>OZ038499.1:90841455-90926455 GCA_964036315.1 Acanthosepion esculentum | reverse complement strand
TCCATCTATCTTATAGGCTGGTCATTATCTATCTTCAATTTTTTCATATCTATTGCAGTATGTTCAGATCTATCTGTCTGTTCATTATCTAACTACATACCTATCTACCTATCTGTTCATATCTATCTTATTTCAGTTTGCTCATATCTATCTTTCTGTCTAATTCAGTCTGTTCCTTTCTGTCTGTCTCAGTGTGTTCATATCTATCTATCTATCTATTGATAGATTGATATCAATAAATGAATATAATTCAAGAAAGCAAAGTCAAATATACTTTTAGATAAGTAATAATAAAGAAAGGTGTGGTGAATTTTACCAATTTTTTCCAGCTTGAAAAGCTTCCTGTTTTTCTCTGAGGAAAATGTTCATCATTCTTCCTTTAATATATTTTGTTTTCAGTTTCGGTATTTCACTGTTGCTTTTATGTACCAGCTAATATGACTAGAATAATCCTCTGAAAGTTGCAATAAGAAAAAATAAAATAAATGTTATCTCTCCTGCACTTAAAAATAAGTAATTCTGTTTTTCTTTATTAATGTTTACACGTGTGTGTGTGTATATGTTCAAATACGTATATGTTAATCTGGTAAGAATCTTGAAAATAAAGAAGACATTTGCTGGGAAACAGAATGGGACGTGTAAATCCCAAAAAGTTATTATTTTAGAGAAATATATCAATTAAGCTTCCAAAATATGTGTGTATTTATCTCCTTCGGTTTTGCTTCTGCAGATTTAAGTAAACTTCAACACTATTGAATATCTTCCTGTGTTCTCTGTCACCCATGGTCACCATTAGTTATTCCCTCCTGAAACCAATATCATATCTTAGTGGACACACATGCTTTAATCATTATACAGTGTAACCCGGATATAAGAGAAACCCGGATATAAGAGAGATTTTATCTGGTCCCAAATTAGAGCCTGTGTTAATAAAACAAAATAGACCAAACCCGGATATAAGAGACTTCTTCTCCGGGCCCCGACAACTCTCTTATATCCGGGTTACACTGTAATACTAACGTCAATAATACAGTGTAACCCCGATATAAGAGACCCGGATATAAGAGAAACCCGGATATAAGAGATATTTTATCTGGTCCCAAATTAGAGCCTGTGTTAATAAAACAAAATAGACCAAACCCGGATATAAGAGACTCCTCTGGGCCCGACAACTCTCTTATATCCGGGTTACACTGTACCTTGGTTTCATTTTCTGTGTTTAACCTCTCACAAGAATACTTATTAGCTCTTCATTCCTCCAATGAGTCATAGTACTTTTTTAACACTTTAGTCATTAGTTATTCTCTCCTCCAACCACTATCATTTCTTAGCAAACACACATGCTTTTGTCAGTATCCTTCTCTTCCATTTTCCATGTTTAACCCTCCACAATGGTTCTTTACTTAATGGATCATCATTCCTCCAATGGATTGCAGTTTTTATTAACCTGTAATTATTCTATCACACTTTGCAGTTTAAATGATTTTTATTTCTCATTTTTACACCCCAACTTTGCTTATATATTCTTTTAGAGGCTCTAAGCTTATGACTTTTCGACAACAAAATAGAATGATCCGATTGGTCAATTATTCTTCCACATTGTCCTGTGATATTGTTCTCTGCTACATCTGTATGGAACAGATTCAGTAAAACTGATTTTGAAATTTTCAAGGGTGCAAGCATTGTTTCTTGTTGGTGTACATGTATGTTCATGTGTAGGCCACACTCAAGATACAAGCCAAAAATATTATATTCTTTATTGCATATTACATTTTTTGGTCTGAATTTCTGGGATGAGGAGTTATCATTATTAACACTATTTATATTCAGACTATTATCCTCATTTTTGTTGTTGTTATCACAATATTTCGGCCATTGTGCTCTCTGAATTTTCTCAGGTGTATATTGATCTGGGTAACCTACAAGGAATTCTGAACTAAACCCTTTATTTAATCTACAGGGGTAGACTATTCTTGTGTCCAGTGGCGTAGCTAGTGGCGGACGAAGGGGGGATGTCCACAATGGTCAGCCATTAGTTTTCAGGAAAGAATAAAACAATAGCATAATTTCAATAATTTTTGCCCCCAAAAAAAAAACAATGATAAGGAAGAAGATAGGGTTCAAATGAAGCCAGTCTGTCTTTCAATATGTCAACTAGAAAAAAAAAAATTGTCTCCAAAGCACTGTCTGCTTGTGAGGATAAACCCCACTTACAAGACGTGAGCAAAAGGTGTGAAAAAAATTTGAACATTTTTAAAGGGTTTGATGTGAGGTTGGATTAAGTAAATTTAGAGAATCCAGTTTTTTGATACCTATGTGAGAAGTGCGGACATTGGTGTCAGTTCTTTGATTTTGGTTTTTCATGTCTGTGAACTGTTAGTAAAAAAAAAAAATTAAATAAATAAGTGAACTAATTGTTATTTTTATTTTATCATGGGCCTAGCTTTAACACGGATATAAAATTGTTACTTTTCATAAATTATAAAATAGATAAATAAATTGAAATAATTCCAATGCTTTAAGGATATCACATGCATTCCAATTTTTTTCAGAAATATCGAACAGAAATTTAAAAGAAAATTGAAAATTAATATATTTTCTTAAGTGCAGAAACTTCATTTAAAGTCCAGAAATGGGCATTTTTTTCAATTTTTCAAGTTTTCATAGTAATAAAACAATGCAATGTTTTATTTTTTTGTTTAGATAGTGGAGATTTATTAAGCAAAATAGGGTAAGAATTAAAAGTATAATAACATTTATTTCAATTTTCAAAAGTGAAATTAATTTTATCAGACTTTTAATTCTTATTCTACTACTTTGCTAATAATAACTTCAACTACATAAAACAAAATTTAAAAAGACATCACATTTTTTTATATTGTTAAAAGAAAAATGAACTGTATTTCTAGTAATATGACATTTAATTTATGACTACTCACTTGTTAGAATTGAAATAAATATTAAAAAAACTGATAAATTATGAATGAAAAGTACAATGTGATTTTTTTTTTCTTTTTAAATAAAACAAAGGATATATAAACAAAAACAAGTTATCTTCTAATATTGTAAAAAGTTTTTAAAGTTTTCCTGATTTTTGAAAAAAAAAATTAATGTCTTTGTTTTTTAACATATTCCCAGTTTTCTTTTAAAAAATAAATAAATAAACACAATTGTATTTTTATTTCATAATTTGTCAGTGAGTAGGAGTTAAAAATACCATGTTAACAGAAACATGGGAAAAAAATCCTGGCATCTTTCGGGCATTCTAAGAAATAAACAACAACCCTGGCGTCATTCGGGCATTCTGAGAAATAGACAAAATCCTGGCGTCATTCGGGAATTCTGAGAAATAGATAAAAATTCTGGCATCATTCGTGTATTCTGAGAAATAGATAAAAATCCTGGCATCATTTGGGCATTCTGAGAAATTGATAAAAATCCTGGCATCATTCGTGTATTCTAAGAAATAGATAAAAATCCTGGCATCATTCGTGTATTCTGAGATATGGATAAAAATCCCTTCATCATTCGGGAATTCTGGGAAATAGATAAAAATTCTGGCATCATTTGTGTATTCTGAGAAATAGATGAAAATCCTGGCATCATTTGGGCATTCTGAGAAATAGATAAAAATCCTGGTATCATTTGAGCATTCTGAGAAATAGATAAAAATCCTGGCATCATTTGGGCATTCTGAGAAATAGATAAAAATCCTGCCATCATTCATGTATTCTGAGAAATAGATAAAAATTCTGGCATCATTCGTGTATTCTGAGAAATAGATAAAAATCCTGGCATCATTTGGGCATTCTGAGAAATAGATAAAAAACCTGGCATCATTTGGGCATTCTGAGAAATAGATAAAAATCTTGGCATCATTCGGGAATTCTGAGAAATAGATAAAAATTCTGGCATCATTCGTGTATTCTGAGAAATAGATAAAAATCCTGGCATCATTTGGGCATTCTGAGAAATAGATAAAAATCCAGGCATCATTCGTGTATTCTAAGAAATAGATAAAAATCCCTTCATCATTCGGGAATTCTGAGAAATAGATAAAAATCCTGGCATCATTTGGGCATTCTGAGAAATAGATAAAAATCCTGGCATCATTCGTGTATTCTGAGAAATAGATAAAAATCCTGGCATAAATTTGTGTATTCTGATAAATAGATAAAAATCCTGGCATCATTCGTGCATTCTGAGAAATAGATAAAAATCCTGGCATCATTCGTGCATTCTGAGAAATAGATAAAAATCCTGGCATCATTCGTGTATTCTGAGAAATAGATAAAAATCCTGGCATCATTCGTGTATTCTAAGAAATAGATAAAAATCCCTTCATCATTTGGGAATTCTGAGAAATAGATAAAAATTCTGGCATCATTCGTGTATTCTGAGAAATAGATAAAAATACTGGCTTCATTTGGGCATTCTGAGAAATAGATAAAAATCCTGGCATCATTCGTGTATTCTAAGAAATAGATAAAAATCCCTTCGTCATTCGTGCATTCTGGGAAATAGAAAAAAAATCCTGGCATCATTCGTGATTTCTGAGGAATAGATAAAAATCCCTTCATCATTCGGGAATTTTGAGAAATAGATAAAAATCGTCGCATCATTTGGGCATTCTGAGAAATAGATAAAAATCCTGGCATCATTCGTGATTTCTGAGAAATAGATAAAAATCCCTTCATCATTCGGGAATTCTGAGAAATAGATAAAAATCCTGGCATCATTCGTGTATTCTAAGAAATAGATAAAAATCCTGGCATCATTTGGGCATTCTGAGAAATAGATAAAAATCCCTTCATCATTCGGGAATTCTGAGAAATAGATAAAAATTCTGGCATCATTCATGTATTCTGAGAAATAGATAAAAATCCTGGCATCATTTGGGCATTCTGAGAAATAGATAAAAATTCTGGCATCATTCGTGTATTCTGAGAAATAGATAAAAATCCTGGCATCATTCATGTATTCTGAGAAATAGATAAAAATCCCTTCATCATTCGTGCATTCTGAGAAATAGATAAAAATTCTGGCATCATTCGTGTATTCTGAGAAATAGATAAAAATCCTGGCATCATTCAGGCATTCTAAGAAATAGATAAAAATCCTGGCATCATTCGTGCATTCTGAGAAATAGATAAAAATTCTGGCATCATTCGTGCATTCTGAGAGATAGATAAAAATCCTGGCATCATTTGGGCATTCTGAGAAATAGATAAAAAACCTGGCATCATTTGGGCATTCTGAGAAATAGATAAAAATCCCTTCATCATTCGGGAATTCTGAGAAATAGATAAAAATCCTGGCATCATTTGGGCATTCTGAGAAATAGATAAAAATCCTGGCATCATTCGTGCATTCTAAGAAATAGATAAAAAACCCTTCATCATTCGGGAATTCTGAGAAATAGATAAAAATCCTCGCATCATTTGGGCATTCTGAGAAATAGATAAAAATCCTGGCATCATTTGGGCATTCTGAGAAATAGATAAAAATCCTGGCATCATTTGTGTATTCTGAGAAATAGATAAAAATCCTGGCATCATTAGTGCATTCTGAGAAATAGATAAAAATCCTGGCATCATTCGTGTATTCTGAGAAATAGATAAAAATCCTGGCATCATTCGTGTATTCTAAGAAATAGATAAAAATCCCTTCATCATTTGGGAATTCTGAGAAATAGATAAAAATTCTGGCATCATTCATGTATTCTGAGAAATAGATAAAAATACTGGCATCATTTGGGCATTCTGAGAAATAGATAAAAATCCTGGCATCATTCGTGTATTCTAAGAAATAGATAAAAATCCCTTCGTCATTCGTGCATTCTGAGAAATAGACAAAAATCCTGGCATCATTCGTGATTTCTGAGGAATGGATAAAAATCCCTTCATCATTCGGGAATTCTGAGAAATAGATAAAAATCGTCGCATCATTTGGGCATTCTGAGAAATAGATAAAAATCCTGGCATCATTTGGGCATTTTGAGAAATAGATAAAAATCCCTTCATCATTCGGGAATTCTGAGAAATAGATAAAAATTCTGGCATCATTCATGTATTCTGAGAAATAGATAAAAATCCTGGCATCATTTGGGCATTCTGAGAAATAGATAAAAATTCTGGCATCATTCGTGTATTCTGAGAAATAGATAAAAATCCTGGCATCATTCATGTATTCTGAGAAATAGATAAAAATCCTGGCATCATTTGGGCATTCTGAGAAATAGATAAAAATCCTGGCATCATTCGGGCATTCTGAGAAATAGATAAAAATCCTGGCATCATTCGTGCATTCTGAGAAATAGATAAAAATCCTGGCATCATTCGTGTATTCTGAGAAATAGATAAAAATCCCTTCATCATTTGTGCATTCTGAGAAATAGATAAAAATTATGGCATCATTCGTGTATTCTGAGAAATAGATAAAAATCCTGGCATCATTCGTGCATTCTGAGAAATAGATAAAAATCCTGGCATCATTCGTGATTTCTGAGAAATAGATAAAAATCCCTTCATCATTCGTGCATTCTGAGAAATAGATAAAAATCCTGGCATCATTCGTGTATTCTAAGAAATTGATAAAAATCCCTTCATCATTCGTGCATTCTGAGAAATAGATAAAAATCCTGGCATCATTCGTGATTTCTGAGAAATAGATAAAAATCCCTTCATCATTCGGGAATTCTGAGAAATAGATAAAAATCCTGGCATCATTCGTGTATTCTAAGAAATAGATAAAAATCCCTTCATCATTCGTGCATTCTGTGAAATCGATAAAAATCCTGGCATCATTCGTGATTTCTGAGAAATTGATAAAAATCCCTTCATCATTCGGGAATTCTGAGAAATAGATAAAAATCCTGGCATCATTCGTGCATTCTGAGAAATAGATAAAAATCCTGGCATCATTCGTGATTTCTGAGAAATAGATAAAAATCCCTTCATCATTCGGGAATTCTGAGAAATAGATAAAAATCCTGGCATCATTCGTGTATTCTAAGAAATAGATAAAAATCCTGGCATCATTTGGGCATTCTGAGAAATAGATAAAAATCCTGGCATCATTCGTGTATTCTGAGAAATAGATAAAAATCCCTTCATCATTCGTGCATTCTGAGAAATAGATAAAAATCCTGCCATCATTCGTGTATTCTAAGAAATAGATAAAAATCCCTTCATCATTCGTGCATTCTGAGAAATAGATAAAAATCCTGTCATCATTCGTGCATTCTGAGAAATAGATAAAAATCCCTTCATCATTCGGGAATTCTGAGAAATAGATAAAAATCCTGGCATCATTCGTGTATTCTAAGAAATAGATAAAAATCCCTTCATCATTTGTGCATTCTGAGAAATAGATAAAAATCCTGGCATCATTCGTGCATTCTGAGAAATAGATAAAAATCCTGGCATCATTCGTGTATTCTAAGAAATAGATAAAAATCCCTTCATCATTCGTGCATTCTGAGAAATAGATAAAAATCCTGGCATCATTCGTGATTTCTGAGAAATAGATAAAAATCCCTTCATCATTCGGGAATTCTGAGAAATAGATAAAAATCCTGGCATCATTCGTGCATTCTGAGAAATAGATAAAAATCCTGGCATCATTCGTGCATTCTGAGAAATAGATAAAAATCCTGGCATCATTCGTGATTTCTGAGAAATAGATAAAAATCCTGGTATCATTCGTGTATTCTAAGAAATAGATAAAAATCCTGGCATCATTTGGGCATTCTGAGAAATAGATAAAAATATAAAAAATTGATAGGTGTATGAATAATTTCGTCAATGACTAATATATGTATACACACACACATATATATATATATATATATATATATATATATATATATATATATATATATATATACTTTAAGGAGTTAATGTGCATTATAATATTGTATTCCTTCTGGGGAGGGGCGGCAAACTTGAGGGCCACACTGTGTAGCAAAAACACTAGCCATGCCACTGCTTGTGCCATTGCTCATGTTTAGATTAGACAGCGATATCATCTAGTTCTTATCGATATACACCTGAGGAAGGCTGGAGAGCACAATGGCTGAAACATTGTGTTAACAAAGATGAGGAATATTCCGAATATAAATAGTGTAAAAAATCATGCATATTATTCATTTTGGGTCGGAATTGATCTGATGCTGGCTTTTAAACTTTAGCCTGGGACATTTTCTCTATTTATTTTTCTTAGAGGCCAAGCTCTGGCAATTTCTTTTTGTCTAACAACTTTAAACTTGGAATATAAATCTCTACTCATAAATTGATTACTTTTTTTCCATAAATGATTTTGCTTAGGTCTATAATCGGTTCTTAATATACTTGTAAATTGCTTTTATTTGGTAGTAACCAGGTTTCGTTTAATGTTTCTTTATCTTTTGTGATAAAAAAAGAAAATGTCTCTACGGACCAGATCTCTCAATATGTACATATTGGCGACTTTATAACCATTATTGTCATCCATAAATTTGTTGAGTTGCCATGTTTGAACTGTTACTTTTTGTTTCGGTGTTTGTTTTTTTGAAAACGTACTATTAAATCTGTCCCACAACTGTTGCTACATTTATTGGATGAAATGTGTATATAAATATAATAATTATTATGGGACAGAGATAGTATGAATGAAAAACTCTGTCCCACAACTGTTGCTACATTTATTGGATGAAATGTGTATGTAAATATAATAATTATTATGGGACAGAGATAGTATGAATGAAAAACTCTGTCCCAAAACTGTTGCTACATTTATTGGATGAAATGTGTATGTAAATATAATAATTATTATGGGACAGAGATAGTATGAATGAAAAACTCTGTCCCACAACTGTTGCTACATTTATTGGATGAAATGTGTATGTAAATATAATAATTATTATGGGACAGAGATAGTATGAATGAAAAACTCTGTCCCAAAACTGTTGCTACATTTATTGGATGAAATGTGTATGTAAATATAATAATTATTATGGGACAGAGATAGTATGAATGAAAAACTCTGTCCCACAACTGTTGCTACATTTATTGGATGAAATGTGTATGTAAATATAATAATTATTATGGGACAGAGATAGTATGAATGAAAAACTCTGTCCCAAAACTGTTGCTACATTTATTGGATGAAATGTGTATGTAAATATAATAATTATTATGGGACAGAGATAGTATGAATGAAAAACTCTGTCCCACAACTGTTGCTACATTTATTGGATGAAATGTGTATGTAAATATAATAATTATTATGGGACAGAGATAGTATGAATGAAAAACTCTGTTCCACAACTGTTGCAATATTTATTGGATGAAATGTGTATGTAAATATAATAATTATTATGGGACAGAGATAGTATGAATGAAAAACTCTGTCCCACAACTGATGCTACATTTATCAGAGGAAATAAGAAAAGTTGTACAGATCTTTTTTTTCCAGAACCTCTTAGATCTTTATTCAAAAAAGAAATTTTGTTTTTTATTTGCCAAAATATGGTTCCCTTAAAATAAGTTTACCTTACTTTTGATATTTTTGACAGATTTCTATTTTACATCAATGATTACATTAAAAAAATTCTAACAAAACAGAATGGTCAAAAATAGATATGAATAGACTAAGATAGAGAGATATGAACAGATAAACACAGATACGAACAGATAGATAGATAGATAGATAGATACAGATAGATGGATAGATAGATACGAACAGATAGATAGATAGATACAGATAGATGGATAGATAGATACGAACAGATAGATATGAACAGACAGGGATCGATATGAACAGAAAGAGACAGATATGTTAAGATTGATAATGAACAGTCTAAAGTAGATATGAATAGAGATGGATAGATAGATACGGACAGATAGATATGAACAGAAAGAGACAGATATGCTAAGATTGATAATGAACAGTCTAAAGTAGATATGAATAGAGATGGATAGATAGATACGGACAGATAGATATGAACAGAAAGAGACAGATATGCTAAGATTGATAATGAACAGTCTAAAGTAGATATGAATAGAGATGGATAGATAGAAACGGACAGATAGATATGAACAGAAAGAGACAGATATGCTAAGATTGATAATGAACAGTCTAAAGTAGATATGAATAGAGATGGATAGATAGATACGGACAGATAGATATGAACAGAAAGAGACAGATATGCTAAGATTGATAATGAACAGTCTAAAGTAGATATGAATAGAGATGGATAGATAGATACGGACAGATAGATATGAACAGAAAGAGACAAATATGCTAAGATTGATAATGAACAGTCTAAAGTAGATATGAATAGAGATGGATAGATAGATACGGACAGATAGATATGAACAGAAAGACACAAATATGCTAAGATTGATAATGAACAGTCTAAAGTAGATATGAATAGAGATGGATAGATAGATACGGACAGATAGATATGAACAGAAAGAGACAAATATGCTAAGATTGATAATGAACAGTCTAAAGTAGATATGAATAGAGATGGATAGATAGATACGGACAGATAGATATGAACAGAAAGAGACAGATATGCTAAGATTGATAATGAACAGTCTAAAGTAGATATGAATAGAGATGGATAGATAGATACGGACAGATAGATATGAACAGAAAGAGACAGATATGCTAAGATTGATAATGAACAGTCTAAAGTAGATATGAATAGAGATGGATAGATAGATACGGACAGATAGATATGAACAGAAAGAGACAGATATGCTAAGATTGATAATGAACAGTCTAAAGTAGATATGAATAGAGATGGATAGATAGATACGGACAGATAGATATGAACAGAAAGAGACAGATATGCTAAGATTGATAATGAACAGTCTAAAGTAGATATGAATAGAGATGGATAGATAGATACGGACAGATAGATATGAACAGAAAGAGACAGATATGCTAAGATTGATAATGAACAGTCTAAAGTAGATATGAATAGAGATGGATAGATAGATACGGACAGATAGATATGAACAGAAAGAGACAGATATGCTAAGATTGATAATGAACAGTCTAAAGTAGATATGAATAGAGATGGATAGATAAATACGGACAGATAGATATGAACAGAAAGAGACAGATATGTTAAGATTGATAATGAACAGTCTAAAGTAGATATGAATAGAGATGGATAGATAGATACGGACAGATAGATATGAACAGAAAGAGACAGATATGTTAAGATTGATAATGAACAGTCTAAAGTAGATATGAATAGAGATGGATAGATAGATACGGACAGATAGATATGAACAGAAAGAGACAAATATGTTAAGATTGATAATGAACAGTCTAAAGTAGATATGAATAGAGATGGATGGATAGATAGATACGGACAGATAGATATGAACAGAAAGAGACAGATATGTTAAGATTGATAATGAACAGTCTAAAGTAGATATGAATAGAGATGGATAGATAGATACGGACAGATAGATATGAACAGAAAGAGACAGATATGTTAAGATTGATAATGAACAGTCTAAAGTAGATATGAATAGAGATGGATAGATAGATACGGACAGATAGATATGAACAGAAAGAGACAAATATGCTAAGATTGATAATGAACAGTCTAAAGTAGATATGAATAGAGATGGATAGATAGATACGGACAGATAGATATGAACAGAAAGAGACAGATATGTTAAGATTGATAATGAACAGTCTAAAGTAGATATGAATAGAGATGGATAGATAGATACGGACAGATAGATATGAACAGAAAGAGACAGATATGCTAAGATTGATAATGAACAGTCTAAAGTAGATATGAATAGAGATGGATAGATAGATACGGACAGATAGATATGAACAGAAAGAGACAAATATGTTAAGATTGATAATGAACAGTCTAAAGTAGATATGAATAGAGATGGATAGATAGAAACGGACAGATAGATATGAACAGAAAGAGACAAATATGCTAAGATTGATAATGAACAGTCTAAAGTAGATATGAATAGAGATGGATAGATAGATACGGACAGATAGATATGAACAGAAAGAGACAGATATGTTAAGATTGATAATGAACAGTCTAAAGTAGATATGAATAGAGATGGATAGATAGATACGGACAGATAGATATGAACAGAAAGAGACAGATATGCTAAGATTGATAATGAACAGTCTAAAGTAGATATGAATAGAGATGGATAGATAGATACGGACAGATAGATATGAACAGAAAGAGACAGATATGCTAAGATTGATAATGAACAGTCTAAAGTAGATATGAATAGAGATGGATAGATAGATACGGACAGATAGATATGAACAGAAAGAGACAAATATGCTAAGATTGATAATGAACGGTCTAAAGTAGATATGAATAGAGACAGATAGATGAAAAGGCTGAGAGAAAAATCTGAAAAGACAGATAAATGTAATAATAAAAGAAGGATGTTGAAAAGGATTAATTTATTTCTAAACTGCAGTTGCAAAGATTTTTGATCATCTTGTTCTGAATAACAAATATTTTTAGAGGAAGAGACTTTTTATGGAATAGAGGCTTTTGTAAACATTTTTAGAACAATATATAATGACCTGACAATGCAAACTGACATGTGAAGACATGATACATTAAAATATAACAATATGTGTGAAGATACAATATCAGAAAAAATGATAAAATTTTCTTTGCACAAAGACACAATACATATATGTAGTTTCAACATTATCAACAAAATATTTGATAATTGTTTTTGAAAGATTAATGTACTCAGTGGAAAGTAATATTTGAATTTTCTCTGGAAACCAGGAAAATGATCCTACTATAGAAAATATTATAGGAAATTTTATAGAAAATGTAAACCAAAAAATTCTTAACAAAGAACTATTGTTGGTCTTTAACTACACTTGTATAGAATGAAAACATAATTTTATATGAAAATGTCTATAGAATTTTATAGGAGTTTTATCAAAAGAATTCTTGAGAGGTAAATTTTTACAGATTTATATTGCAAGCAAAATGTTGCTGTTTTACATGACACTGTGTTGATGGCATACTGTTGAGTTGTGTAAAGTTCTCAGAAGTATGCAGTGTAATCAAGGAAAGATAACTCCCTCCCGAGTGTAGAAACCTTCCCACTTGTATACAATCTAATTTGCATATCACCATATCTCCCGGAACCTTAGAGTCTTTATGCTCTTAGTACGTTTACTACTTCTTCAAATCACTCTAGGAGGTGTACTGCTTGTCTCATGGTGATTGCCTAGATTACTCTTTATGGGGTCTCTCGGTCTTACCAGATTTTCTTCACTTGAACCTTCCTCATGTTTCTCATTATCACTAGACACAATCATTCTCTCCTCCCCATCACTTTCAAATTCTTGGTGAGCATCCTAATCCCTCTCTACGACACCAGGCTTTTCCTCCATTTCAATATCTTCCAGCTCTCTTTGCAATCTAAACTGGTCTTCATGAGCTAACATGCCCTGTCCATTTTTTGTTGATATTGCCGTATTAAATCCTTTTTACACTACAAATTGTGCTTTCTCAGGATTTGAATCCTTATTCTTTTTGTACCATACATTCTCATTTGTTGAGAAGGACATGGCTATTGGGGCTCTAATTTACCTTCCTATCAGTGCTGAGGGGCTTTGTGTTCTGCCTGCATACGAGATGGTCTTGTAATTTAAAAGTAATCTTGGTAGGTAACTTTCTAGGCCACAATTCCCGGGAGAGAATGCTTTCAATCCAACTTTTATTGTCTAGACCATCCTCTCTGCAATTCCATTTAACTGAGGATGGATGGGGGTGTTTTGTATGGCCTACATCTAATTTGTGTTAACCCTATAGACAAGCTTTCTTCAGCAAACTCTGGTCTGGACACCAATGTCTTAGGTACTTTGTTCCTCAAAAATACTACTCTTAACACCTGTTTTACAGTACTTGCTTTTCTATCCAAAACTTTAACCACTTCAGGCCAACCTCAATATGAGACTCCTGGTATAAGGAATACAGGGGGCCAACACTATTTTTGAGACACTTTATTTTTTCAAGTTTTAGGTAGCACAGGCAGTCTGTACTATTTTAGTGTAATGGCAATAACATTTAAAAACTGTTTCAATACTACAAATGGAAAAGCAGAATTCAAATTAAAAGTATTTTTATTTTTTTACAAATTTTCACATTACACAAGCGACAGTATTTTTCGGACATTGCAGAAACAATGCTAATAGTTTATGGCAGCACCCTTTTTTCAATGACTTCTATCAGTCTATCTTCATAATGTTCATACATATTGATAATAACAGCTCTTCGTGTTTCTAGCAGTCTATTTTTAGCATCTTTTATGCGCTGCCACAGTTCAGCCTCTCTGGTTATTTCTGGCCCGTCGTAAACAAGCTCTGCAAGCATTTCCCATATGTTTTCAATTAAAGTTAAGTCTGGACTTTTTGCAGGCCATTCCAGAGTAGTTATATTTGCTTCACACATCCAATTTGTCACTGATTTGGCCACATCGATGCTGCAGTTATCTTGCTGCAAAATAAAATTACTTCCCATTTCTTTTTCTGAGTGGTAGGGCTCTCTTTTCCAAAAGTTCTCTGTAGCTCGGAAATACCATACCCCAAACCATGACTCCTCCTCCTCCTCCGTCTCTTGTTGAGAATAACAGATTCACCTTTTCTCAACCATTTACACCACCTGTCAGTTCCATCGAACTTAAAACGTTTTTCATCAGTAAATATCACTTTCTTGAAGTCGACATGGTTTGTTATCCATCTTTTGGTGCTTTCCAGCCTTGCCTCCTTGTGTTTTCTCCTTAGTGTAATTCTTTTCTTGATTTTAGCATACTTAAGTCCAATTTCATGTAGCTTTCTTTGTACAGTTTGAACACTGACGTCAAGTTCACACTTCTCCTTTACTTTCTTCGCTGTCACCTTTTCTCCAGATGATAACAACCTCGTAACACTCCTCTTCATTCTTCTTTCTGTTCTCTTGGAAATCGTTTTTTCTGTCCTCTCTTCTTCTTCTTCCGCTCATAGTCTGTACTTTGCATGTATTCATCTGTTGACTTTGGTAGCTTCATCTCAGCGGCGATCTTTCGGATGCTGAGCCCGTCTTCTCTCTTCTTTTGGACCAAACTGATGACTTCTTTTGAATGCATTCTTCTTCAGGATTTTAATAAGTTTTCGCAGTGAATGGTAAAGATACTCAAATATAATGGTCAGGGTACAATTTACCTGCAGAAAATTTGCATATTGTAGACGTTCGACGACTAAATCATTAAAAAACCCGGAATTTGTGTCATGTCCGAAAATAGTATCGCCTAAGTTGAAGTAAAAATAAAGAAAACATGAAACCAAAGACAAACCCATCAATCAATGTTCATACCATTAATGGACAGTTACTGCTGAACTACCTACTCATCAACACAAAAGCTCTCGGCAGCAAAAAACATCTTTAAGCACACTTTTCAAAGTGTCCCAGAAATAGTGTTGGCCCCCTGTAGGAACAAATCTATGATGTATGCATGATCCATGTGCACTCTTATTCATGGCTCCTCCTCTTTTGGCAATGAATGAATCTTAGTTTGCCTAAAGCTCTTTATCTTTGCACACTTGGGACATTTTCTGACATAATCTTCCACATCTCGCATATACTCCAGCCACCAGGCTTTTGTAGTTGCAACCTCAGTTGTGTGTCAATATACTACCATGTATGTTGTGTACTTCTTTAGTAACATCTTTTCTTAATGATTTTGGTCATACAATAAGATCTCTACTACATATGACTCCTATTTCAATTTTTAATCTGTGCCTTGCTTCCTGCCATAGAGCAATTACTCCATACATTATTCCATATTCTATTCAGTACTCTTTTTTAATATAGGATCCTGCTCAGTTTCAAACTTGAGCCACCTGAAGGATAACACATCTGTCCCTACCCAGTGCAAAATTCTGTCCTCACAACTGTTCTTTGTTTCAATATTCTAAGTATTCAAATTCAATCTTGACAATGTGTTTACATGTGGAATGCCATTTCCTTTACTATACGTAATGTTGAAATCGAATGTCATAAGCTTAATCACTCACCTCAAAATTCTGGACAACGTGACTTTAGGCAACTCTTTCCTCAGGTTGAAAATGGACTCTAAGCATTTGTAATGTGACTTTAATAGAAATTTCTTACCCAGCAACAAATTGTGTGCACGTTCAGTACTCTAGACAATTGCACATGCTTCTTTTTCAATGTTAGAATAATTTGTCGGCAACTTTCTGGACAAATACATAAAAGGATATCCCTCTTGTAATAAGATCGCTGCTATGGCAAGTTCACTAGCATCAGTAGTTAGTGTGAGTTCTTTTGTTGGGTCAAATACCTTAACTACTGGTTTGTTTCTAAGTGTTTCCTTTAACTTTTAGAAGTTCACTGAAATTCATTATTGTTTTTTCTCAAGTTTGCAAAATGTTTAATCATGTTGCTATGTTGAGGTATATATTTATTATAAAAGTTAGTCAAACTCAAGAAAGATTCTTTCTTCTTTTTTTTTTTGGTGCACTTATTTCTGATATTTTGTTAATAAGTTTGTCATCTGGTGAGGTCCCATCTTTAGATATTTGATACCCTAAGTATGAAATTTTCTCACAGTTAAATTTACACTTATCTTGATTAATTGTCATACCTGCATTACTCAATCTGCTCAGAACCTATTCTGTTTTATTCTTTAGCTCCTCCTCAGTATGAGCACCAATACCTATGTCATCCTGATAGACAATGATGTTTTTCACTCCTTCTACAACTTTTCAATAGATTTTTGGAATATATGATTGGATGTTTTAATTCCAAACAGCAGACAAGTCCACCTTAGAAGACCTATAGGAGTGTTTATCATGGTGACTTCTTGAAAATGGTCATCAATTTTAATCTGATTATATGCAGATTTCAGATCAATCTTTGCAAAAAATTTTAATGTCAGCAACCTTGTGACAGGCTGTTTTAATATTTGGCAATGGGAAATAGTTCAAACATATCTAGTGATTTACACCAACTTTATAGTCACCACAAATCCTTAAATCTCTAGTGGTTTTGCATATGGCCATGATTGCTACCTTCCTGGCTGACTTTCTCCAATATTCCTTATTCAATCATTTTATTAAGTTTCACCATAACCACAGGCAGAAGGTGAACTGGAACTTTACAGGATTAAAATTATACCAGTTGGCTATTCTTTTTGAGCTGAACACTCACCTTGTAATCCTTTAAAAGCCCAATCTCAAGTTCTAATTTCATGCAATTAACTAACTTTCAAGTGTCTTTTCTTAATATGTCAACACCTAGGAGACCATGATCTTTTATACACTACACAACTATGATTGGTATTACCTCGAATCGAGTCTTTGTCTTGAACATCCCCTCAAAAAATCAAAGTGTTTTAATAACTGACCCGTCTAATTGTTTCAATTGCAGATTGGTCCTCCTTAATTTCGGTCTTCCCATTTTCTTCCCAAAATTCTTAGTATTAACATTACATCAATACCTGTATCCATTTGCACTAGTAAAGTTATTCCATTTATTTTTACTCTTTCTCTACATTTATTTCACAATTTTACTTTATAAATTTTAGTGTTTCTCATCGGAAGATCTATCTTCTCCATTTATACTGATTTTTTATTTTTGTATAATGACTGGAAATGGTTTTCCTTCTTGCTCTTTAAATGCATCTTTCCTAAAGCCAGACATTTATACTTGTTCATCTCATGTTCTTTGTCGCAAAAACATTTATGTAAACTCTCCATAGAACTGTATATCTCCCTATTAGTATTAAGGCTATTAAATCTCTGAATTAACTCTAGCTACTGTAAAAATTCAAAACTCATTTCAATATTCATGTTCTGGACTTGAAGATGTTCCAAAATTATAT
Source organism: Acanthosepion esculentum (assembly GCA_964036315.1). Taxonomy (NCBI): domain Eukaryota; kingdom Metazoa; phylum Mollusca; class Cephalopoda; order Sepiida; family Sepiidae; genus Acanthosepion; species Acanthosepion esculentum. The sequence continues at coordinate 90,908,546 of OZ038499.1, read as the reverse complement.
GCTTACTTGAGACATCAAATAGTCCTTCAATTGACCTTAACTGTAATTCCCCTTCTATAGACATCAGTCCTGTAGCCAACTTTTTGAATTCACAGTACTGTGATGCTTCTTTTAGCCTGTGAATGTACTATCTAATGGTTTCATCCAGGTTTTGCTAGATTTCAAGAAATTTTGTCCTCTCAGATATGATCAGTTACTTTTTTGGACTTACATTTGTTTGTACGATGTTAGCAATTTCTTCAAATGTCAAATCTTTTAGATGGACCATTATGGAAATCTTTTTTATGGCCTCACAACCTGCTGGTGCTAGAAATAAATCCATCACTTCATTCACTCCTCCTCTATATTTGCTGTCACTCAATTTCTTGACTTCTGAGACATCTCATCCAAGTCTCAACAAGCTCAGAATCCTCTAACAAGATTAGATATCCTATCGGCAATACCATGTTCATGTATCATGCAAGGTTCTCAGAAGTACATACTGTAGTCAAGGAAAGATAACTCTCTCTCGAGTGTAGAAACCTTCCTACTTATATACAATCTAATTTGCATATCACAATACATATGTTGGAAGAAAACTGCATAAAAATCTAGATGAAGTTGTAAAGAAAAGCAAGAAGAAATGACTACTGTTTATTTATATATATTTTTATTTTATATTTTCAGCTTTAGCTTTAGTGTGTGTTCTTACTAATTGTGTGTGTGTATATATGTGTGTATGTATATATGTGTGTGTATATATATATATATATATATATATATATATATATATATATAAGGCTAGGTTGGGGTCTCAACCCTTGAATGGCAACCTTTCTAGAGATAGTGTCTCGATAAAAACATTTGGTGTACTTGGACTACTATGCGAATCTGAATTGGGTGTCAGAAAGAGCATCCAGCCTTTATGACAAAATCCTTTGTCAGACTGGACTCACCTTGCTTTGTGCAGGATTAATCCCAGCACTGTCTCAACAACAACAAAAAACATGGCTCTATATGTATGTGGAGTGTTTTAGCAGATAATGGAAATGTGATGCAGAGGCCCAAAGGCACACTGAGAAAGATGCCTTCCAAAAGCTAAACAAAATATGAACAAAAAAGAAAATTTTCATTAGAAACAAAGAAATGAGTGCTGAATTAGAATGTAATATCTATCAATCCTCCTATACATCAATGAATGCTGAACAATTTCTTCACAGATGAAGAGGCGACTTGAGGCAACGTCCACAGAAGACGACTGAGAATACTGTGGATGGGACATGTGAACAATGTGGAAGTTTTAATGAAAATGCTAATAAAAAGAAAATTTGTACATAGAACCAGAAAGAGATAGTTCAAGTTTCTGGGCTATGTAATGAGAAAAGAAGGCTTGTAGAATTTGACCCTCACTGGAGATACTAAAGGTAAAAAGAGACAGAAAGAAACAGCAGCAGAATTGAGAGTGGGAGAGATAGTATGGAGACAAACATTGCTTAGAGCTACAAAAGATGAGAAGTTGAGGAAAGCAATGATCAACCACATCCTGAAGAAACTCAGCTTATAGAAGAAAATTGTAATTACTGTGAAATAGATGCAAATTATTTGCACTATTTATATGTGGAATATTGTCCTCATTTTTGTTGTTATTACAATGTCTCGACCGTTGTGTCCTCCAGCCTTCATCAGGTGTATATAAATCCAGGTAACCTATAGGGAATTCAGAACAGAACTCTTTATTTAATTTTCTAGGGTTGACTGTTCTTGTTCCACTGCCCATATCTCAGGATATCTTGTCTAATTCTTATTTTTAGTACTGGTCAGTTATTGCTTGCCCTGTTTCAACTAAGTTCAAGTACACACCGCCCAGCCCAGGGATTGAACTCACAATTACTATGTCACCACATTCATGAACCAATGATTTAATTCATTAGGCTAGTGGCCCATAGGTTGCCCAGATCAATATACACCTGATGAAGGCTGAAGGGCACAATGACCGAAATGTGATAACAACAACAAAGATGAGGATTTATTGATTGATTAATTTGTTTTGTTTTACGGCTTATCAACCTCAATGGGTCATTTAATGCCAGCGACTTTTTTTTCCCGATAATATTTTTGTTTTGTTAGAAATCCATTTCTGTCAATATTTCTTTCCTCAAAAATATATAGCTGGTAATAATATTTTCCAAAAACGTATAGCTGGCATATCTTTTCAAGAACGTATTGCTGGTAATATTTTTCCTTCAAAAATTTAATTCTGGTAATGATTTTTATCTATTCCTCCCCAGTTTCATTGAAGTATCTTATGTGATCATTGTTTTTCTGTTTGGTTCATTGGATTGCTTTGTGTTTTAAGGCTTGTTTTTCCTTAAGTGTTGTACTCTGTGGTATTGTTCTAGAAATCCATGCTTTGACCCCAGTTACAAATCCATTGAATAAGGTTTTGTTAAAAAACGTATAGCTGGTAATATTTTTTTTTTTTTAAACGTATAACTGGCAATATTATTTTTCAAAAATGTATAGCTGAACATATTATTTCTCAAAAACGTATAGCTGGTAATATTATTTTTTTCAAAAACGTATAGCTGGTAATATCGTTTTTCAAAAATGCACTGCTGGCAACATTATTCCTTCAAAAACGTATAGCTGGTAATACTATTTTTCAAAAACGTATAGCCGACAACCTTATTTTATCAAAAACGGTTATTCTGTTGGACGTAATTTATTGCCGTACACATTATGCAGATGTAGTTTATCACCGTACCCAGGACGGAGATGCAGTTTACCGTCCTACCCATGGATGCAGATGCAGTTTATCGTCCTACCCAGGATGTGCCATAGTCTGGGAGTTCACTATTTGCTCATAGCTGGGACCCTAACAGGTGCTACCACCCTGGGTCAGGGTGGACCTGGGAACACCAGCAATTAACAGGTGGTTCCACGTTCCTCAAAACCTCCTGATCAGAGGCCTTGCTGTTGGATGCAGTTTAACGTCATACCCAGGACGACAAAGATGAGGACAATAGTCTAAATGTAAGTAGGGAAAATTAAAAAAATATATTGTCTTTCAGACTGTGTAAAACTTATTAATTTTACAGGCTAGCTGGTTGGTTTCATAATATTATATATAAAGTGACATGATGTAAGACAATCCTTAGTATTTTGTCAAAAACGTTGTGATAATAACAACAAAAATGGGGACAATAGTCCACATGTAAATAGAATAAATAATGATAAATCCTCATCCCAGAAATTCAGACAGAAGGAAATTGGGTGATAATAACAACAAAGATGAGGACAATGGTCTGAGTATAAATAATAAAAATAATGATAACTCTTCATCACAGAAATTCAGACAGAAATTATATACAAATTGTTTGTTTGTTTTTGATATCTATTTCTTTACTATAATTATTGTATTCTTTGCTGTTAAGGAAATGGTTGGAAGAAGTTCTGAGAGAAATGTCATGAATCTATTCCTGTCTCTGCAATCTTCTGCCTTGAATATAATTGAATATCTTGACTGCCTTGTGAATATCCTAAAAAACCTATGATATGTTAGAAGCTGTTTGTTTTCTATTTGTCTTAAATATCAGCCATTTTTTCTTCAGCTTATAAATATATCAACAAATACGGACAGCTAAGTCAAGGACATCACATAGGTCAATTTAGTAATGGAAAGTCTTCGATATCACCAATTACAAATGATATAGGATTAAAACAAGCAATTGACGGCTGCAGGTAAGAATCGCATCATTACAGGCTAAACTGAACTAATCTATTTACATCTAAATAGGGGTAGATATGTAGGCTAAACATAGCTTAGTGTATCTCTGAGCCAAATGTGGTTGTAAAGTAGTTATAGGCAAACTGTGGTCTGAAGACCAAATGCAGTGTGTTTGACTTTCTGAATGGCATACCTAATTTTATGAGAAAAATGTTTATTAAAGATTTTCTTTCATTTTCACTTGTTCACTCACACATTCTCATACATAACCACTTACATAAAAATGTTTCTTGGATTTTATAACTTTTTATTGAAGGTAACATTTTAATCTTTTTAAACCATTGGTAATTTTTACTAAGGAATACCATGTATACAAAAATCATTTGTCTGTCCTGGGTACGATGATAAATGACATCCTACAGCAAGGCCTCTGTTTGAAGGTTTTGAGGAGTGTGGAACCATCTTTTAATTGCAATTGTTCCCAGGTCCACCCTGACCTGGAGTTGTATCACGTGTTAGGGTACCAGGTATGGGCAAATAGTGAACCGCCAAACAAAAACAAAAGAAGTATGAAAATATAAAAATACATTTCCAACAATTCATTTTACCTGTAGTTGAAGGCAGACAATTATGTTCAAAATATATTTAGTTGAAGCCATAAAATTATCAGGATCTCAGCTATGGGCAAATAGTTAACCCTAAAACTGAGATCAAAACACTATTTAAGTATAACATTTTTTATAGTATAAATATGAGCAATACATTTTCATAGTAAAAAAAACAAATCTACCAGCATCATATTTTTTGTAAAAGAAATTACTAATACTCCCAATTATATTTCAGCATTAAATTACCTATAAGAAGTTGATATGCTGCGAAACAAACAAATATCATTTGCTTTAGAAACAGGAACCCCTGGTGAAACTTGCAGAGGCATCTTAATGAAAAGTTATGTTTAATCTTTTTAGTAGTGTGGCCATCTTATTATGAGCCATATCTGATGTGGCCCACAGCTTGGAAAAGGTTGGCCATGTATGTTGTAGAGATTGTAGTGTAGTGGAGAGGACCTGTCTGCCATGAAAATTTGTATTCCAAATTCTGACTTTTACCAGAGCTCGTGGACAATGGCAACTGTGTTACGGATATGCAACAGTCAATCCTGTATATAAAAAGAATATATATATTTATGTGTCTAGTTGGATGTACTTTATATTGATTTGAAACAAACTTAGATATTTCAAATTTTGTAATATACTTTATTAATCATGGCGGCATTCTAATTTTAGTTTTTACAAGAAGAACCTTTCAGCTGTTGTTCTCACAAATGTTTCAATAGTCCTCCCTTTGAATATCACCCTAGAAATATAGTAAGTCACTATTTGCTGCTCGGATGAAGGAACGTATTGCATCTCGCAAATTCGGCTGCAAGGATTACTGGCGTCTCTGCAAGAGCGTTCTGAACAATAGCAAACCCTCCATTCCTCCCCTGTTCAATCAGTTTGAGGTCCTGACCACCTCTGCCGACAAGGCTGAATGCTTTGCTCGGAAGTTTTCTTCCAATTCAACACTTGACTCTTCCGGGGTACCCATGCTCGATTTCCCTCCCAGAACTGGGGCCATTTTGAGCAGATTGCACATATCCCCGTCATTGGTATTGGGCATTATCTCTAACTTAGATCACCACAAGGCTACTGGTGGTGATGGGATACCAGCCATTGTCCTGAAGAAATGCGCGCCTGAATTGGCTCCTGCCCTCTCTAAATTATACAACTACTGCCTCAAGGAGTCTTGTTTTCCTGACTGCTGGAAGTCTTCATCCATTGTTCCTGTCTTTAAGAACTCTGGTGACCCCTCCGACCCTTCTAATTACCGTCCTATCAGTCTCCTACCCCTCTTCGGCAAAGTCTTCGAAGCCCTTATGAACACCGAAGTGATTAATCACCTTACATCCCATGATCTGCTCTCAGACAAGCAGTATGGTTTCTGCTTTGCCCGATCTACAGCTGATGTGCTTACGGCCATCACTGAATTTGTCTACAAAGCTATTCATAATAACGGTGAAGCTCGTGCCGTGGCCCTAGACATCTCCAAAGCATTTGATAGGGTTTGGCATGCCAGCCTTCTTCGCAAGCTTCAGGGTTATGGTATTACAGGTCGATTGTTTGACCTAATAAAATCATTCCTGTAAAACCGTGAATTGAAGGTCATTCTCAATAGATTCATCTCCAGCTCCTATCCCACTAACGCAGGTATTCCTCAAGGCTCCATCCTAGGCCCTACTCTGTTCCTCATATTCATAAATGATCTTCCTGATGCCATAGATTCCCAAGTCGGCATCTACGCAGATGACAACACAATTTACTCCTGCCTCAAAAACAAATCTAGTGATGCTGACTAAGTTAACCTGGCAGTTTGTCTTGAAAAGGACCTCCAATCGGTTGTGAACTGGGGCAAGAAATGGATGGTTAACTTTAACGCCTCTAAAACAAAACTGCTCTCTATTAACCACCACAGGGATCCATCCCTGCATCTCATTAGAATGACTGAAGACCAACTTCTCGAGAGCTCCTCTCTGCGGCTGCTCAGTCTCACGCTGTCCGCTGACCTGAGATGGAACAAATACATCGAGTCAATTGCTTCATCCACCGCAAGGAAAGTTGGCTCTCTGTGCCGAGCCAGGAAATTTTTCTCCCCGGAATTGATCCTCCAAATCTATAAATCGATCATTCGCCCTTGCATGGAGTATTGCTGCCATATATGGTCTGGAGCCCCTGCTGTTTGCCTCAGGGTTCTTAATAAGATCCAGAGACAGATATGCAATGTAATTGGCCCTGATCTGTCATATTGTCTGCAATAGCTCTCTCACAGATGCGCCGTTGCCTCGCTCTGTCTTTTTTACAAATACTTTCACGGTAATTGCTCCGATGAGCTGCTTTCGCTGGTTCCCAGGCCTCATGAATTTAAGCGTCCTACGAGGCTGGCATCTCGTTCCCACCCCTTCACTGTTGAAACTGTTAGATGTAGACGTCTCTTCTACTCCAATAGCTTCATGTCTTGCACATCTTGCCTGTGGAACTCCCTTCCTTATTCCTGTTTCCCTGACAAATATAATCTCCAACTATTTAAGTGTAACATCAATCGACATCTCCAGTTGCCTTGATCTATCCACTTCCCTTCTCCACATCCTTTTCCCCGTTTCATTCCTATCTGCTCTCGCTCTAAGTCTTCTGTAACCCCCTTGCCTTGATCGATCCACTGTCTTTCTCCACATCCTCTCCTTTACCCCTCCTATCTGCTCTTCCTCCAAACCTTCTGTAACCCATTGCGTGCTAGTGGCTTACGACTTTATAGACAAACAAGAAAGAAATGCCTATTTATGATTTGAATGTTAAGTGTCTGTACCTGAAGAATGTGTTCCAGATTTGAATCAACCGATAACAAAGAAAAATTTGAGAAAGGTTTTTAAATATAAAAATATAAAATATTTTTATTCTTGTGTTTTTACAATTAATTTCTTGTGTTAAAGTTCCTTTTTTTGTAGTTGTAAAGATGCAAAGAAATGCAATTCCTCTGTGTGTATGTGTTAGAAAAAGAGGCAAGGGAGGAAAAGAGGAAAGTGTAAATATCAAATAGCTTTGTGAAGTAGCTGGGTGAATGTCATGTAGCTGGGTGAGGAAGAGTGTCACGTAGTTTGTTGAAGAAAACAGGTAAGGGAATCTCTTTGAAACCACGCCCTGAACTGATGGCGCATGAATCCAACTATATCTTTTTACTGCTTTTGTTCGTCTAGGGACTTTGCTTAAATACTCTTCAAGGAGATCACAAAGCTTGTCAGTGGGCACGAGACCCATTGGTTGAAAAATGTTAAATATTTATTTTTAAAGGATTAATTTATTAACCGGAAGGACGCATGGATCCTCTGAATCAGAAACCGTTTTTGTTATTTGATGATTGACTGTCTTGGTGTTTATTTCCATCTTTGCCCCACAATTTTTTAAAAGTTGAAGTCTCTTTTATAACAAAAAAAAAATGTAACAATTCCATGGAATTTGTTTAAGTTTTCATAGCTTTTTCAAAGGGTACTGAGCATGGAGGTGTTGACGTGATGCTAGTGACTATTGACCAAGAGGAAGATCTCTGTAAAAGTGAGAGAAAAAAGGTGCTGCTGCAGGCATTGCTGCAAGTTAGACTAAAAGCTGTGGCAACAAAATACTTTACACATGTCAATGACAGATAAGGATAAAGAATGAATTTCAGCAAGGAAATATTTTTTTTGTTTTTAGACAACTGAGTAAAAAGAGAGAAAATACATGAGTATGCATGTAAAAGAAGGAAGCTATTAGGAATAAAAAAAAAAAAAATAGACCAGTTTTAACAAAATTAAAAAAAAAAAAAAATATATATATATATATATATATATATATATATATATATATATATATATATATATATATATGCATGCAGACATGACAGTTGTTATAATAGTCTTTTTCCGATGGAGTTAGAAGTAAGTGCTTCTAAGGGCCTCTATCCAGCTACTGAATATATAAATTATAAATAATTGATACACTATCATTAGAAGTATGTAACTGAACTGAAAACATTTGATATTAGAAAACAGATAACTCTGGTGAGTCGTCCTTTGAAAGAAAATTAAGATGGACAAAAAAAGATTATCAGTGAATTATCTCCCTTGTTACCCTCTATTATGTATAAAAGAGGAGCGTTTTTTTTTTTACACCTCATGCAAAAAGTAAAACAATTGACAGTATGTTATAATTTGTATTTAATAGTTATTTACATTGACCACCTCCTTACCATGAGCGTAAATGCAGACCCCACAATATTATTAAGTTGCATGTCACTGAAATGTTTTTATTTTTATTTTTGCATTAAGTAGTGTGGCATGTTGAAATCAAGTTACCAAAATGTTGCAGGCAGTTTTCCTAGTTTGGTTAAGAATAGTTGCAACAATATTTTGAACATGCTAGTGATAAGTATAAGGAAATAGACTGAATTTCAACAAGGCAATATTTTATATTTTTTATTTTATTATAACTGAATGACAAGAAAGAAAATATGTGAATATACTTACAAAAGAAAGAAAACATTACAAGTTAGGAATTGTATGGGTGATACATGTGTGTTTGTGTGAAAGTTCAAATCCATACCCGGAAGAAGGTCTTGGTAGTGTTATTGCTGAAGTCAGAAAAAGAGAGAGAAGAGGATGACGACAGGAAGTGTCCTGTTCATATAATTGTTGGACAGCACCACCTAATGATTTCTTTGGTAAAACTGGAAAAGCTACATGGGAATAACCCACAAGAGAGAGAAAGGATTGCTGCTTTTTTTATATGCTTTCTTTTGAGTGGTTCTCATTGGTTGGAAGGCTTATGGCCGTATAGAATTGAAACACCAGCTCCTGTACAATCACCAAAATTAAGCAATGTCAAGCCAGGTCAGTGCCTAGATGGGTGACCACTTGGGAATGTACAGGTGGTGTAATGGATAATGGCTCAGAATCGTTAATCAAAGAGCTGAGTTCCAGTTTTGGTTGGGTTAGTTATATTCATTAACGCTCAAATACCTTTGGAAACGGTATGAATCCACCTCTTCTTCATCACTTCTGTGTTAAATAGTAAGATTTTGTATCACTAAATCATTATTATCTCAAAAAAAAAAAATTCTTCATATCTAAAAATATGTTCTGGCTTTAAATAACCTATAAAGTTTGATAAGCTGTAGAAAACAAATCAATCAATCAATTATTGGTTGTGAGGTAGTCTTAACATCACATCTGTTTTTAGTAATGGAAGTATTTTTTAACACACAGATTTTTAAATGTTAAACTTCTGCTGGGCTTCACATGTACACAAATTTATAAAAATATGTGATTGTTATGAGTTATGGATGGCAAGGTGGAAAGAACATTGTTTTTAATGACAGTTGCTGAATGTTTATCAACTAGAGAGAGCTTGACTTTCGCATTGTTGTCTTTTCTGAGATTGTTAAGAAAAATGTGAATCGAACAATTACAAAATTGCATGTCAAAACATTGTGATAAGGACAAAGATGAAGATTGTTAGTCTGAACATAAACTCTGTGAATAATGATACTTCCTCATCCATGAATTTTAAAGAGATTATGTTACAGACTTCACTGAACTGGAACTTGTTTCCCGTGTCAACAATGTTGTCAGTCTCAGAAGGGTTGGTCCATTGTACCACTCACGAAAATACCTGGCTCCTGTTGCCATTCTCTATCTTTACAAGAATCAAATCTGACCAAGAATAGAGTATTGTTGCCATATCTGGGCTGGTGCTGTTCAGTCCTTACTGTTCTGCATTGACAAAGTTCAAAAGCAGAATGACACATCCTTGTGGGTGATGAATTATTCTCTATCTGTGAAGGGAACTAGTTTTGGAATAATTTCCAGGGAAGACAGATTCTCTTTGTCAACACTAGTCAGCAGATTTAGAAAAGAATGCCTTTTCTCTACTTATTGCAGTCATGCTCAACCTATTTTTCCTGATGCACCCTATTCACTATAAGTCAAGATGTCATTCCCCACCTTATAAAAGATTGTGCAACTCAAAAGGTGCATTCCAAATAATATGCTTATATTATTGAAAATCTTCATTCTTTTTCCTTTTAGTACATCTACATTTACATGGATTATTTTTGTACAGGCAAAAAACACAAGAGCTAGCAAAAAGTGAACCCAGCATGACCACACCCAGTTGTGCAGACCGATGCCCATTGTGGGTTGTGCTGCCTTGGGGAGTTCGAAAGTTAACATTTTGAGTCTAACAATCTGTGGCTCCAATTCTCCTCAAGAAACTCTGAAATTCCCTCCCTGGGGATGAATTTCCCACTGGTTGAGAACCTTTGGCTTATTGGGAAAATTGGTTATAGACCTTGAGATTTAAAACCAATTTTAAAATTTTTTAAATTTCTTTTATTTATTTATTTAAGAATATTACTTAGAAACTGAAATTGTTATAAAAATAGATCAATGATTTCAAAATTGCTGCCATGGTAGTAGAAATAATTGAGGGACAAAATATAAGATATTTGTTCCAAACAGATTCTGTACTTGTAACTACTTGATTGCAAACAAGTAATTTTGTCAGTGTTCTTTCCAGAAGACCTCAGACTCAGATTTTATTGTCCTAAAGATTACTGTTTTATTTTGAAACTGTGTATGCTTCATAGTTTATTAGCTATGATAAGATTGGTTAATAAAGATCATGTGATTCTTGAATATTCATAACATGTCAAAGCATCTTCAGGTCAGATTCCAGACACCATTTAGGCAGAAGTGTCATTTGCTAACAAGTGGGAAGAAAAAAAAATAGAACTAAAAACCTTGATACCATAGTGACTGCTTGACGTCAGTGTAGCCTGATGCCAGACAATGTATAGTTAAAGTTTCTATAGCTAGGAACTGGTAGGTGAGAGTAAAGCTTACTGTATGGCTCCAATAACAAGAGGAGGCTAAAGGAAAACATTTTCATTTCAATGGAAAATGTCACTTCATTGATTTAGGCAAATCATGAAAATTAATCATCTTTGTCATTCGGAGCCGGTTGTTATCAGGCTAAAGTTTGTTTCCTGATATTTTCCTATTATTTAGATATTTCTGTTAGTAATTCATGACCACTGACAATCCCTTTCAAATGTATTTCTACAGTAAAAGCATTTACTCATAAATCCTAGAGTAAAATAACATGCAATGTAATAAAAACTTTAACAATGTATTCATGTTTTACATATAGCAGCACTATTTTGTTTATAATGTTTGCATTAATCCATATCTGTAGACAATCCCCTTTTTGGTTTTCAGCGTATTCCTGGTGTAAAAAAAATTACTAGTAATACTAAAATTATATGCAATGCAAACTATAGTAAAAGTTATTATCAATGTATTTGCATTTTACATATACAAATCCTGTTCTGTTTGTAATGCTTGCATTAATTCATGACCACTGAAAATCCCTTTCTTTTTTATTCCCAATGTATTTTTGGAGTGAATTTACTGTTATTCATATTAAATTTAAGTTATATGCAATAGAAATCTGTAGTGAAATCATTGGCAGTACCTTTACATTTGACATTTACTAACCTTAGTCTGTTCATAATGCTTGCATTAATTCCTGACCACTGACAATCCTTTTCTTTTTTCTTTTCAATGAATTTCTGGAGTAGAATCATTATATATGCATTTTCATAGTGAAATCGTTTATAGTAAAATTATTTGCGATGTACTTCTGCATTTACATTTTACATAAAATTGACCTCTTCTATCAGTAGCACTTGACTTATTTTTAATAACTGACACCCCAATTCTTCTTGGTTTTCAATGTGCTACATAGAGACTGCTGAAAATTGATTAAACAAATTTTTGGTAAAAATTACAAAATTCTCTGCTTGATCCACCATTTTCCCTAACCCCTCTGAATATTTTTTGAACAGGAAATGACTAAAGCTAACCATAGCATTAGTAGAGTAGCAGTAGGTGATAAGGAAAGCAAAACATTACCTACTTATACTAGATAAAAATGAAGTCATTACTAAAACACAACTGTACTTATTGTTTCTGTTTTCTTATGATGACTGCTAGAATTTGCTATGTCACTATATATATATACATATATATATATATATATATATATATATATATATATATATATATATATATAGTGATGGAAATCTACCATTTGTCCATGCATTGAATACTGTTGCCATATATGGTCTGGTGCCCCTGCTCTTCATCTTGAGATTCTTGACAAAATCCAAAGACAGATCTGCAATGTGATAGGTCCTGATCTGGCATCTAGTCTACACTCACTTTCTCATAGATGTGCCGTGGCTTCTCTCTGTCTCTTCAAAAAATATTTTCATGGCAATTGCTCTTGACAAGCTTTTTTTGCTGATGCCCCAAATGCATGAATTTAAGCATGCTACCAGGTTGGTATCTAGGTCCCACCCTTTTACTGTTGAAAAAGTTGCTCCAACGGCTTCTCTCACACTTCCTGACAATGGAACTCCCTTCCTCTTACTTGTTTCCCCAATAACTACAATCTTCAAAAATTTAAATGTAGCATCAATCGCCATCTTCAGATGCCTTGATCGCCATTCATCTTTTTAATATTTCCTCAATCCCCACCCCCCATACCCGATCTTTTCTTTTACCTTCACTTTCTGTAACCCCTTGTGCATGAGTGGTACTCTTGCCTTGCATGGTGTTAAATGCTTAAAACATATATATATATATATATAATGATTAGAGTGAATGAATATTTTGATGCATTTGTTTAATAACGTTTAATGTGGAATTATATTTAATTGATATATTTTCTTCTTATTGCTGGGTCTTTTATTTGTTAGACCTTTTACTGCTATAAAAGTTCTTGTTAGATCACCAAAGTTAAGCAGTCAAGCCTGGTCAGTACTTAGATGGGGGATAGCTTAGGAACACAAAGTACTATAAGTGACCTCCTACAATTGGAAATATGTTTTAGCTTTAAATAAAACACAACGGGTTGATAAGCCATAAAAAACAAATCAGTCAACATTACTGCTGTACTTATTGAGTTAGAACAAAAGCTTCTATTTTTTCAATAGGTTGCATTTGAACACCGGATTTTGTTTGACATGTGACTGAAATTTATGACATATGTGCATATTCTGAAGGGTGACATTTCAATGCATCTTTCTATATGATTTGTATATGGATTGTGAATTTCAGAAGTTTTATATGTTAAAAGTGATAATGAAGGAAAATGATTTTGAGTTTTTGTCTATCATGACTGGCAATTTTTTAATAGTGTTACACACCTTGCTTTTAATTTTGCTTTTGGATTTCAATGAAGCAACCACAGTATCTTCAAAATCTTCTTTTCCTTTTCATATCAATCTGGACAAGTCATCAGTGCCAATAGAACTTCCATCTTGAAATCGTAGCCCAACACTGTAGCTTGTTTAGAGTATGTGTGGGAATCCCTTTCTTAGAACCAAATATAATTAATAATGGACAATGATCAGTTTGCAGTATGAATTTTCTTCCTTATATCATCCCGTGAAATTTCGTTACAGCAAAAAATATAGTAATTGCTTCCTTTTCAATTTGAATGTAGCATTTTTTTGAATTTGTCAAACTTCTTGAAGTGTGGGCAACTGCTTTTACTTTTCTTTGATTTTAAGGCCTATTGTCACACATATGCCATATTCACTTGCATTCAATACTGACTATTATCTGTCACTGTGGGTCATAATGTGTTGGTAATAACTCTGAAGTTAGTAGTTTTTTCATTCCTTCAAAAGCTTTTTGATATTCTGCCACCCAATTCCATTTTGTACCCTTCTTAAGTAAATTATTTGTACATATCTGGCACATAATTACTATAATAATTTGCTAATCTGAGAAACGATTGTAGGGTTACCAAATTTGTTGGGGGAAGCATGTCTTTAATGGCACTTGCTTTAGCAGGATCTGGTTGTCTTCCTTTTTTGTTAATTATCTGACCTAAATATTCAATCTTATCCATAAAGAATTGACACTTCTGTTCACTGATTTTGAAACCGCAATCATGTAGTTTCTGAATTACTCCCTGAATCAGTTTTATGTGCTGTATTTTTGTAGCATTTTTAATAGGCATATCATCTATGTAAGCAATGGCATCATCTAGTCCAGCCAAAATCCTTTCCATTATTTGCTGGAAAATACTTGGGGTTACTTTTAAGCCAAAGGGTAATCTTTTAAACTTGTAGTGTCCTTTATGTGTATTACTAGTCAAAAACATCTGGCATACCTCATCCTCCTTGATTTGAAGATATGCTTCAGACAGGTCAATTTTTGAAAAAAATTTACCAACATTTAATTTAGCAAATATAACCTCTGGAGTTGGTAGGGGATATGCATGTAGTATGAAAAATGTGCACATAAATGAATCTTATTATTTTTCTTTCCAATATAAGCCATTGATCTGGCCCATTCTGAATAATGTATTTTTTCAATAACACTGGTTTTCTAACCTATCCATTTTTGGTTCTAATAGACTCCAACACAGCAAAAGCTATATTTCTTTTAGGTTTAAACACTGGTATCACATTTTCTTTTAATTTAAAAAAGCCTTTAACTTTGTACATTTTTCTAACTCCTCTAAGAATATATCTGTGAATTTAGTTTTTAGTTTACTTAGTGTTTCTTTATCTGTAATCTTTTTCTCTGACAAATAATTTTTTCACAAAATAAATTAATTGACCAATTTCATATTTCAAATAATTCTAGCCAATCATTGTCTCATAAATTCGAGTTGGAATTTTTTAATACATAAACATCTTCTTTTTTATTTTTACTCACAAGAGCTATGTTACATTTGATTTTCCCAAGAAAAATTAATTTCTTTCCAATATTCCTTTTGTAACTTTGTCTGTTTTTCTCAAGTAATGATTGTCAATTCTGTTCTAAGTTTGTTCATCAATAATTGTAATACCACTACCAGTGTCCAACTGAAATCTCACCATAGCATTATTCATTTGTACTGCCACAAATATTCTATTATTTGAACTTTCCAGTTTTTTTAGCTGGTAGCACTACTTTCAGCAAGTTAATTTGTATATTTCTTTTTGCTTTTAAACTTGCAGTAGCTTGGTTTGTTACCTGTTTTTTCCACAATTACCCACATAACATGGGTTAAGTTTTGGATTTTTTTATTTTGGATTTTTTCTTTTAGTACTATTGTCTTTTTTTTTAACTACTTGTACTTCTGATGTGCTATTTTGCTTGATTTTCACTGTATCATGCCTTAAATTGATAATTTTTGGCACTCTTCCGTAACAGTCTGTATCATTAACCCTGATTCAAGTTTTGTAAGGAAATGAGGGCATATTTCTGCATTGTTGCTTGATGTCAAACCTTTAACACAGATGAGGCATTTAAATCTGTCTGAGGATAAGTCATCCAGTTTAAATTTCGCACACTCATGGTTGACTTTACCGGCATATGTAACAAAATCCTCACTTTCATCCATAGTAAGGTTCATGCACTGCTAATGTGTATAAAATGTGAATTCTTTTCACCAAAAATTTTTGATAATATTGACACTGTTTTGTAAAAAGACACTTTTTCTGCAGTATTTGGCAAAATGAAATTCAGATATTTTTCATGCTCAGTGGGGCACAATTTCTATAACAGAAGACATACTTTCTTTTCATCCAACCATCCTTGACATTCTTCTCTGAAAATAGCCTCACACCTTCTGAAGTATAATAGGAATGTACTATTCTCTTCTGGGAATTAAATTCACTAATTAAGTTAGCGACAGAATCCGGCAAAAATGAAATTGGCACATTGTCTGTTCCTTGCTTTTCCAGGATTGCTTTTATCTGTTCTTGATATTCAATCTGCTCCCATTACATTTGTTTTAATAGATCCTGAATAACATAATAGTTCATGTATAACATGCCTCTCCACAACAGAAAGTATTTATAGAAAAAGTACAGGGAAGCTACATTACATCAGTGGAAAACGACTGAAGCCGGGATGCTAGGTCAGCACCAATAACATTGCAGATTCTTTTCCGATTTTTCCATTGTGTATTTTGTTTGTACAAGTCACCCTTAACTAGGAAGAAAAAGTTTTTGTTTATTTTTTCTAATAGCCATATATCATACTACCTTGAAGTTTATTGACTTCCATGTTGTGCTATAAATACATGTGAACCCCACAAAATTCTTTTCGGTGAATTTTAAATTTTCTTTCCCAGCTATTTATGCTAAGCAAGAGGAAAATTTTTTTTTTCATGTGAATTCAAATTTTCATTGCTACTGTTCTGTCTTCATTCCATTGAAGGAAGATAATACAAGAAGTAGAATATCACTTGGAGTTGTAGTCTTGCTGGAATTGGTATTAAGCAGATATATTGGATCTCTGTCTACTCTTTTCTCTCCTACTACTCCTTTTCTTCTCTCAGTGTCAGTCTATATGTATCATGAGGAATCCAAGTTCTAATTCGGAGAGGTGTGTTCATCTCCACAACAGAAAGTTTTTTAGAAAAAGTTCAGGGAAGCTATATTAAGTTAGTGGGAAAGTGACTGAAGCTGGAACGCCAGGTCAGGACTAATAATATTGCAGATTCTTTGGATTTTATCAAGAATCTCTAAATATATGGCAGGAGCACTGGACCATATGTGGCAGCAATATTCAAAGCAAGGATAAATGATAGACTTATAAATATGTAACATAGATTCTGGAAAGAAAAATTGTCTAGCATAATACAGTGAATCAAATTTCTTAGCAGCAGATCTAGCAATTGATTCAATATAATATTTACATTTCATGTCAGTGGGAAGCATTAGTCTGAGAAGATGTAACAAGTCACTCTCCTGGAAGTCAGCATCAGCCATATTGATGAAAAGCAGAAAGAAATCTTTCAAATGATTAAAAGAGAACAGTTTTGTTTTGGAGGCATTAAAATTAACAAGCCATTCCTTGCCCCATTTAACAACAGATTATAGATCACTTTTGAGATCAGCTGTTAATTTGAACTTATTGAACTGATCAGACTTAATATTTATTAAGACAGGGGTATTTTTGAGAAATGACCACAAATGATGACAAAAGGATTGTTTGCAACAATGTGAAGTTCCTGGAAAAAGTGAAATGAGGCATCATTTACCTCTCCAAAAAACAGTTTGTACCTGAAGAAGGTGATACTGTGTATCTGGTGAGAGTGAGTGAAAAGCTGAATTCAAACAAGTATAATCAAATAGAGAGAGCTGAAATTTCTAGAGCACATAAAGAGGAAAGAG
Organism: Acanthosepion esculentum; assembly: GCA_964036315.1. Classification (NCBI taxonomy): domain Eukaryota; kingdom Metazoa; phylum Mollusca; class Cephalopoda; order Sepiida; family Sepiidae; genus Acanthosepion; species Acanthosepion esculentum. The sequence goes on along the minus strand of OZ038499.1, from coordinate 90,891,025 downwards.
GGCTTGGAAAATTTAACATTCCCAAGACATATTGAAGGCAAGAAAGGGGCAGAGGAAAGCAACAACTATCCTACCTAACAAGCTTGTATAAATGGTTGACAGAACAGGGATTAAGAGAGATAGCAAATAGAGAAACTATACTAAAGGATACAAAGACCAGAAAGTTGTGGAGAGCCATGATTGCCAATGCCCTAAAGTGACATGGCATATAAAGTGGGTTCCAATAACTTGAACCAATTTTAAATGTGAATTAAGTTTAAGCATCTAATGATTTTTTTGTTTTTTCTTTCAGATTTAACAACTTAAGACTTTGGCAATTTCAACCATGGAAAGATTAACAATCAAACAACACCTGGACGGCATAAACGAGCATGCAATGGTGTTTTCACATCTGCCACTGACCCAGTTTGTTTGAATTTATGAACAACTTTTCCAATTGCACTCTTGAAACTTTAACACATTGTTTGATTGTTAGTCTTTCCATGGTTGAAATTGCCAAAGACTAAAGTTATTAAATCTGAAAGAAAAAGAAAAAAATCATTAGACGCTTAAATTTAATTCACATTTAAAATCGGTCCAAGTTATTGGAAGACACTTTAGAAAAAGAAAATAGTTTCCAATTGGATGACTTAAAGGCAAAACTCAATGAAAAGTGTCCAGAATTGGCCAACTGGAAGAGTGTTCTTCTATCAGAACAACACCAGACTTGATGTCCCTGTACATCCCTGGTAGAAATTGGGAGCTTGCCATATCCTCTTACATCCACCATAGCACAATATTCACCAAACCTTGCAACTTCAGATTGTGTGTGTGTGTGTGTATTTAAAGAATTAAAGAATTTATCTTTAATCTGATATTTTTAATACGCTGATCCATGCCAGGAATGCTTTTTCTTCAATAAGATTTCTTGAATGTGCAAGTAGATAGATGTTTAATAATAAAATAAAAATAGGGTGTCTCTTTCAAATACAAAGTTTCCATTATAATAATGTTTGAAGTCATAAAAATGTTGGATTAAACATAAACCCTTCTTTAAAAATTGCTTTGTTTGCGTTTCTGATATGAAACCCAGCAGATATGAAGTGTTTGAGAAAATAACCTGAGTGAAGAGGATGAGCTTTTCATAGAAAGAGATTAATAGAACCTTGCTTGCTGTGATGGTTTTCATTGATGAGCAGTTAAGCACATTTGGCTTAAATGGTGGTTTTCTATAAAACGGGGGATGCAGGTTCGATCTCTGTCGGGAGAATGCATTTTCTTAATTTCTCAAATGTTGCAGACTGACAGACCATAATACACACTGTTTGATAATAAAAAAATGGGGATCTGTTTCAAATATGAAGTATCCACTATAATAACATCTGAAGTAATATAAATATATAATTCAGTCAATCAAGATCAACTGCAATTTAAATCAGAGAGTCATTGTAAACTCCATGAACCTTTATAATCTTTCTAAACCAGATCTTCTGATTCATGTTACACAAATTTCCACCACTGGCTGGATGTGAACGTTCCGAAACCCATCAAACATGCATTGTCTTCGCACACACCTTCCGCTTACCTCAAACCCCACCCCACCCCCCAGAAAAACATACAATCCAATTTTTTACCCAATAGCACCCACTCCTGCCTAAAGAAGCGCTAATAGAAATTGGAGCTGATCTGAGCCTACGAAAAGACATAAAATCCCATCAAAGAGACGTCTTCGGCAGTCGGTCAGCACAACAGCCAGGGTTCACTCGCTCATCAGAACGCTATTTCCACACCCAAAGACAACTGACCTCCCATCTCCAAGAACAACTTGCTAAAGCCTGTCGCTTCAGTAAGTCACAACTCACCTTCCCTCTACTACCGTAAGCCACTGCGGACGGCTTTACTTATCTCTTTCTTTCAATGAAAGACTTTCACACCACTTCACCATTTGTTGTATATTTTGTTAATACAATTATTTATTTCTTAAACCTCTGTTGTTTCTTGTTTCTGCCACCATACGCTTAATATAACAGTATGTGCTTTGCCAGTGCTACATACAGTTCTTGAATTCAGAGTTGTCATTTGCCTAGTCTGTATGCCAAGCAAGGTACTATTTATCCATAATTGGAGGTTTTGAAATCAAAGATGTCCTTCTCCTAGCTGTAGGTCCCAGTATGTTCTGCTGCTTACCCATAGCTGGAGAGAGAAGCGATGGATTCCTACCTTTCCCAAGTGTATGTGCATGTAAGTGAATGTAACAAATTTGACTGAAATTTGAACACGGTTCTCTAATTTTTCAATCTGAGTTGCTATCCATTATCACACCATGCTTGAGTTTCTTTAAAAATGAGTGATAAGGAATTTATGGCAGTTAAAATTTTGTGTGTTTCTCGGTGTATTTTAGATGTGTGCCCATTCACATACGATAAAGAATGAAGAAGGAGCATACAAAAACTTTGGTTTCTACCACAGACCATTTATTCTCTTTTTTCATATAAACTGTAGTGAAACAAAGTTCTCAATCTCTCTCGGGTATGTCCATTTTTGTTTTGGTTCAGAAGTAAGTTATGCTAAGTAAGGGTAACAATGGTTAAAATGGTCTAAGTCAATCAGCTTTGCGCTGAGTTGGAACAACCAATTCACTTCATGGGTAAAACTACAACACATGTCTGAACAATATTGATGGAAAGTGAGAAGAGAAAAAATTCTGCCCTTTCTGGAAATGTGGTCATAAAATCATGCAGGTGACCAAAACCCTTCTTGTTCCCTTATTATTTGCTTTTTTTTTTTTTTTTTTTAAGCTTATCACCCCAAGCAAGGCTGGAAGCCACTAGCATGCAAGGGGTTACAGAAGGTTTGGAGGAAGAGCAGATAGGAGTGGTAAAGGAGAGGATGTGGAGAAAGATAGTGGATCGATCAAGGCAAGGGGGTTATAGAAGATTTGGAGCGAAAGCAGATAGGAATGAAAGGTGAAAGGATGTGGAGAAGGGAAGTGGATAGATCAAGGTAACTGGAGATGTCGATTGATGTTACACTTAAATAGTTGGAGATTGTATTTGTCAGGGAAACAGGAATAAGGAAGGGAGTTCCACAGGCGAGATGTGCGAGACATGAAGCTATTGGAGTAGAAGAGACGTTTACATCTAACAGTTTCAACGGTGAAGGGGTGGGAACGGGATGCCAGCCTCGTAGGACGTTTAAATTCATGAGGCCTAGGAACCAGCGAAAGCAGCTCATCGGAACAATTACCGTGAAAGTATTTGTAAAAAAGACAGAGCGAGGCAACGTCGCATCTGTGAGAGAGCTATTGCAGACGAGATGACAGATCAGGGCCAATTACATTGCATATCTGTCTCTGGATCTTATCAAGAACCCTGAGGCAAGCAGCAGGGGCTCCAGACCATATATGGCAGCAATACTCCATGCAAGGGCAAATGATCGATTTATAGATTTGGAGGATTGATTCCTTAGAGAAAAATTTCCTGGCTCGGCACAGGGAGCCAACTTTCCTTGCGGTGGATGATGCAATTGACTCGATATATTTGTTCCATCTCAGATCAGCGGACAGCATGAGACCAAGCAGCCGCAGAGAGGAGCTCTCGAGAAGTTGGTCTTCAGTCATTCTAATGAGATGCAGGGATGGATCCCTGTGGTGCTTAATAGAGAGCAGTTTTGTTTTAGAGGCGTTAAAGTTAACCAACCAATTCTTGCCCCAGTTCACAACCGATTGGAGGTCCTTTTCTAATCGAACTGCCAGGTTAACTTTGTCAGCATCACTAGATTTGTGTTTGAGGCAGGAGTAAATTGTGGCGTCGTCCGCATAGATGCTGACTTGAGAATCTATGGTGTCAGGAAGGTCGTTTTTGAATATGAGGAACAGAGTAGGGCCTAGGATGGAGCCTTGAGGAACACCTGCGTTAGTGGGATAGGAGCTGGAGATGAATCCATTGAGAACGACCTTCAGTTCACGGTTTGACAGGAATGATTGTATTAGGTCAAACAATCAACCTGTAATACCATAACCCTGGAGCTTGCGAAGAAGGCCGGCATGCCAAACTCTATCAAACGCTTCATTGGAAAGTGTATTTATTTTTGATTTAATTTCATTTTCCCACAAACTTCTGTTAAATTTTATTTATGTTATTTTATTTTTTTTTTTTAATAAAAATTTAACAGAAGTTACATTTTTTTTTATGTGTGAAAAAGAGTGTCCTTTTTGTGGACTTAATCCATGTAGAAATTATTCAACTGAGTGCTCATTCCAAGAGCTTTTGACTAATCTCTTTTTTCAAGGATTTTGGTGGTGCTACTGCAATTGAAGTGTAAGTTGCTGATATATATATCAGCAACTTAATGGTTAGTGAGACTAATCTGGTGGACCATTACTATTGAATAGTAAGGTTATTCCTTACTAGTTGTCCTATATAAAAATTGACATTGAATAATCCAACAAGAGCTGACATCTCATCAAATTAACCGACCATATATATAAATAGGTTGGTACACGTATTTTATATATGTACATTACAAGAAAACATCCCACTATGGGTTAAATAGTAGGGTAGACTGGATTCTCTCCAAATCAAGGTTTAATCGTTATCTATCACCCTTATCCTCATAATCTTAATTTCCTATTACCATCGTAACCATTGTCACAGTAACTCTCTACAATGGGTGGCTGTCATGCGTTTTACAAGTTGAACACTAGTAGAAGAAAAAAGTTACTTTCAATGTAAGCCTATGTCAGAGTGGGTTTGGATACCATTTGTACCATGTAGGAAAAAATTATTATTTTCCAAACTATTCAGCAAATTGTTATTGACTAATACAAGGTTTCTCAACTGATGTGCCTCAGAACGCTAGGGTACTGTAAGAGGTCACTAGCAAACAGTGATAAATAGACTAATGTCTTTTTTAGTAATTTATATTTAATTTTATATTCATAATTTATGTACAGCATATTGTTGGAGGCATCTATTTCAAACACTAGTATGCATTAAAAATAATGTTTGAAATAATATCTATCTGTTTTCATCTCTGTTATAGAATAATCACACAAAGGTTGGTAATGAATGATAATGCTTAGGACATAAAAGATTCGCCAGCGGTGCGTAGAAATAGTTGTCAACTGCTAGAAATGAGTCAAGTGAATTCCACAATGAATCTCCAACTGTAGACCAACATACAGTATTTACTACAGTATTTATGTCAATGGTGACATACCCATTATCATCCATAGTTAGGCTACAACAATCTCTTTTTCCATTCACCTATCTCTCTCTCTCTCTCTCTCTCTCTCTCTCTATATATATATATATATATATATATATATATATATATATATACACACACAAACACAGAGGGTGCATTAAAAATACTTTTACAAACTTTTGGTGCAGATTCCTCACACCAAAAAAACATATAATATATACATATGCCTGCAAGTCCTTCATTTTTGAGTTATTAAGTTTAAAGTTTACAGTAGATGCTGTCCTCCCCTTTCTATCCATCTTTCATGGTAGATGTCAGCCAGTGCTTCATGAACACTGTGACAAAAATATGCTGGAGTCCCAACATGCATGAACTACATGCATCTTTATTTTAGCAGGAGTACATCCTCTAGCAGGTCTGGAAGTGTGTTTGAAATAAAGTCCCTGTAGAAAGTTCCTGTAAGATGTGCTGGGAGAAAATATGAATTTACTAGACAGTCATCTAAAATTTCAGCCTACACATTAATCATAAACTGGAGCTGGTTTTTAGCCTGTATTGTACCAAGGAGATCCAATCTGCCCACAAATGTTGATTGTGTAAATTTGTTATTCCATCTCTTCCAAATGTTGTCTCATATATAAACAAGACTGAAGGGACAAGCAACAAATTGGCAGTTTGTACAATAAATCATTGGCAAGAGTTTTCCAGTGGTTAGTGATCAGAGGACAAAAGACTCTGCACACGTTGATATGGATACATATGCAGTACACTATGAGATGTACAACATGCTAGGGCCACTTGACGTGTGCTGATACCTAGATCGTTTCTGACAGATTTTAGAATATGTTGTTCGTAGTCAGGCATCCAAGCAGATCTCTGTTTTCCTCAATCCAGAGTTTGTGGTGCCACGGATCTTGTCTTAGCAATTCAACATTAAACAAAGGCAAAGGTTGGATGACTCAGCTGCCTTTGGTCTGGAAACACAATCTGATACAGCCATACAGCCATTACCATTCACACGGCTGCATGTAAAAATTACAATATGAATATCCTGCCATTGTTAAATGGAACACTTCTCAGTTAAGTCACTACTACACATATTAAATGTTAACCACAGACCAGCCACAAATGTACATGAATAACAAATGTAACCTAGTGCACATGGCAATACAGTGCCATCTACTGTAAATTAAGTTTATGTACACTTTTTGTCCTTGTTTTGGTGTGAGGAACACAACACCACCAAAGTTTGTAAAAGTATTTTTCATACATTATATATATATATATATATTTGTCATCCACAGACAGACTGTTTCACTGTTTCACAGCTCATCAGTGTGGCTAGACGTCCGGTTGCCTCTAGTTAGGATTGAAACCCGACTGAATTGGCGTCAGTCGGAACTTCTACCACTAAGCCGTCGGCTCACGGCAGGGATGAAGGTGAATTTTAGTGTGTTTATTTTTAGATTTAGATAAACACACAGTGACTGACAGTGACTCAATTCTGCCGAAAAGTCATGCAATATTAGCTTAAATAGTCACTGTTTACAAACTCACACCTCAAACCAAAGAGCTCAACCGAAATTAATTTTTCAGGAGCCAATATATATATATATATATATATATATATATAATTCTGATTCTATCTCACTCTGTTTATCTATGTCTATCTATCGAGTTGTAACCAGGCACTACAACCAAAAATAATTTTTTTTATATTATTATAGATCAGTGTTTCTCAGTGGGTGTTTCCAGGAACACGAGCATTCCACAAGAGGCTGCTAGGGGTTTCACAAGAAACAGTCATAAATAGGTCACTGTATCATATTGATCAATTTTACTATACACATATTGATGGAAAATCCTTGGTTATTATAATAAATTATAATGATATTGGTTATTTATGTTTATTTTTTGTGTGTTTGTTTACAGATTTTCTGTGAATGAAAACCTCGGTGTGAGGTTACGTAAATGAGCAATATGACTTTTTTCTTTAGGCATTGCCATCAAATCTTACAAAAAAGGAATCATTTTTCCTTAAACCATGTGAACTATGATAAAACCATAAAAGTGGCACGTGGTCCGATGGATAAATTGTTGTTTAAATTACGCAAAAATGTAACTGACATCTCATTTTGACAGATATAGGGTGCGATGGATAAATTGTCGTCTAAATTAGGCAGTAATGAAAATAATATTGGCATCTCATTTTAATAGTTATGTTTACCAAAATTACACAAATATATCTTGAAATACTAAAGAGTAAATTTATTCAATAAAATCCCGATTGGCTTCATTCACGGCCTCCAGACAACTTTGGAATTTCCTGCAACTATTCTCCTGATGGTCTTCTTGTTTAAGTTGGTGAATGCAGCCATAAACCTTGCCTTCAGTTCATCTTTGGTATTATAAGGAATTGATCTCTCGCTCAACCATGCTTCACACATAATAATCAAGGGGTTGCAGTTTGGGGAGTTAGGTGGTCAGATGTGGTTGCAGAAATTGTCATGACTGGGTTCTCCTGCTTGTGTGGCATGGTGCAGAGTCCTGTTGCCAGACATAGGCTCTTCCAGCAGCCATCCTTTTGGCACAGGGCAGCACTACCTCTTCAAGGCACTTGATGTAGGCCTCTGTGTTGAGTCTGAGGCCCTGTGGGATGATGAATGGAGACATAATGTCACCATCATTAGGGATCACTCCAAACACCTTCATAATCACCATTAGACTCATCCAACTCTTTCTGAATCCTCTGCACTGACACCCAGACATTCTGAAATGTTCATATTGGAGCTTCCAGAATGAATGCCAAGCAGTACATGTTGTTTAGCAGAGTGAATTGCATCATGGTGCTCTTTTTTCTCACAGATGGCGCCCAACTGACCCTACTATACTGTACAGTCAACAAAATCAAAAACAAACAATGCACATGTGCAAAATTAGCAATATAAAATAGCGAAAATTTACCCATCGCACCTTGCAGATATTAATGATGGTGTATAATAATTTTTATGCAGGGGTTCCCTGAGACACGAAAACTACTTCAAAGGTGGCACGAGAGTAAAAAGGTTGAGAATTACCGTACTGCTATATACCTACTGAATGGATCTCAGTTTATGTCTTCTTTTTGATTTCAGTATATTGAACTGTTTGAAAAGATTGATGTGACTGGAGAAGGCTATGTTGACTGGGATAAATTTGCTTCCTATATGTTGTTGGAATTCTATGAGCGAGAAGACCGTGCCAAAGCTACCCAGATACCACAGTGGAAGGATCTACGACATTTCCCCAGGTAAGAATCTACAGTGTATTTTATGAAGAACCGGTTATAAAGGCCTCATCATTTCTCATGTATAAGCATCTGTATTTTTGTTTGTGTGTAATCGTGCAACACCCTCCTTGGTTGTCCAAGACTGCCAACACTGCAGCTGGTCACTGTAGTGACCGCTTCAATCCTGAGTAAACCCTACGTTGTGAGTTAAGGCTGATCATAAAGCAACCAAAATCGAATAGTCACAGGTATCTTTGTGTTGGGCTGGTCCAAGCAGGGTGATGACATACAGAGAAAAAGAAAATAACACTCCAATAAATTGAACAAAGGTAAATACTGTTTTCATATCAGTTCTCTGTACATTAATTGGTTTATCCGAGTTCGCATGCAATTAATTATCATCCCAACCCACATCTAAATCAGAAATTATATTATTGTTGTTGACTTGTCAAAGTTTGGTTTGCTGTTTTGGTAAAGTTTGGCACAAGGCTGAAGTCAGAGACTTTCATCGGGAGATAAATCATATGGGCCCCTCTCCTGTCTCTGGTCTCATCTCCATCTCTTCTGCTTCTCTTCTCTCTTCTGCTTAATTTCTTTTGTGCATTCATATTTATGGACACTCACCCAAACTGGCATGGGGGTACGGTGAGATAGGAGCATTTCAGTGAATCCCCTCCAGCTTACGTCATAACTTTGGGGAATTCCCTCTCTCCGCCCTCTCTTTTGTTATCCTCTCTCACCGACCTCATCAGTGAGTATGGGTAGTTCCTCCATCCTCCTTGATATCTTATCTGCACCTGCTACCTCAACCATTTTCTGTCCAGGAAAACTCAGTCCCAAACTCAGTTGTTTACAATAATCTCTACTTTTTTGCTTTCCAGCCCACATTTGCTGCTGTGTGTCAATCGACACTGCCCCCCCCTAAGTCTGGGTCACTTTTCCATTGTTCAAACTGATTGACATACAATTCAAGTTGTTTAAGTGTGAATTAAATCCTCAATTCTTCCTATGGGTTTTTGGTATTAACCCTTCTCATATCAATGTCTCTCCGTACATAACACCTTCTCATGTTTTAACAAAAACTTTCTTCCATTTTACCGCGGCAATTACAAACAGTTTCGTATGTGCATGCAGATGGGGGAAGGAGTTAGAAATCACAAAAGTGGGAGAAAGAGGTAAAAGATGAAGGAAAGGTTAATAGGGAGAGAAAATTATATTTAGGGGAGAAACAGGGAATTGAATGGCATAATTATGGTGGGTCAGGTAAAATATATTCCTTGAGTGAGAAATTTTGCAAAGTGCTCATGGGAGAATTTAGCCACTTTTTTTAATGATCACGATTTTCAAAAATCAATCTAATCTTGGTGCTATGAAAATAGATCAGCAGATCTATCTTCATAGTAATGCCTAAGAAACCAGGTGCAAAAGAATGCGAACGTAACCGATCAATAAGCCTAAATAGTCTTGTGAAAAACTCATCATCCATATTCTGAATACAGCGAGTAGCAGAATCAACCCAGACATAGGACAAGAACAGTGCTGGTTTGTCAAAGACACTGGAACAAAGAATGTGATATTCATGTTCAGAATGTTATCAGAAAGAGCAATAGAAATGCAGAAGAACATGCACTTCTTGTGTTTCATAGACTACATAAAGGCGTTTGACAAAGTACGCCACAAGGATCTGCTGGAACTGCTCAGCAACCGTGATATATTCAGGGAAGATATCAGAATAATCAAGAACCTATACTAGCAGCAAACAGCATGCATATGCGTAGACAATGATTTCAGCGAATGTACAAAAATAGAAACGGGCGTAAGGCAAGGATGCATCGTCTCACCTGACCTGTTCAACCTATACAGTGAGGCAATTCTGAGAGAATTGAAATCCCAACCAGCCACAATCTTAACAATGTTAGATATGCAGATGACACAGTAGTGATAGCGACAGAGAGTGAGAAGAAGGAACTATGCATAAACTACAAGAAGACAGAATGCATGGTCAACAGTATGAGGAAGAGCTTGAAATGTAATTTGTAGGTCAGGAACACAAGCAGATGTAAAAGTCTAAATATCTGGGAAGCATTTTGACAGAGGACGGTAAGTGCAACACTGAGATCCGTAGACATATTGGGATGGCCAACAACGCATTCCAAAAGATGGGCGGAGTCTTGCGAGACAGGAGGATTTCTTTGGTAACAAAGAAAAGAATACTGAGATGTTACATGACATCTGTCCTTCTTTACGGCAGCAAATGTTGGACGATTTCCTTAAAGATTCAAGGTGATGGAGATGTGGTTCTGCAGAAGGATGCTAAGGATATTATGGACTGAGTGTATAAGCAATGATGAAGTCTTAGAGAGGATGCAAACAAGGAGGGGACTTATACTTAATATCAGAAAGAGGCAGCTGAAGTTTCTGGGACACATAATGAGGAAGGAGGGCCTGGAGAATCTGATACTCACAGGTCAAATAGAGGGAAAGAGAGACAAAAGAAAACAATTCATGGCATACCTAGCAGGCTTGATTAAGTGGATGACAGAACATGGTCTGTGGAAGATGGCAGAGGGAAGGAACTTGTTAAGAGGTTCAAGGGATAGAGAGAGGTGGAGAGCCATGATTACCTCTGTCCTGAAAGGACATGGCACATAAAAGGAAAGAATCTTGGTGCTCTTCACTCAAATAATGCCCCTGGGTGAGGCAAAAATAAATAATAACACTACATCATTTTAATGATGATTAAATTGAAGCATATGTCATGATCAAATTTTCACATGGTGTTTCTGGACGTTTTCAGCTCTATTAAACCTGATTTTAGCCATCCTGGGTATAATGATAAACTATATCCAGCAGCAAGGCCTCTGACTGGGAAGTTTTGTGGAGTGAGGAACCACCTCTTAATTGCTGTTGTTCCCACGCCAACCCTGCTTCGGTAATCACGGCTTTCGGGGAATGACTCATCTTATGGGAATATTAACTAGTCTTCCATTTAGCAACACCCTACAGTTTAAGGCCTGGTGAGTTAAGTGGCCACATGTTTGGTGTGATGTGATCATCAAGATTGGCCACCATCCAATCTTGGGTCACCACACCTTTGTGAGTAAGTGCAGAGTCCTGCTGAAACATTTACAGAGCTTCCATCACAAACAAGGTCTACCCAGGCCATCACAACTTTTTCTAGTACCTCAGTGTAGCCAGCAGCATTCAGTTAAACCCCCTCTTAAAAGAAGTGATGTTGCATGACATGTGATTTATTACTCACCACCTCTAAAACCATCACAGAAATGGGAAACTTGGTGAGGACATCAGAAGGATCTGCTCATAATCATTTGTCATTTTCCCGGTTCACTTTTTGATCCTGGTTGAAATTTGTTTCGCCAGTAAAAAAGTAGAGCATTCCTATGGATGTTTCAACTTGTTCCGTAACTGTTTTGCTTGGAGCAACCATTGTTCTTGTGTGTGTACTGACATAAACTGCCCTTTGTTCATCATGCATGACTTTTACCAACTTTCCTTATGCACCACACTGTTTATTGCACCCTTCGTATGAATTTGTATCGATGATGTTCTGCACCTGTGCATGAATTGCAGTGTCTCGGTACTTGATACTCTCTCAACACCGTTAATACTTTGTGTGCTGCAGATAACACATCTCTGATTGATGGCTTCCAACTCATTCCAAACTTTGAGCACAAACAACCTGGCAACTTTCAAAAAACGTGCAATCTCATCATCGCTGTGCATTAAATGTATCACAGTAATTATTGCATGTCATTCCATCTCATGCATTAGGTGATAGTTTGCCATTGATGCTCTGAAAAGATAAAAGCATATTAATTTATTATCACATAACTGCAGGCACGCAATCACATGTCCTCAAATACCTTACACACCCTATATTAAGCTTTTAGCTTATGCAATTTACACAATCAAAAACAATATAAAAAAGAAACATTTTTTCTTTTTTCTTGGCAAATTGTCATCTTCTACATCCACAAATTTCTTTTAAACAGAGGAAAGAAATTAAAAACCCTTATTCTGGAATGCAGAAATATCATTATTTACACTATTTACATGTGAACTATTGTCCTCATCTTTGTTGTTATCACATTGTTTCAACTAGTGTGCTCATCAGACTTTATCACGTGCTTGTCAATAACCTTCCCGGAATTTCAAACTAAACCCTTTATTTAATCTATGGAGGTAGAGTGTTCTTGTTCTTATGTCCAAATACACAACAACTTAGCCCAGAGATTGAACTAGCAATTACTATGTCACCAAATTAAAAAATGAATGCTTTAATGCACCAGATTATGCTCTGCTAGAACTTGGAGCCTTAAACATAACCTGCCTGCTGATGAGTGCTGCTACCAGCTAGATGTCACACTTGACTGCACTCACTGAGGCTTCACTCTTTACTGCTGCTGCTGTTAAAACCTTGCTGTCACTTCTCTTCCTTTCCTTCTTTATTAATAACTCCCGTATCATATTTATTTATATGCTAGGCCAACGGAAGAGATCAGCATACCTAGGTCAACAGTACCAGATGAAGGCCAGAGGGCACAATGGCTGAAACATTGTGATAACAGCAACAAAGATGAGGACAATAGTCTGCATGTATATAATATAAATTCTGATTTTCCTGGTAACATAATATTTTTTTTAATGAAATTTTGCCCAGTACAAAATTCAAGTGCCACTCTCTCTGTCTCTCTCTTCAATTTGTTCATTATCTATCTATCTATCTATCTATCTATCTATCTATCACATTATTAATGTACAAAGTTAATGATGGTACAAAACTTAAGCTCTCATATGTAACTTTGTATTTTATTCAACTTTGGACTTCATCAATCATTGTCTGCCTACTTTGGGGACTTCTACAAATGGAGACACTACATTCTTTTGGGAATGTCAGGGACTCACTTGTCTCTGGAGTGTGTGTTTGTATATCCAACTATCACATGCACATATATCTCAGGCACAGCTGGGTTGATCATATGTCCATATGTTGAGACAGCCACTGACATTGGGTTAATCCTGAATCTCCCCTCCTGTCTCAGAGATTATCCCTCAGGTCAACCCTGCACCTGGTTTCTGTGAAGGACTTTGAGTGCAAAGTCTATTCTGGTATGTTTTGAGGTGATCCCAGTATATGTGATATCTCTATATCTATCTCTATACTTCATCTAAAGACTTCAACATTTGTTAAAAGAGAAAATAACTTAATTAGATGGAAAGATCTTGAGAGTGCTGCTATGGTATCTTGCCAAAATATAAATCTATAGGTCGGATTTTTTTAAATATCACCTTTTCTAAAAAAATATACACCTTTCTCAATATACATGGTCATGAAAATTTAAAAAGTTAAAAGAAAATGGTTAAATTAAAACCTTCTATTATTTAAAATAAATACATAAATAATTTATCAAATTAAAATAAAAGTAAACAGATATATATATATATATATATATATATATATATATATATATATATATAAAAACCAATAAGAAAATAAATTCAAAAACAGCAATATCTTTATTTACTCAATTTAGTTTATTAAGCATTAAATTATATCACTTAGCATCCACCATAGTTTACCTTGCCTTTCACAGTTAGCCCTTGAATATTTTTGAGTTTTTTAAAATTTTGTAAACCTAATATTTTTATTCTGGTTATAAATACATGTAGCAAAATAAAATCCTTACATTTGCGTTGATAAAATCCATCACAGGATAAAACACGTTTGTAAAGAAGTTTTCCTTTGTCCTTATTCATATCTATCTATCTATCTATCTATCTATCTATCTATCTATCTATCTGTGTTAATGAAGTAAAAAGAAAGTACTGCAAAGACAAAAGAAATTAAACTCAGTTGCTTGTCTCAGTTTCCTGCCTGCAGTGGCTGTCCTTAGGAACACCGTCAAGAACGCCTTTTTCCTCTCTGCCTAGAGTCGATCTTGTTTGTTCTTTTATTGTGTTGCAAAGTACTTGATGCGAGTGTTTGGATTAAATTTGCATATGGATATGCAAATTGCATCACTCTCCCAACATCCTGGTTTGTCTGTTGTGTGTTCATTTAACTTGGATAAATCAACCTCAACCGGTTAAGCTTATGTTCAAATTGTGCCAAAATAAATTCTGCTTACGGCTACAAACAATGCATGTTGCCATGCAAATTCTTTTCATGGCAGGTGAATGATGCCTTCTCTTGGCAACTTCTTTGTTACAGTTAAAAATACTTGAATATTATATAATGTCTTTTTTTTAGTTAAATATTCATATATATAATATACGTATTTCATATAGAAGTTCTGATTTTAAATAAAGAGCATATTGCTTTCCATGTGGTCTATTCTAGCATGTTTTGAGGTGAGCCCAGCATATAACATATTACTGTTATTTTTACTTTATTCTCTTTAAATGATATTTTTGATGGATACTCATATTTGGTAGAAACTCTGTTCTTTAATTAAACAGTATTTTTCATCCAACTACATCTACCAGCCTGACAAGAAATTTTGTCGGAAAAATGTGTCCTAAATACTGTTTAATTAAAAAACAGAGCTTCTACTCGAATATGAGTATCCAACAAGAATAACGTTTAAAAACAAAATAAATTAAAAATAACAATATGTCAGATTTAATCCATTTCCTAAAAATACCATTCTATCTATGTTAAAATACTTGAAAATTTCATGTTTTTGTCGGTTAATAATTCATATCATATAAGCATTTCATATAGAAGTTCTGATTTTAAATTATAAGCATATTGCTTTTCTAGTCATCTGTTCTAACATGTTTTGAGGTTAGCCCAGTATATACCATATTATCTATCTAAATTAAAATTAATTCATATCATATAAGCATTTCATATAGAAGTTCTGATTTTAAATTATAAGCATATTGCTTTTCTAGTCATCTGTTCTAACATGTTTTGAGGTTAGCCCAGTATATACCATATTATCTATCTAAATTAAAATTAATTCATATCATATAAGCATTTCATATAGAAGTTCTGATTTTAAATTATAAGCATATTGCTTTTCTAGTCATCTGTTCTAACATGTTTTGAGGTTAGCCCAGTATATACCATATTATCTATCTAAATTAAAATTAATTCATATCATATAAGCATTTCATATAGAAGTTCTGATTTTAAATTATAAGCATATTGCTTTTCTAGTCATCTGTTCTAACATGTTTTGAGGTTAGCCCAGTATATACCATATTATCTATCTAAATTAAAATTAATTCATATCATATAAGCATTTCATATAGAAGTTCTGATTTTAAATTATAAGCATATTGCTTTTCTAGTCATCTGTTCTAACATGTTTTGAGGTTAGCCCAGTATATACCATATTATCTATCTAAATTAAAATTAATTCATATCATATAAGCATTTCATATAGAAGTTCTGATTTTAAATTATAAGCATATTGCTTTTCTAGTCATCTGTTCTAACATGTTTTGAGGTTAGCCCAGTATATACCATATTATCTATCTAAATTAAAATTAATTCATATCATATAAGCATTTCATATAGAAGTTCTGATTTTAAATTATAAGCATATTGCTTTTCTAGTCATCTGTTCTAACATGTTTTGAGGTTAGCCCAGTATATACCATATTATCTATCTAAATTAAAATTAATTCATATCATATAAGCATTTCATATAGAAGTTCTGATTTTAAATTATAAGCATATTGCTTTTCTAGTCATCTGTTCTAACATGTTTTGAGGTTAGCCCAGTATATACCATATTATCTATCTAAATTAAAATTAATTCATATCATATAAGCATTTCATATAGAAGTTCTGATTTTAAATTATAAGCATATTGCTTTTCTAGTCATCTGTTCTAACATGTTTTGAGGTTAGCCCAGTATATACCATATTATCTATCTAAATTAAAATTAATTCATATCATATAAGCATTTCATATAGAAGTTCTGATTTTAAATTATAAGCATATTGCTTTTCTAGTCATCTGTTCTAACATGTTTTGAGGTTAGCCCAGTATATACCATATTATCTATCTAAATTAAAATACTTCATAATTTTTTTGTCAGTGAAGGTTTTTATATAAAAACTCTGATTTGAAATTATGAACATGTTGCTTTCCCAGTGAGCTAAAATTGTATTTTATGTATATAAATACATTAACAGCTTGTTTTGATTTTTCTTTTAATTCAGGCAACAAAAAAAAACAAAAAAAATGAGAGAATATCATCAGTTATAATAAACATTCCTTACATTCCAAATCTGACAAAACATACTGAACAAATAAATAAATAAATAAATAAATAAAATGATATTCCTGGCCAAAGGACCAAAAACGTCACTCCCAAGATGCCACTAATTTATTCCTTCATCCACACTAAGTTTAAAGATGAAATTATTGTACCCTCCACCCATATTTAATTACAATGTATTTTTTGTTTTCATCCAATAAAATCAAAACCATATGAAAAGATTGTTTTTAATTTCAAATAACTGTTTTTCTGATTCAGGGTAAATATTTGCAATTTGATTTCCTAACTGAAAGTCAGTTTCTTTGTTCAAAAAGATTCTCTCCGATTAATTGTAGCTGAAAGCCATGGAGCCTGCTAGATGCTTTTTTTAACTGGAAAGAATTTACGTGTACCAACTCCCAATTCTGATATTAATTATTCTGCAAACATGGAGACCTTCA
Source organism: Acanthosepion esculentum (assembly GCA_964036315.1). Taxonomy (NCBI): domain Eukaryota; kingdom Metazoa; phylum Mollusca; class Cephalopoda; order Sepiida; family Sepiidae; genus Acanthosepion; species Acanthosepion esculentum. The sequence goes on along the minus strand of OZ038499.1, from coordinate 90,873,871 downwards.
GGCCTGCAAAAAAAACAATGTGTCAAAGGGACATTTTTTCCCATGACACGGCTGTTATTTTAACTACCTTCACTCCTCAACAATGTTTATTGCTTTAAAAAGCAATGATTAGAATTGTAATAAAACCTAAACATATGAAGAAAGTGAATTTTACATTTTTTTTCTTGAGAATTTACAGCATAAATATTAAACACTATTTATTTATTAAATTGTTTATTTACAAGAATAAATTTATATTTACAGCATTAAAAACTAATACAATTGCAATGCAATATTTATCATTTACCAATTTATAAATAAATATGAAAATGATTTTTTATTCATAAATTTACAAACATTCATTAAATTATTAAAATATGTGAATCAACTATATGCAAGTCATTATTATTTATCATTTTATAAAGTTTGAATTAATTGACAATTAGCTAATGTTTTGCTAACCATTCGAATAAACAATCTCATAAATAAATAGTACAAATAAACAACCTAATAGATAATGTTTATTGTTTTTGTTCTCAATTGTCAAGAACAAAGAAAATGTATAAATTCACTTTCATAAGTTTAGGTTTTATTTAAAAAAACAACACCAAAGAGTGAAGATAGTTAAAATAAAAGCAGTATCATGGGAAAAACTGTACTTTTGACAATTCATTTTTTTTATGGACACAAAGGTTCATTTTTGTCAGTTATTCTTGATCTCATCTCAGGTCTGAATACAAATTTTAACAAATATTTTAGTTGCTTATTTGCCTCAGTTTGAAATGTATTCTTCTCTTTTGTCTCATTAACATAATTCAGTCTGGTGGAAAATGACTATAGATTGTGCTTCAATCTTTATTTTCAAGGTTTCTATGATCAGGTGACACACACACAGATGGAAAGATTAACAATCAGACAACATGTTAACGTTTCAAGAGTGAAAATTGGAAAAATTGCTCATTAACTGCATTGGTGGCAGATGTGAAAATACCATTGCATGCTCGTTTACGCAGTTCAGCTGAAAACATTGCTGCAGTGCACGAGAATGTGGCCGAAAATCCAGACCCCTCTATTCATCATCGTTCGCAGGAATTGAAAGTTGCACTCTTGGTTGGTCGATTATGTTGATCAAAAAATTTGTGAAGTGGGCAGAATGCATTTCTGTTTGAACGTCCAGTTTTGTAATAGGCTTCGATAACTTTAACACATTGTTTGATTGTTAATCTTTCCATAGTTGAAATTGCCAAAGACTTAAGTTGTTAAATCTGAAAGAAAAAAAAAATTATTAGATTAAACTTAATTCACATTTAAAATCGGTCCGAGTTATTGGAACACCCTTTATATATTTAGGGTGCAGCAAAGGTTACACCCTTTTTTATTAACTTTTGTTGAACAAAAATAAATTACAGAAATGTAAGAAAATTTACAGGTATTTTACACTTGAAAACAATATGATTTGTTATGATTAACAAACTATTTAACATGTTCAAAATGCTCCCCTTCATGTTCAAAATGCTCCCCTTCATGTTCAAAATGCTCCCCTTCATGTTCAAAATGCTTCCCTTCATGTTCAAAATGCTTCCCTTCATGTTCACTACAATGCTGAACTCTATCAGCTACACTTTACAAACTATTTCATACATTTCTACATTCATCTTAGAAAAATGTATCAGAAATTGCTTTTTTAATTCAGGAATTGTTTTTGGTTTGAAAGTGTAAAGAAGATCTTTTAATAAACCCTCACTAGAAAAGTTTCTTAAACTAATTTCTTTTTGTTCAATAAAAATTAATAAATAAAAAATAAAGGTGTTACTTTTGCCACACACTGTGTAGCAGAAAAACATAATTTACACATAGAGAATACAAATGAAAGCCAAATTTGTACAATTATTAGAAAATATATAGCTCTAATTTTCATCTAGCTAAGTCACACACACACCACACTCTACTCAAAACAAATTTTAAAACAAACACAAATATAGCAGAGTACTGGCCATTATCGACGTGATTCTTGCTTGCCACAGATGTCTACAACTACATCCATGCATTTCCCTTATATAGGCTATATTCACTTAAATTATTTTTCTCAAAAGTCCACAAATGCTCAGTTTCACATCCAAAATTTAAACAAAACAAATTATAAAAAATTAATGGATTTATTTTTAAAACTGAGCAGTTATCGTTTTTTAAGAAAAATAATTTGGTCGAACAGAATTTGCTTTCCTTAAAAAGGAAAAATAGAGCTTTATTTACTGTGATTTTCTTCATGGACAAGCAGTAAATCATGCTGGTTCAAATGGTGGTTTCCCCTACAAAGGTGGATGCAGGTTCAATAACTGCTGGAAAACACATTTTCTTTTCTAAGATTTCTTGAATGTTTAAGCCAGTAGCCGTAATAGACACTGTTTAATAAATAAAAATGGAGCATGTTTTTCAAATAAAGTGTCCACTATAATAACATTTGAAGTACTCTAAATGTCAGATTAAATGTGAATGTCTGCATTCATTGATTGAGAAGCCAGTGTTCCAATTGGTTGAAATTTATAAAAATCATTCTATTAAAACAGTTTTTCAGGAAAATAGGTTTCTCAAGACCACTGTTATAGCTCTTTCCAGTATTGACAAACATTTTGTGCTTCTTTAATTTTACATTTTACTGGTCGTCTTTTTCAAGTTACGAATAATCCTTCTCAGGCAAAGAGGAAATTCCATTAAAAATTGTCTGAAGTTCATTTCAGAAGAAAAGTACAAGAAATATGGTTCAAGCTTTCGAATTTCTTAAGTCATCATCAGGTTAGGTAGAAACTATTGTAGAACTAATGAGTGTAATGATGAGAGCAAAGAGTGTTGTGACATAAGCAAGGTGTGATGTGTGTTTTTTTTATATAAATTTAAGGATGCAGGCTCTTAAATTGTAACTGTATTTATTGATGGTTGTTTTTGTTGTGTGAGTAATGCTTCAAGGATCATAAGTCTGTTTTTACTGTTTGATTTTGATAGTATCTTTTTTATTTATTAATGCTGCTTATTAATGTATTGTCTGATGGTAATATGGTCCAATAGGTGGCAAGTGAGTCTTCAGGAAAGTGTGGTTGTGTTCTATCCTATGTAAGATGTTTTGTCGTTTTTATTTACAGAGAAACATTCTCCAAGTAGACAAGTGTATTTATACACAACATTGATCTTATATAGTGTGTTGAAATTTTGGGATATATTATTTTTAATAAGTAAGTTTCTAATTTTGAATTTTTTGTTGTAAATAATAAATCTAATGCATTTATTTTGATTGACTGGTTTTATTCATGATGTTTTTATTATTACTGTTTCATCTATTTTGTAATTGTTGTTTGATTTTGGCAATATATGTTAACAGCATTACTATCAATATTATATTTATGATTGTAGTTTTTATTATTAAAATTGTTGTTGTTTAAATGACATTTGATTTGCTTGTCATCTATATAATTATGCAACACAGGTCCCTTTTCACAATCACCTTGGTAATATTTACACCCAGACTGAGGTTTCCTGGGTAAGACGATAAATTACGTCCAACAGCAAGGCCTCTGATAATACGTTTTTGAAAAAATAATGTTGCCAGCTGTACGTTTTTGAAAAAAAAAAATATTATCAGCTATATGTTTTTGAAAAAATAATATTACCAGCTATACATTTTTGAGAAAAAAAATATTAACAGAAATGGATTTTTGACAAAACAAAAATATTACCAGGAAAAAAAAAGTTGTTGGCATTAAATGACCCATTGAGGTTTTGATATGCCGTAAAACAAAACAAACCAAACAAGACTGAGGGCAAAAGTATGGGAAGCCCCCTTGGCCCTATATTTTAAAACTTTTCTATGATCAACTTATAAAACAATGAACCACAATTACAAAACAGCAATGAAAAACCTCATACATACTATATAAAACCAGACGATAAAAATACATTAGATTTATAAGAGATCAGCTGCCAGGTTCTGGTCATTTCAATTTTTGGTGGTGTTCTCATAAACCATGGTATTGATTGCATATATATTTACTAGTGATCTGAAGATAATGTAAAATTTTGCAATGGGCAACAAGTGAAGAGTAAACTCATTATTCAGTTATAATGGTCAACCAGGCTAGCCTCACTAACCATTACTCTACTTTGAGGTGCTTCATCTGTAGTGTGATCAAATATAAAAGCAAATTTAATTCTCTATACACATATCTTTTTGAAATATTTTGTATAAGTCTGAAAAGTCATGAACATATCCAGTATTGTTCAGATAATTGAACCTATACTTGCTACTGTTAACATCACATCTCAACAGAGATTTTCTTGGCTTGAGAAAGTGGTTATTTGAACACCTTCAAATATAATACGAACTTACCTGGGTGCTTGATGTACCAATATTCAGCTACATCCTTATGAGAGTAAGTTTAATATGGGGTGTTCAAATATATTTATGTGGTCAAGGACAAAAATAGACCAGTGTCTGCAACCAGTGTCATGCAGGCACCAAAATACTCCAAGGCTTCATCTAACTAGTGCTATTAAAATGGATTAGTCTTGTTGATATATTAATAACCATTTTTGACCTTTGAGGTTCTGGGACTTGAAGAAAGAAGCTTCCTTTTATCCCCCTGATGGAGATTAAAGAGTGAATTAGCCAAAATGTTAATATGCTAAGACATTCAAGTAAATGTGTAGATGTGTAATATATATATATATATATATATATATATATATATATATATATATATATATATATATATTTATATATCCTATCTCCAACACTTCATCTAAACTCACAAATGAATTAGCCATCCCTGACATGAGGATCATTACCACCACTTCCAAGATAATTGGAGATATAATCAGGATAAAAAATAAAACAAACACCATTTCAAATGCCGGAGTTTATCAAATCAAATGTCTACAGTGCAATAACATGTACATTGGGAAGACATCGTGCAATCTAAAAAGTCACATCCAGGAACACAAAAGAGACTTGTGACTAGGTAGACATTTAAACTCTCTCATCTTACACTGCAATGACATGGGACACAACATTAATTTCACCAATGCCAGCCTTATTAAAAAAGGTCAATAACCCTTCAAAGAGAAAAAATTATGAAAACATATTTATAGCAATACTACCAACTATTAAAACATGTTTAAAAAATACATTGCTTCACCATTTTTTTTGCAGATACAGTGTTCATTGAGATTTGTTTCCTACTTGTTCTTTATCCTATCATATATGGAGTGCGATGGATAAATTGTCGTCTAAATTACACAAAAATGTAAATAACACTGACATCTCATTATAACAGATACAGGGTGTGATGGATAAATTGTTGTCTAAATTATGCAGAAAGGAAAATAACACTGACATCTTATTTTAACAGATAATATTTACCAAAATTACACAAAGAAATCTTGAGATACTACAGGGTAAATTTATTCAATAAAATTGCCAGTGATTTCAACCATGGCCTTCAGAATCTCCTGCAGCTCTTCTGGACAGTCTACATGTTTAAGTTTGTGAATGCTGCCATAATCCTTGCCTTCAGTTCATCTTTGGTGTTACCAGAATATTGTTGGTCTCTTGCTCATCTGCACCACACACATAATAATCAAGGGGGTTGCAGTCTGGGGAGTTAGGTGGCCAGATGTAAGGGGTGATGTGGTCGCAGAAATTGTCTGACAGCCATGACTTGGTCTTCCTGCTTGTGTGGCATGGTGCAGAGTTCTATTACCAAACATAGGCTCTTCCAGCAGACACCCTCTTGACCCAGGGAAGCACTTGATATCAGCCTCTGTGCAGAGTCTGAGACCCTGTGAGAAGATGAATGGAGGCATAACATCTTCATCACTAGTGTCAATCTAAACACCGTAATGTTGACTAGATATACCATCCAACTCTTTCCGAATCCTCAGATTGACACCCAAACGCTCAGAAATGTTTGTATTGTGGCCTCTGGCACAAATGCCAAGCATGCTGTTTCCAAATTTCTGAAGGAGTGAATTGCATCATGGTGCTCTTTTTCTCACAGATGGTGCCCAACTGACCCTACTGTATGGTGCAGTCATGTGCAAAATTAAAAATATGAAATGGCGACAATTTACCCATCGCTTACTATATATATATAAATATATATAGATTGATAATATTAGTGGTCAATATACATACATACATATATATATATAGCAAGAGGATAGAATCCAGGTAGAACTCAATGTCCAGGACAGAGTAAGAATATAATATAAAAGGCTCAAACAATAATATTCCATGGTTATAATTTATTAAATTGGAATCATAATCACGATCCAATTCATCAGACCTTCAAATTCAAAAAGAAAACATGAATTTGTGTCTGTTGAATTGGATTGTGATTACGATTCGAATGTAATAAATTATAACCATGGAATATTAGTGTTTGAGCCTTTTATATTATTTTATATATATATATATATATATATATATATATATATATATATATATATATATATATATATATAACACAGACATAAACAGAGAGATATTTGTCTATATATGTAATATGTGTATGTCTGCATGTGTGTGTATTTAAATACATGTTCATATATATATGTGTGTGGGTGTTTTTATAATTGTATAATGCGTGTTTCATTGAAAATTATTGACAAGATACTTCCATAAAAATATATTATTTTTATTTTTGTGTGTAAACGAAATTTCTTTCTTGGGCATTACATGTGAAGAAATTTTCCCAATGTTTGTTTATTGTGAGGACTTTGTATAATCTGCTAGTCATTTTCAAGGATTTTGTTTGTACTATATATATATATATATATATATATATATATATATATATATATGTGTGTGTGTGTGTGTGAAGTCAAAATGAAACCTTATCTTATCCAATGTGTTTCATCCCCTGACAATCATTATCAAGCTAAATGTGAGGATTTTATTTGCAACAAGTATTTATAAACAAAAGTAAAAATGTGGTTAGTTTTTCAAAATTTTTTAATTGAAGAGAAACTCATAAATAATGTCCGTCAGAGGTCAAAACATGTCGGCTAAAGTAAGTCTTGCTTTTGTCTTTATTCATATACTCCCTCCTTTTAGAGATATATTGTAGTTATATCTTAATTATATATATATATATATATATATATATATATATATATATATATATATATATATATCATACATTTAGATAGCATGAATTTATTTAAATAAATTTTGTTAAATTCAACTGACAAGTTGTTTGTTTAATTCTTTAGATAGATCTTGTTGGTTGAATTTAACAAAATTTGTTTGAATAACACACACACACACACACACATACATATATATATACACACACATGCATATCTGTGTGTGTGTATATATATATATATATATATATATATATATATATATAATGTAGATAAATACATATATACATGACTACAATAACACAGACATGCATATATATATATATATATATATATATACACATGTATGTAGTCATGTATATATGTATTTATCTACATTATATATATATATATATATATATATATATATATATATATATATATAATGTAGATAAATAAATATATACATGACTACAATAACACCGACATGCATATATATATATATATATATATATATATATATATATATATATATATATATATATATAACTCCATATACATGTACATCTCATATACTTATATATGCATATATGTATGCACATAACTTTATATACATATAGATATGTGTCTATATTTATATACGTACATGCGTAAATAACACTTTTCTTTGCCTGCTTAGAATAGAAGATATAAATGCTGAAACAACATTAAGTTACCCAAAACTAAATAAACAAGTGCGCAGTTTCCTGTATGGTAGGGATTCATTTACACAGCCTTTCGTAATTTTACCTCAAAAATCTTACAGACAAGATGGAGTGATGCCATTGTTTAGAAGACCTACCCAAAGATGCAGCAAGCTTCATATGCCAGAGTTCAGTAGTTGCCTACATCAAATGGCATGACGAAATGGAAGTGTGTACAGTTAGCATGCATCGTAAATAATGTTTTCCAGGCAAATGACATAGAAGGTGATTGTTAGATGTTTCTTACTTGATCTGAATTGGAAACCTACAATGAAACAAGCAAGCAAACAAGAAGTTTCTGCTTGCTTTATTATCTCAATCTTATCCATCTATAAACTTTTTACACACGCACACATAAATATGTATGCCATATATTTTGTATATAAGACACAATGGCATATACATTTTTGGGGCATTCACAATGTTTTCGAATGTGTTTGAACCCTACCAGAGAGTACGTTTTCTTCATTAATTTTTCACAAATGTGCAGGCTGATAGGTGTAATAGACCCTTTTTAAATGAAAAAAAATGAGGTGTGTATTTCAAACTCAGGTATCCACTGAAAATAGGAGGCACGGTGGAGTAATGGATAACGGCATGGATTGAGGAATCGGAGAGCCGAGTTCGAATTCCAGTCGATTCCATTACATTCACTTACGTGCTAATACCCTTGGGAAAGGTGTGAATCCTCTTCTTCTCCCTCCAACTATGGGTAAAATAGCAGGACAGACTTGGTTCTATAGCCTTGGATGGCAACTGGTCTAGGAGAAGGACAACTCTGAATTCAAAACCTGCGGAGGGTCGTTTGGGGACCTTGTGGCATCCGTTGCACCAGGTCCCTGTATTCGTCCCTCCAAAGAGTGTGGATGGCCCTGCACAAAGCCTTCACCACTATAATCAAATCCTGTGTGGCTGTCAGGCTTTCAGTTTCTGGGAACTGATCTGTCTGACCCTCATACGTCGAGTTCGACGGGAGAGCGATAATATAATCCACTAAAAATAATGCTTGAAGTAATAAAAAGTAATTTATATATATATATATATATATATATATATATATATATATATAATTAACGTTAAAGAAGGAAGGAAGAAATAGGAGTGGTGGAAAAAGAAAGTGAGAAACGTTTCTGATCATAATTCCTATGACCTACGAACATGTTCAATATTTTTTTTTTTTTTGGGGTAAAGTAACACTTCATATGAAAGGAAACTTTTTTTGTCATTACTTACCTGTTATGTCAAACTGTTTTTTGAAGATGAGGGTGGTTCCGCGTGGTCAACCTAAGATGATGGAAAAAGACGAGCTCATCGTCGATTCTTTTTTTGTATCGTCTTAGCTGAGGAGGAAGTGACATAAGTTGGTGGTGATTGGTCAGCAGTGGCATTTATTTGAGGAGTCCATTTGTTGTGTGCTTTATGTATTTTTTTTTGTTTTTTTTTTGTTTCAGGATCGCCTGCCGGAATAGTACTGTTTCGGTAGGGTCTCTTGGGCGAGCAAGTATGATGTTGGAAGACCCGAAACTCGCCATGACCCCAAGTCATAACATCACTGACAAGGTGATCCTGAGCACTCATGGGAGTGTTTTCATAACAAACATACATATATATATATATATATATATATATATATATATATATATATATATATATGTTTGTTATATATATATATATATATATATGTTTGTTATATATATATATATATATATATATATGTTTGTTATATATATATATATATATATATATATGTTTGTTATATATATATATATATGTTTGTTATATATATATATATATATATATATATATATATGTTTGTTATATATATATATATATATATATATATATGTTTGTTATATATATATATATATATATATATATATATATATATATATAATTAATGTTAATGGCTGGCCACTCATATTTGAGGATGCCTGTTTACTAGGTTGGCTAGTTAATCCCTATTGCAAATGCTTGCTCAGGTACATTTTGTGTTTGCTCAACACCCAAAGAGCCCACCTGTGGTTTATCCTGCAACTATACTGAGCTGACCTTAGTTACAGTTTCTGGAAGAGAAGCATGTTATCTGATGTGATCAACAAGACCAGCATGCTCACACCCTCAGAGACTTGTGACTTTGTGCTAGCACAGGTATCGATGACCTCTAAGGATTCTCTGTACCCAAATTCACTCACAAGGCTTGGCCCAAACTGGTATGTTTATCAGGCACTTTCCAAAGGTGCCATATGCTGTCTTTGCCGCCTTTTTAGCCGATAACATCAAGAAGTCATCTTCCTGATGACAAACCGATCATGGTGAGATTTGAACCCGGGTCTCATAGTCACAAAGCAAACATTCTAACCATTTGACCATGTAGCCATCATTCATATATATATATATATATATATATATATATATATATATATAATATTTTTAGTTTTTAAAAATATGATTCCTTCGCTACATAAGAGTTCTCATGTTTCAAAAGCGAGAGCCGAGACCCTAATATAATTTTTTAAGGTGTACACCTGCATACATACATACATATATATATGTATATATATATATATATATATATATATATATATATATATATATATATAAAACCTGACAAAGGTGTTGGTGTCGTTATTCTAAACAGATTTGACTATGTGAGTAAGACAAACTTAATTCTAAGTAATACTACAAAGTTTCGTTTGATTGGTCCGTCTTCAATACACGACTGCACTGATAAACTCAAATTAAAACTTCAAAAACGGTTGTTAGAAATATATAAAGGCAATCTCATAATAAACATACCTACAATAATATCAGACCCGTAGGTTTTCAAAGACTACATGGTTTGCCTAAAATACATAAAAATAATGTGCCCTTACGTCCCATTTTATCTATGGTGGGTTCGGCATGACATGAGTTGTCCAAATGGTTGTCTGAATTGATCAAACTAGTTTCTGATTACTTCTCAACATACTGTGTATCAGATCCTTTCACCTTTTCCAAATTCATTAGAAACTGTCTCATTTCTTCTGATGATAAGATTTTGGTTTCTTTTGATATTGTAAGTCTGTACACCAACATCCCCCTCCAAGAAACAGCACAGATATGTGCTGACGCTCTCTACAGATGTTGCCTAGGTCCTCCTATTCAAGAGCCTTTGTTTTTGGAGTTCCTTATGTTAGCAACTAAAGGAATAGAATTTAGTTTTGAAAATATTATGTACGCTCAAGTAGATGGGGTTTCTTGTGTCACTCATTAGCTAACATTTGAGCCTTTTGTTTGAGAAGTATCAGAAACCATATATCTATCAATGTTACGTTGATGATACTTTTCTATGTTTAATACCATAGAGGTGGCAACGTTTTTTTGTGAATCCTTAAATGGTTTACATCTATCTTTGGTTTTCACAATGGAGGAAGAAGTGAACAACTCTATTTCTTTTCTGGATGTTCTTGTGGAGAGGAAGAATGGTATTTTTATTACCAGTGTTTTTTGTAAAGACACCTTTTCAGTTGGAATTCTTTTGTCCCTCAGCATAGAAAAATAAATTTGATTAAAACTTTAGTACATCGAGCCCTATTAATTTGTTCGTCATGTACACTCCAGCAGGAATTAAATAAGATCCGTTGTATTCTTGTTAATAATGGTTATCCAACTCGTATTGTGGACCGTACAATGGAATGAAAAATAGACAACTTTAATATGTCCCCTAAATTGGGTCCTGGTCTGTGTTCTATTTATCTTAAATTACCTTGGCTTGGCAGAAAATGCAAACTTTTAGGTGACAGAGTTTCTACTATTTTCTCTGCCACTTTTTTTCAGCCAAACTACATGTTATTTTTGGCACTCGCTCGATTCTACCTTCATTTTCTAAAGACCGTCTACCCTATTACAATAAAAGTTTGCTTATTTATAAATTCAAATGTCAGTGCGAAGCTGAATACATAGGGTGGACGAGTCTCAGGTTAGAGTCGAGAATAAGCCAACATGTTCCTAGGTATATTAGATTACATTCTTGTGATCATTCTTGTGTGTCGCAATCAGTGCAAGAGTCTTCGATTGGACAACACCTATTGGATAATGAGTCATGCTCGTCTTGTTTTCCATTTTGCATACAGGCAGATCAAAACACCATTCATTAATTTTGGAAGCTTTATGCTTAAAATTATTCCAGCCTGTACGATGCAAGCAGAAGGAGAATTTTTTAAGATCCTTGAATATATATATATATATATATATATATATATATATATATATATATATATATATGTAACTTAGTAAAGTTTACTGAATAGAATAATCAAACGAAGGTTGGTAATGAACAATAATACTTAGGACAAGAACAACACATATAAGATTCGACAGATTCGATAATCAAAATAAAAAAAATTGTTAGTGGTTGCAATGCATATAATGAATATATACAAGGTGCAATGGATAAATTGTTGTCTAGGCAAAAATGAAAATAACTTTTCTGACTTTTAAGATATATTTACCAAAATTACACAAAAATATCTTGAAATACTAAAGAGTAAATTTATTCAATAAAATACCAATTGGCTTCAATCACAGCCTACAGATGACTTCAGAATCTCCTGCAGCTTTTCTGGACAGTCTACATGTTTAATGCTGCCATAATCCTTGCTTTTCAGTTCATCTTTGATGTTACAAGGAGTTTTGTTATTCTCTTGTTCAACATCGCCACACACATAATAATCAAGGGGGTTGTGGTCTGGGGAGCTAGGTGGCCAGATGTAAGAGGTGATATGGTCACAGAAATTGTCATGACAGGGTTCTCCTGCTTGTGTAGCATGGTGCAGAGTCCTGTTGTCTGACATAGGATCTCCTAGCAGGCACCCTCTTGACGAAGGGCAGCACTACCTCCCTGGCTATGAACCTAATTGATTTGAGGGATCATTTTCAATCATGGGCTGCATCTCACCAACAAATTTGCATGTTCTTATTAAAATGAGTGAGTTTTCGGAGCTGCCATACCTTCATAATCACCATTAGACTCATCCAACTCTTTCTGAATCCTCTGCACTGTCCTCAGGTTGACACCCAAACACACTGAAATGTTTGTATTGCAGCTTCCAGTGCAAATGCCAAGCAGAACAGCATGCTATTTCCTGAAATTCTGGAGGAGTGAATTGCATCATGGTGCTCTTTTTCCTACAGATTGTGTCCAACTGACCCTACTATACAGTGCAGTTGACAAAATCACAAACAAACAACATGTGTGCATGAAATTACAAATATAAAATGGTGACGATTTACCCAAATTGCACTCTGTAGTTTAATTAAGATTTGTTGATTATTTGGAAAAAAGAGACATATATATATAGAGAGAAAGAGACACTTGTTCACCATCAGAAGATTATGTTGTAAAAACAACAAGCATAAAAGAATTAATTCTTATCTACTTAATTAAATGCTTATATGTTTTAGTTAAATTGTTTCATTAAATACAACTTTGTGATGCTTTGTCACACATCATCAGTGATGTTTTTAGCCGAGGACCATTAGGGGTTTTGGGTCTTTCAACATCATACCCACTCTCCATGGTGAACCAGCCAATACTGATCAGATCAGACTGTCACAAGAGTAACTGATAAAAATATTAGAATCAATAAAATGTTAAGTAATGAAGATTCACATTTCCTGTTGTCATTTAATTGGCACAACTATTTCATTACATATAATAGCAGTTTTGCCCACAGTTTTCTTTTTATTGCCAAATGTGCTTGGGAAGAGCAGAACAAAGTCTGGCAAAACAAAATTGACACAAAGAGACTTTTGAGTTAACCAAAACTATATTTGCACCACAAACTCTGAGCCTATTCAAAAGGATATACAAACCTGACACCTCTGTGCTAAAAGACAGAGAGGAGACCAGAACAGCACTAGGAGAGACAGAACAAAAGAATGCAGCCATGCATGACGCATGAAGAAACAGTTAACAGGTTGTCTGCTATTTACATTTCCGCTCTGTTCAGACCAAGAGAAAACAGCAGATTGACCTAATTTCTGACATTACTACTACCCCTATCATGGCTTGACTTCCAACTACTAAAACAGGCATTTCTTTATTATCCACCTTGTTAACAAACATTTTGCTATGCCCAATACCAAAAAATTAACTGATCCCTTCAAAAAAATAAATAAAAATACATTATTCATTTTTAAGCCTCAAGTCATTTTGTTTTATTCCTAAAGTTTCCAATAAAATAATTATAATATTACCTATCCATACTGGCAACATTTAGAAGTGAACCACAAACTCCTTGGGATTGATGTAAAGATCCAGAAGAGCAGTGAGGATATAGGGGTAGTAGTAATGTCACTCTTTCTTGCATTTCAAAGACAAGTTTGTCTTTGAAATGCAAGAAAGAGTGACCTTTCAACTGACCTGCTTGTTAGAAGCTGGCCAAAGTTGTTTTGGAAGTCAGTTATTGCTCATATGAGAAAAGTGTCTTTCCCACCATTGGTACCTGTCATGTTGCATTTAGTCAGGGCTTCACTGTTTCTAATGTGCTAAGGTGCGATATAGAAGTTTAAATATCTGGGAAGCATCTTGACAGAGGACAGTAAGCGCGACACTGAGATCTGTAGACATATTAGGATGGCCAAGGACAAGGAGGATTTCTTTGGTAACAAAGAAAAGAATACTGAGATGTTACATGTCATCTGTCCTTCTTTATGGGAGGGAATGTTGGATGATTTCCTCAAAGATGAAGAAGAGACTTGAGGTGATGGAGATGTGGTTCTACAGAAGGATGCTAAGGATATCATGGACTGAGCGTGTGAGCAATGATGAGATCTTAGAGAGGTTGCAAACAAAGAGGAGGCTTATACTTAACATCAGGAAGAGGCAGCTGAAGTTTCTGGGACACATAATGAGGAAGGAGGGCTTGGAGAATCTGATTCTCATGAGTCGAATAGAGAGAAAGAGAGACGAGGGAAAACAATGTGTGACATACCTGGCGGGCTTAAGCAAGTGGAAGACAGAATGTGGTCTGGGGGAGGAAGCAGAAGGAAGGAAATTGTTGAGAGCTGCAAGGGATAGATGGAGGTGGAGAGCCATGATCGTGTATGTCCTGAAAGGACATAGCACATAAAGGATGTCAGTACTACAATACATATATATATATATATATATATATATATATATATATATATTTGAGAGAGGGAGAAAGAGTCCAAAAGCATCTTTGAGCTGATGTGGGTGATGAATTATTCTCTACTCTCCACTCTCCAGCCTCTCTCCCACAGGCTTACTGTTCTATCACTATTTCCATGGAAAGTGCTTTGATGAATTACATTCCCTGGTCCCACCAATTCAAACCTATATGGCAAGGACACACCATGCCACTTACATTGTAGCAAATCACCCACATTCCTTTCTTATTACATTGGTGAGAAGTAAGTTCCATTCGAGCAGCTTCCTCCCAAGAATGACTGCTCTGTATAACCCACTCCCAAGAGGGTGTTTCCCTGAGCACTACAATTTTAACTTGTTCAAGGCTAGGGTTAATGGTTATCTTCCACTCCTATCCGCACGAATTGCTTCCTAATGTAACCATCTACTTTGAATGGCCACCGGGTCTTGTACAAGATGAAACTCATTGTCTGTAAAAAAAATATCTATATATATAAGTGCATTTTTTATATATTAACTCTCCATGCATTTTATTTTAATCCTGACACAAGGTCAATATCGGAAAACTAGTACAGACCCCTATGATGGTAATATTATTATAAGATAAACCTTGTAGGGGAAACCACTGTTAAGTCCAGCTTGTTATTACACTGTCTAGCCAAAGAAGACTTTTACAGACAAGCAAAGTTTAATTATACTATTTAAGAAATGCCCATCTTTTTCAGATCGTTCAAAGTTTATATTCGGCTAATCTTTTTGTATTTTCATAAGTAAAGAAATTAAAGAATTAAAGAATTGATGGATTTTATTTCTAATCCAACATTGTTTCTTTAAATGTTATATTTAGTGGTTGAGTAGCCATCTCTTCTTTTTTAAACAGTGTAAATCTATGCCTGTGCTGTGTCACAATAAAGAAAACTGTACAAAACCAGCCAATCCCCTTCAAGGTTAAATTGTAAAAAACTAAAAAGATAACATAAGAGACCTACATTTAAGTTAACCAATTAACTGCAACATAAATTTTTGTTATTCACAGTTTGGCCATGAAACAGGAATGTTAGAAATTGCCATTATCCACAGTTAATGGGTTAATCTCTAGTATTTCCAGCTGTTTGCCATTTTCAGTTCACAAGAAATGTTTACTGTTGCAAGAAAAAAGATTTTATTACATGTTGTATGAATTTTATAAAAAAAAGTAAAAGCAACATGGACAATGACAAATATTTATATTTACAAATAAATATCATGAAAGTGTACACATACTTTGATTGTTAATACCTCTGCTATTTGTTTTTTTTAATTAAGAGTAAATATGAAAAAGTTTAGGCACGAGGTATTTCATGATTAGACTAATTTTCACCAGGAGTTAAAAAAAAAAGAAGGTTGAAGGTCAAGCAGTCAATGTTGAATTTTTGGCCATCGTAATTAATTGGAGGCAATCCACATATTTTAGACCAAATTCTCTTACACATTCTTTTTGGAAATTTCTTTTAATTCCATGTTCCTTCAGAATGAAAGTGATTATGGCTCTCCACAGATTCCTTTCCTTTATCATCTCTCAATTGCAATGACTTCTTCAGAAAGATGGTGGAGTGGTTTCCCCTTGCGTCATTCATTTTTTTATTATTTGTCAATTGCCAAGACTTCTTGAGAAAGATTATGGAGTGGTTTCCTGTTGTTTCTCCACAGATTCCTTTCCTTCATTATCTGTGAATTGCCATAGTTTCTTGGGAAAAACAGTAGAGTGGTTTCCCATTGCCTTCTCCATAATAATAATTTAGGTCAACACTTGATGCTTAATGATTCTTAACCATAAAACTAATCCCTACTTTTTTATGCATTTTATGAAAATTTAAATGGGGGATTTATTTATTACATAAATAACAATAAAACTGATCCCCCATTTGTAAGTGTATCACTTATATTAGTGAAAACCAGATAACGGTTTCAAAGAAAGCATTAAAAAGTAAAAATATCATAAATTTATCATATTTATTAATGGACATAAAGTGAGGGATCAAATAATTATTTGAATATGAGAAAAAAAAAGATCCTCTATTTATACAATGAAGAAAAATTATACACACAGGTACCATGAAAGTGTATAAACAATTGTTAATAATTTTGCTAATATTTTTTTTTTAATTATGAGTTAATATTAGAAAGTTTATCTATAAATTATTGCATAACTTACATTCACTTACTTGCTAATACACTTGGGACAGGTATGAATCCATCTCTTCTCCCCACCAGTTATGGGGAAATAGAAGTATAGCCTTGGTTGGCAACTGGTCTAGGAGAAGAAAAAACTTTGAATTCAAAACCAGCCTGGAGAGTGTTGGGATCTGTCAGGCTATCTGGTTCCGGAAGCATCACTGTTACTGTGGCTGCAGTACATATGGTGTCCCTATGACCCTAATGTAGAATGGGTCTTGTGACATTCATAATTACATAGCTGAACTCATTTTCTCCAGTAGCAATGTCAAATCATTAGCCAACATAATAAAAAAAAGGCATAAGTTTTAGGCCAAATGTTCCAGCTCCTTGATTCCGGAGACTTTTCCTTTTTTTTTTTTAATGTCATATCCCTTCAGGATGTGAGCAATTATGACTCTCCACAGATTCCTTTTCTTCTAATTGCATTTTATTAACTATAAAAATTGTTTTGGGCAAGTGTGTAAACCTCAATGCAGGCCATACTTACTTGAACTTTGTGATCTGTCATTATAGAATCATAAACAAAGAACTGTACCAAATAACAGAAATCTTATCACTTGGGGACTACCAGCACCAGCTAAAATAGATAGCATATGTAACTTGAAGAGAGAATAGTGGCACAATCAAAATGCTGACATTCTACACTACCCCAAACAAAAGGCTAGGAAGGAAACCCCCATCAATACTGGAAAGGGTATTAACTTGAGAAACCTATTTTTCTTAAAATTTGTTTTAAGAGAAAGATTTTAGAAATTTCAACTGACAATGAATGGAAATGGCTAATGTTACCATTAGCATTAGGAGGAATAGGAACAGCACAGAAACTGCTGCTAACAATTGGAATGAGGCAGCTGTAATTTCTGGGATGCATAATGAGGAAAGAAGGTTTGGAGAAATTAATACTCAAGAGCATATTGAAGGCAAGTGAAGCTGAGAGAACAAATAACATTTGTGTTATGTTTTCTGCTTATCAGAAAATAAATTGTAAATACAAGGGATAATTTTAAAATGATAAACACAGAATATTTATTCATAACATCAGTTTGGTAAAATAATTTTGAATGAAAAAATTTTTTTTTTTTTTGATAAAGACTTTAAAAACTTTTCTGATCATAGATAGTTGGAATATGTTAATATTCTTTTTACAGAAAAAGAATGCATATATTACAATTCTTAAAATATTTTAAAGTTACTCTGATGAGGAACATTATCGAATAAGAGCAAATTTTGTGTAAAACTATTGAAAGGGATTCAGCCAAAATATTTAAAAATAAAGTTGTTATTTTTATAAAATATTGCAGTAAAATTTAACTAATTTTTTTTTTTGTAATTTTGTATTTAATTATATTAAAACGTTAATATTTTAGTTTCTGTCTGAATTTCTGGGATGAGGAGTTACTATTATTTACAATATATACACTATGCTCCAAAAGTTTGTAGCCACCCCCCAGAATTAACATTAGATGAACTTGACAGAAGAGTGAAAAAAAAAAAAAAACTGAAAAAGAGCAAATTTATACTTTGAGAAACTTTTGCAATGAATGCCAAAAATTTGTGCTGCACTGATCAAGTCTAAGGGAGGATGTTTTGACAAGAGCAAAATGTAATCATAAAATGCTTTTTTTCTTTTTGTGATAATAAATTTCCTAATAAAAAATCATCACTCACTTTTTTCTTTAACCATGTATAATAATTTTCTCTTATTTAATGTACAAAACAACTACTTTTGGGATCAGTTTAAAAAATTACCAGGAGTGGCGTCAAACTTTTGAACTGTAGAAGAAGTCCTCATCTTTATTTTTATTATCACAATGTTTCAACCATTGTGCCCTCCAGACCTCATCAGGTGCTTCTCAATCTGGGTAACCTCCAGGAAATTTTGAACTGAACCTTTTATTTAATCTACAGGGGGTAGATTTCTCTTCTTCTGCTGACCATGTGTAAGGATATCTATTTTAGTTTTTTGAATAGTAACTGCATAAAACAGGGATTACATTTTAAAGTTTGAATAGATCAAAACAAATATTTATTTCTAAATTTTTAATTTTTATTATGCTACTAAAAGCACAAATAATTGTTTAAAATATTTTCAGAATGATTAAAGTGTGTTTTTTTTTTTCGATGGTTCCAGGATGATACTGATAAAAATTTTGTTTTTGGGTTTTTTTTTACAGTGAGGTTCACCCTTTACAAGGCCTGTGAGCCACTTGAGGCAGAGAGTGGCAGAGTAAGAGGCACAGTTTATGCTGCAGGGAAGATAATGGTTAACCCTAGACTTGAACAGGTCAAGATTGTAGCTATCAGGGAAACATCCTCTTGGGAGTTGGTTCCACAGACCAGTGGTTCACAGCAAGAAGCTGCTAGAGTGCACCTTACTTCTCATCAATAGAATATGGAAAGAATGAGGGTAGCTTTCTACAATGTAAGTGGCCTGCTGGGTCCTAGCTGTGAAGGTTAGAACTGGTAGAACGAAGGAATGCAGTTCATCCAAGCACTTTCCATGAAAAATAGCAATAGAGTAGTGAGAAACTTGCAACATCTCATCTGTGAGAGATGGGTTGCATGGTGGAAACTAATTTGCCGCCCACAAGGACACAGAGATGCTATTGGTCTCGATTGAGACTTGAAAGTGAGAACTGGGCAACTCCTTCCCAAATATGATGACAGTACTCCATTTTTAGCTTGGTCTGGCTCTTGTAAAGGTAAAGGATAGCACAGGGAGTCAGATACAAGAGTGGTACAGGGAACCATCCATTTTTCCTGCATCTTCAGCGATTGATCGTAGGTACAATTCCCACTTGAGGTCTGGGTTGAGTTTGAGGCTCAATAGTTGCTCAAGGCATGGGTCTTCCCTTATGACTGGTGGTAGTTCAGGGTCTGATCAGTGATGATGGAATCCATTTATTATGACTGGTGGTAGTTCAGGGTCTGATCAGCGATGATGGAATCCATTTATTATGACTGGTGGTAGTTCAGGGTCTGATCAGCGATGATAGAATCCATTTATTATGACTGGTGGTAGTTCAGGGTCTGATCAGCGATGATGGAATCCATTTATTATGACTGGTGGTAGTTCAGGGTCTGATCAGCGATGATGGAATCCATTTATTATGACTGGTGGTAGTTCAGGGTCTGATCAGCGATGATGGAATCCATTTATTATGACTGGTGGTAGTTCAGGGTCTGATCAGCGATGATGGAATCCATTTATTATGACTGGTGGTAGTTCAGGGTCTGATCAGCGATGATGGAATCCATTTATTATGACTGGTGGTAGTTCAGGGTCTGATCAGCGATGATGGAATCCATTTATTATGACTGGTGGTAGTTCAGGGTCTGATCAGCGATGATGGAATCCATTTATTATGACTGGTGGTAGTTCAGGGTCTGATCAGCGATGATGGAATCCATTTATTATGACTGGTGGTAGTTCAGGGTCTGATCAGCGATGATGGAATCCATTTATTATGACTGGTGGTAGTTCAGGGTCTGATCAGCGATGATGGAATATAACTAATTTGATTGAATTTAGTCTGGAGCCCTGAGTTTATGGTTTGATTTGATCTTCTGTAAAGCCATTGAGTTATTGTAGCTTTGTTGGTTAAAGCAGCTGATACAGTGAGTTCAAATCTCACAAAGAGCAAATCTTTTATTTTCTTAACCTTTGCTGTTGCTATAAACTAACAGCCTTCGTAATGGTGATGGTAATATTAGCTGTTTCCCGACAAGGAAACATTTGGCAATCATTAACTGAGCAGTTTGTACTGAAATTTATAAAATCTTTCTCTTTTAACAATTTTTTAGGAAAATGGCTTTCTGCAAGCCCAGTAATCTTGATTGTGTCATTATTTTCTTCTTCGAATATATGCTATCTATTTAGTTGTCGCTGCCGCTGTTGAAAACTTGGTTTTGGAGGTATTGAATGATTCAAGCTAATCCCCTCACCCTCTTGAGCTGTTAGAGCTAAATCAGATAAGAGATCAGCTGCCAGGCTCTGGTCATCTGGATCTTTTGAGATGTACCTGTCTACCATTGTATCATCTGGAGAGATATTCAGAGTGGAGTTATAGCCTTTATTGTATATTAGCACTATGTCAGATGAAAGATCAGCTGCCAGATTTTGGCCATCTACATTTTTGGAGGTGCAGCCATAAACTGTAGTATCATCTGCATAGATATTTACTAATGATATGGTAGATCATTAATATAATGCAAGTATAGGGGATATGAGAGGAGGAATGGTGGAGTAATGGATAGCAGCTCGGATTGAGGAATCAGAGGGCCAAGTTCAAATTCCAGTCAAATCAATTACATTCGCTTATGTGCTAATACCCCTGGGAAAGGTATGAATCCTCTTCTTCTCCAAGACCAGCTATGGGTAAATAGCAGGACAGACCGATTGTTCTATAGCCTTGGATGGCAACTGGTCTACTGCGGAAAGAAATGGCAACCTACTGTGGGAAAAATCTTCTACCTTGTCGGTCATGTATCGAAAGATACATGATTGCCTAAGCATGGTAGGGGACAGAGTTAGTATTGAGCACATTAATCAATCTTAATTGACCTAGTGAGACAAGCTTGTTAACCATTACACCACATCAAAGTGTCCTTGTCCACTTATTGTATTTGCTGTAGTGTTTTCTTTCTGTGCATCTGAAAGTGAATAATCTGTCTTCTGTTTTTTCATTAATTTCTACACACTTCATTGTGTTTCTTTTAAAAATAAATTTAATATTTTGTCTGAAAATCAAAATCAATTACTTCTTGTCTTCCAACTCACTGCATCTAATTTCAGTCTTATTTCTTAATTGATAATATTAGCCATTTCCCTTCAAGGAAACATTTGGTATTCATTGACTGAGTAGCCAGTACTGAAATTTATAAAATCTTTCTATTGAAATAATTTTTCCAGTAGCTCTAATTGCTCTTTCCAGTATTAATAGAGATTTCCTTTCTAACCTTTTATTTGAAGTAGTGTGGAATGTCAACATCTTGATTATGTCATTATTTTCTCTTTGTCTTATATGTGCTATCCATTTTAGTTGTTGCTGCTGTTTGTAGTCTTGCTGGGCTTCTAACCATTACACTATCTACTCATTCAAAAGATTAATTTGAAAGTAGAAATATCTGTTTGGTTTTATTTGTTTGTTTTATTAAAATTATTATCATTGTCCCTGTAACTCATAGTTGCAAAATGGGAGGGGGCTTGTTTATCTGTTTATTTAAATATTAAATGTTATGTATCCAATAAAATTAGCAACAAACTCTCATGATGAGATAAAAGAATCCACCATTGAAGCGACAAATAATTCTTCTTTTTTGATATGCCATGTCCTTTCAGGACATCTTTCATTGTCTTTGTACTACCATTTATTCACCCAAATTTATTATTTAACCAAAAATTGGCAGAAAAAAATATAAATTTCTTGTTTTGCTTATGTAGTGATATGCAAATGACTGCCTAATTAGCATAGTTACGGCATAGACTATATAAATACCCAATCTGTAAGGGTAGAGCAATTCTCTGTATGTGAGATAAATGACTATAGCTGGACTGATAAATTATGAAATCATACTTCCTAACAGGTTATGAAAACAAAATTAATTTTGAGAATTAGATCCTATAATTTTTGACATTTAGAGATAAATAATATGAATATCTAAATTTAATTCCTTCAACTTTCATTTTACTATTCAGGTTCCATTCACCTGTTTAAAAATAAGTGCTTATGTTTTGCTTAATTGTGTCTGTATGATCCATTTATTGAATTTATTAAAAATTGATTGATTGGCTGATTTCTTTTTTATGGTTTATCAACCCTTTCGCAGGTTATTTAAAGCTGGAAAATATTTTTAGATTGTAACGATTTTCTTCAGAGATGATAATATTTTCCTGATACAAGTCCTACTAATTAACCCATAGCTGGAGGAGAAGTGATGCATCATGCGTTTCCAAAGAGTATTTGTGGTATAATGAACCTGACTGAAATTGGAACTCAGCTCTCTGATTTCTCATTCTGAGCCATTATTCATTACACCCTCTGCACATCCAAGCTTATGGCAATACTATAATAAATTAGTTATTTATAGAATAAACCTAATAGAATTTGAATTAAAAATGCTACATCATCCTAGCATCATCCCCCCTCCCCCGCACCCACCCACACAAAAAACCTAACCAGTCATTCCAAACTAATCCCTGGGATGTTGAGACAGTGACAATCTTGAACCCTGCTACAATACATTGTCTACTCACTGCCACTGATTGATGTCTAGAATAAAGTTACAATGTTTTACCAAATATAAAACAGAAATAATGCAAAAGAGTTGTCTAAAGCATCATGGGAACATGTTAGTTGAGTTAAACTTAAACAAACCATGATTTTCCAGAATAAT
Organism: Acanthosepion esculentum; assembly: GCA_964036315.1. Classification (NCBI taxonomy): domain Eukaryota; kingdom Metazoa; phylum Mollusca; class Cephalopoda; order Sepiida; family Sepiidae; genus Acanthosepion; species Acanthosepion esculentum. The sequence goes on along the minus strand of OZ038499.1, from coordinate 90,850,267 downwards.
TTGTGACATAATAAGTCACTTCAAATAAAGTTTTGCTTGATATTTTATTTGCTATACTTGAAACATTTTTGAGAGGAGTAGTCTCCCTTGGATCTTACTTGATAAATCCTTTTTAACATCACTGAAGACGTGTAGTATTAACTTGTATTTTGTCAGGAACAGTAATTGGTTAGTTGTTTGAACATGGAACTAGAATGGGAACCAATAATTTTATTATACATTTAGTAGAAACAAAAAATTGTGGATCAGTTTTAGTTTTAAGCAAAACTAAAACTGATCAATTTATGATCACCAAATACATCAATAAATAAATGAATAGCTAACAGGAAAAGTAGGGAACTACTGAATCATTAAGTTTTTGGTGTTTTCAAAGTCGGAATGCATCCATTGCAGGAGAGTTGAATTCCAAGAGTTGAGTCCAAACAAGGATGTAGAACAGTTGACAGCTGGCGATCACATTCGTATGTTTCATCTGTGCAACAACCTTGACATGTGAGCTCAATAACGTTACCACATTTGCCACATAAGTACTTCACTCCAGAACCATTTCCGGGACATGAGAGTCTCATGAAAAATCTGGGATCAGAATATTTTTCAAGACCCTCTTTTGCAGGCGTGTCAATTGGATCCATCATGAGGAGAATGATGGTCGTGAGAGAAAACGGATGTATAGATCTTTTTGATTGGTGGGCAGTTTTTAGATTTTAATTTTGACTGAAGTGGATCAGGAAGTTCCACTCACGGTTGTTGTTCAGCTTGTTCAAATCTGCAAAAAGAAATTTTAAAATTAATAGTAAAAAATTTGATTTTAGTCATATTATATGTCAAGTATGGTTGCAAGAGTAACAAACAAAAAAACCAACAAAGTATTGCTAGTGAGGAAGAAGTGAAAGAAAAGAAGACAAGATAGATTAAAATAAATTGCTGCATTGCTAGTAAAATGGAACAAGGCAGAATTTCTCTTTTGTGGATGAGGGTTAACTGTGTCCTGCGAGACAATTTTTCTCTCCAGAATCTATCATACATATCTATAAGTCTGCCATTGATCCATGCTTAGAATATTGCTGCCATATATGGTCCAGTGCTCCTGCTATTTATTTTGGGCTTCTTGATAAAATCCAAAGAAGAATCAACAATATTATTGACCCTGATCTGGCATCTCAGCTTCAGTCACATTCCCACCACCATAAGGTTGTCTCTCTTTGCCTTTTCTATAAATGCTTTCATGGTAATTGTTCAGATGAGCTCTTCACTATGGTACCTAGAGTTTTTCAATTTAAGTGCAGTACTAGACTGGTGTTGAGATTGTCAGAGTTAGCTCCTCCTCAGTTCTTTAATTCTTCAACAGGGGTCTCTCTCTCCTGGCTATAAATACTCGCTGACCCTTCGCCTCACTCTCTTTTTTGACTTAGGCCTTGGGCCGCTACCTCGCGCAGAGGCGAGGTAAAATCTCTCTTTTTCCACTTAAGCCAATATGTGACCTCTCACAGATACAGCGTTTCCCAAATTATGGGAACGCGCTAAGAACAATACACGTACGTACGAACACTTACAACACACACACATAATTTCTCCATACAAACTCTATGTAACAGTCCATGTCTTTGTTTAACTTGTTTTGTTATTAATATATATTTGTTTACCCATGTATATCAGTCTTGTTGTTTTCTTTGTCTTCTTTGGACTTAATTAAAGTCTGACATTCTCATGTAGCTGGACCGGCCAGCAGGAAATTTTAACCGTCTGATATCTCTTCATATCTTCACCCCCTCAGTCCGCTACAAGATGTTAACAATTTACAGTTGAGTTGACTATATGTAACCATAAATTCTATGCTAACAGTTTGTTTTCTCACGCTTCTCACTTATGGTATCTCCATTTTGGTGCTATGCTTTCCAGTCAACTATAATCTTCAAAAATTTAAATGCAAATGGCAGTCACTATCTACTGTCCTCCTGATTACACTTTTTGTTCCTCCTGATTAGTAATGTTTCTCTTTGCTATTCTTCCGCACACAGTAACCTCTTGCGTTCTACTGGCTTTTCAGACTTGCATGGAGTGAAATCAACTAAAAAAAAGAAAAGAAAAAAATGTCCTAGAAGATGAGAGAATTAGTTATGTATGGGCCTGACATTGAATCTTGTGTCAGGTCAGTTGACTGAGTGGCTACAGGTAAACTCAGGTGAACACAAGTGTATTGCTTTGAATGGGTCCTTTTAAGGAGTCATGGTGGATATATGATTCAGTGTTTTTTGTCATGCTTTTGCTGTACCAACATTTTTGATTGGCTCCAACATTTAGATTTTATTTTATACTAGACTACCCATGACCCATTGGGTCACTGACACTTCAAGGTTATAAAACAATGAAGTTGATTTCAACATTCCAGTGAAATGAAAGTTTTATTTTATTATGTTTCAGTTAAATATTTCAATTTGTTCGTGTCATCATTGGTCTGGTTAACAAGTTCATGTTTAACATTTTACTGGTTGTTTACAGCATTTAATTCGAATTGAAGTTGAACTGCAAAATCAGATTAATTTTAAAATATTTTTTAATATGCCAAAAAATATTTTTGAAATATTTGAAATATTGTTTGTTTAAAGAAAGCTGAAATATAAATAATTACTCTACAAACAACTGGATAAAACAGCAAAGTGGGATCTCTTTGTGTCTGTCTTTAACTTAAAAATATTTTAATTAAAAAAAATTGTCTGAAGAAAGTTAAAATAAAAATACTTACTGTATAAACAACTTGAAAATTATTACGTGCTGAATGAATGCAGCACACACGTACACCAAAATTCGTGTGAAGATGAAACAGAACTAATGCTTTTAATTTAATTATATAATTAAATTTGAAGTTTTTAGCTTCAATTTTTGAAACATGGTAATTCCTGTGTAGTCAAGAAACCATATTTTAAATCAGTTAATTTATAATATTTATGGTATGTATGTAAATTTACATTGAACACCGTTTTGTAAAAATAAAAATATCAATAAGTACACTGGATTATATATCTTACTGTTCTTCCTTTTTATTATAATATATATATATATATATATATATATATATATATATATATATATAGTCTTAAAGTGTGCTATATTTATGGGATAAAGTGCTCAATATCAGAGATAGAGTGTGTGTAAATATAAAAGTGAACATAGAAGTCAACACTTAGAGGCGACAGTCTGTTTCATGCTAGATGCAATGACGATTGCATCTAGCATGAAACAGACTGTCACCTCTAAGTGTTGACTTCTATGTTCACTTTTATATTTATATATATATATATATATATATATATATATATATATATAGACTTTTAGTATTATATAGATTTTGGGGGAACTGGTTTTGTGAGCTGGATGCAATACTCAAAGCCCAGCTCAGAGAGCAACCTTTTTATTTTTAATGTTGCTTTTATAGTTGTCCTATCCAGCTAACAGATTTTGATGTGGAGTGAATCAGAAAAAGGACTAATTTGAAGCAGTGTATAACATCAATGACATGGGATCAAGTGAGTGTAAAGGATTTGTTAGTAAAGACAAATGAGATTGAGGGCTTTGCTGCTAGGAGCAAGAATAGGACAGTCATAGTAGTCATGGGAGGAGTTGAGAAATGACTGAGAATCCTTTATATATGAGGGATAAAATATATATATATATATATATACAAGTTGAGATCAAATATATATTGGAATCTGACAGAGTAATATAAAGAGCAAACTGGAAACGTTTATGAATCTGTCATGTTTCACTTTTATTAAAGCTTCATCAGAGAATGGTATATGGAGAAAAAGAAAGAAAGAAATTCTGGCATTTTTAAAAACAAGCTTAAAACATTCACAAATCCAAATAACTAGACACAACCAATAGCACTTCTAAGAACGACAACACAAAATTCATAAGCCTACCTTCTAACACTCTTTCTACTAAACTTGTAAATAAATTAGTTATTCCTAATACTAGGATCTTTACCACTGTGTTTGAGACAATTGGAGATATAATTAGGAAGAAAAATAAATCCAGCACCAATTCAGATGTCTGTACTTACTACATAATTTGTTTACAATGTAAAAGAATTTATGTTGGACAGACATCATGAGAACTAAAAGCCCATATGAACATAAAAGAGATTTATGTTTAGATGACCATTCAAACTCTTTTGTAATACACAGGAACACAACTTTGATTCTACAAATACCACCCTAATTAAAAAAGAACATCATTCTTTATGAAGAAAGTACTTTGAGAGTCTACTAATAACAATATTACCAACTATAAGTGAATGTCAAAGACATTATATTACATCACCAATCTTTATTGAATCCATTCTTAAAGAATGTAATATATGTTTGTCTAAAACACACAGTATGTATGTAAAAACATTCCCAAATGAACATGCAAAAAAAACAACATACATAATGTCTACTAGACATATATACACACACATATATAAATTATCAACTGAATACCACATATTCAAACTAGAATTATGATACACTTACATACAGAAAGAGATATTTATAGTTTTTCAGTTAGGCTTGAAATTCATTAATTTCTTGAAAATTTGGATGGCCACATCATCTCTCCTTTGAATTTGGAATGCCACAAATTATGCAAATGTTAGTTTAAAAAAGTCAGATGTATGTCAAACATGATAAACCAATGAATATCAAACAACACAATAGTAAAAATATCAGAATTTCTTTCTACTTTTTCTCCATATCTCATTCTCTGATGAAGTTACAAAAAAGTGAAAAGTGAAACATGTTAGATTGATAAACTCATATATATATGTGTGTGTGTGTGTGTGTGTGTGTGTGTGCCATCAGTAGACAGACTGTTTCACTGTATCACAGCTCATCAGTATGGCTAGACATCTGATTGCCTCAAGCCAGGATTGAAACCCAACTGATTTGGTATCAGTCAGAGATTCTTCTCCTAAGCTATCAGCTCCCGGCAGAGAGGAAGGTCAATTTTTACATATTTTAGAATAAACACACCAGTGACTCAGAGTGCTCAATTCATAGAATAGCTTACTTATATTAATAGATCATAATTGTTTAATAAAAATAATGATAGCTATATAAATTAAACTGACAACATAATGAATGATGGGAAAGTCTTTGAAAATGGCTAGCATAGACCAAAAGTGCTTAGATATAGGAAAATATATTTACAAATATGAAGTGGAAATCAGAAAGATAATTAGAAACATTAAAAAAAAAACAAGAACTTTCGTTGGCTTTTAATGAAATGTGCATAAATAAAAAAAAGTGCTGCCCAAATACACCCAATATATATGGGTGTGAGAAAGTGTGTAAGAGAAAATTAATTTGTGATTAAATTCCTGATATGAAAATATACTGGTTTTTCTTTTTTTTTCTTCACAATCTGAAAGTCACATCCAACAACAACTTCAGTCAGATAATATTAACGTGTATAGTAAGTACCTTTACTTGAAATCTTACTTCAAAAACACAAATAAAGACAATGACATATGTAGGCAACATCTGTAGTATCTGTCATCAGATATTTACTGAAACATTCAGAATAAATAAAGATGGCTAAGGAGAAGTCGGAATGTAAATGAAAATTTTATTTTCTAGAAAAGGAACATGCTAACAAAGTGTAGAAATGTGCTACCTGTTTTCTCTGCAACCCTGAAAAGGAAAGCTAGCAAATGTTACAATAGTGACCCTTTTCTCTCAAGTCTGAAATATCATATTGCAAGAGGTTATGATTTTACCTACATGTTAGAAAAATATCTTCTCTTCAAGGTATCTACCTCAAAATTGTTCTCTGTACTGACTGGGCTTCCCTGATTGGCCATTGAAGGTCTCATGACTGGCCAAGCTCATTGAATTCTAATAGGGGGAGAAGAAAGAAAGTTAATTAAAAAATCTTTGATTATTCTTGAAGGTGTTCAACAGGGTTTAGTATGCTGGCTTACTATGCAAGCTCAAGGTTATGGTGTCACAAAACGAATATTTGATTTAATCCAATCATTCCTAACAAATTGTGTAATGAAGCTTGTGTTGAATTGGTACACCTCCAGATCATTTCATACTAACACTGGGGTCCTCCAGGGTTCCATCCTTAAACTTGCATTGTTTCTGATCTTCATCAATGATCTTTCCGATGTCCTCAGTTACCAACTAGGTATTTATACAAATGACACCATTATTTATTCCTGTCTTAGTAGCAAATCCGACAGCGCTGACAAAGTAAACCTAGCAACTACTCTTGAAAAGGACCACCAATCAATGGTTAACTGGAGCAAATTTTAGCACCTCCAGAATAAAACTGCTTTCATTTAATCATCACAGAGAGACCTTTTCTGACGGCCGTCAACATGCCTGATGCAAATTCCATGAGAGCAACACTCTACACCTCGGCCTCATGATTATATTGAATCAACTGCTACATCTACTGCAAAGAAAGTTGATTCACTATGTTGTGCCAGACAATTTTTCTCATTAGAATCCATTTTGCACATAAATCTACAATTCATCCTTGCATTGAATACAGATGTCATATCTGGTTTGGTGCTCCTGCTGTACATCTTGTGATTCTTGACAAAATCCAAAGAAGGAACTGTAATATAATAAATCCTGACCTGGCATCGCAACTTCAGTCACTTTTTCACCAGTCACTTTTTTCGTGTCGTTGTTCTTAGAAGTGCTATTGGTTGTGTCTAGTTATTTGGATTTGTGAATGTTTTAAGCTTGTTTTTAAAAATGCCAGAATTTCTTTCTTTTTCTCCATATACCATTCTCTGATGAAGCTTTAATAAAAGTGAAACATGACAGATTCATAAACATTTCCAGTTTGCTCTTTATATTACTCTGGCTTCCCTCTGTCCTTTCTAATAAATATTTTCATAGCAACTGCTCTGATGAGCTTTTTTTCCTTGGTGCCCTAACTACATGAATTTAAGCATGTTGCTAGATTAGCAACTAGGTCCCACCATTTTACTGTTGAAATAGCTAGATGCAACCTCCACTACTCTAACACTTTCTTTTCTCGTACTTCCCACCAGTGGAACTCCCTCTCAATTTCTTGCTTTTTTGATCACTACAATCTTCAAAATTTTAAATGCAATGTCAGTCACCATCTTTTGTTTTCTTGAGCTCTGTCCCTTTTTTTGTTCTTTCCTCAATCTTCTCCATTCTCAGTCTTCTCATTCTCTTTCATTTTCACACCCTCTAACACCCTGTGTTCTAGTGGCATGCTTGAGGTGAAACAATTAAAATATATATATATGTATATTATTAATATTATTACATAGATCGTCATAATAAATGCTATTCATTATCAATTCTATACATTTACACATTTTGTTTCAGATATTATAATAGCTGATGCAAGATTTGACACTCTACCAATTTTAAGGCATCATTTTAAACTTAACTTCAAAACTGCTAAAGTAGCCCACAGAATTTGGGAAGTGGAACGAACTGAAACAAAATCTGACCATACTGCCCCAAACTGGTTGAAGCATTTTAAGAGGTGTCACAGTGAAAAGCAGATTCTCAAAGATTTTCCTTAACTTTATATTTTCTGTGCATTTTTGCAAAACTGATTCCTAATTCATAAAAGGTTTTTTCTGGAAATGATTTCACAACAAAATATCAGACTTGCATGTAAATATGAGTTTAGTATTTTCTTGGTTTTTACAAAAACATATCAAAAAAACATTTTTTTAAAATTATTTTCAATTAAATATTTCTACTTTTTGCCTGTCAGTAATGAAAATTTCTTCTGTGATATATAAAAATCCAAGACATTTTGGATATCAAATATATTCTTCTTTTCAAATATTTTCCTTTTCTCGTTCTTTTTTTCCAGATATTTTATGAAATAATCTTGAGAAATCTTTTCTTTTGTTCTTTGAAGAATAATTTTCTTTTCTTTGGCAAAAACTGATCCAATTTAATTTTTTAAAGCAATCAAAATAATACATTTGCAATCTCTCCAAATTGGATTGAGTAATCTGAATAGATGTCTTGTCTTTTTATCATTTTTCTGGGTTTTTTTTTTAAAGTTATTTCATCCCAAACAAAACAATAAAGCCACTAAGATGCAAACACAAGAGGTTACTGAGTATTAGAGATTATGAGCACAAAATACTATAAAGGAGAGAAAACAATAAAAGAAAAATATTTAAAAAGAGGAGATAACGATTTACATTGCATTTAAATTTTTGAAACTCAAAGTTGACTGGGAAGCAAGAAGCTGAAAGAAAGTTCCACGAGTGAGAAGTTCAATATATCAAATACAGTGCTGACTTATTTCTTTTTATATTTTGAGCAAAAACTGTTGGGTGAAGCCATAGAAGGACTGTGCTTCTAAACAAAAAGTATGCTAAACGTATTACAAAATCTTTTCTTTGTATATTGTTCAGAAAGATTTCACCTACATTAAATAATGTGTCTTTGTTTTCTGGTTTCTCTTTGCACAGGGCATTAAAATTTGGCAAGAACTGAATAAGAAACCATCCAAGTTTAACTTATCATGAAACTGAGACAATTTTTCATTCATAAGATATCAAGCTGGTTATCACAGTAAAACACTTTATTGTCTGTTTTGGGGGCATCTTGGTAAATTGTAAGAAATTGCAAAAAAGAAGAAAAATTATATATATATATGCACACGTTCAATCCAGATGTCATCCACAGACAGACTGTTTCGCTGTTTCACAGCTCATCAGTCTGGCTAGACATCCAATTACCTCAAGTCAGGATTGAAACACTACTGATTTGGTATCAGTTGGAGACTTTATCCCTAAGCCATTGGCGCA
>OZ038499.1:90608955-90833955 GCA_964036315.1 Acanthosepion esculentum | reverse complement strand
TTAGTTAAAATCTAGATATTTTAAGCTATCTACTCTAAACATTTTAAAACATTTGTGCAGTATTCATAATTAATTTTATTAAGGGTTGATCACAATTTTTTAATATAGATAGCTTCAAGAATCTTTAGTTTATGTTTATTATTTTGATGAAAAAATATAAACGGTTTTTCAACAAGAATTTTCCTAAATTGTGAATGTGGAAAGGCATGCTGTTGTAAATGTGATATGTTTGATGAATCATTCAAATGAAAACTCAACTGTCAAGACAATGTAGTATACACACACATATATATATATATATATATATATATATATATATACACACACACACATCAGTTGGTATGCACACATATGTATACTCAATCTTTTAACATATATTCCTGTCTGGTCACTCTACATGTACAGCAGGCATCATGTAGCCAAATATTACCCGCTACATGGTTGAGTTATCAGCAATTAAACTAGTTTCCCCAGCAGGATTAAAAACAAAATCTATCAAAGGGTGGATGAACCTTCTTGTAGATTCAATAGCCATCTAGCACAATGGGATTGACTGGGTACCATAGCTATGTATGCAACCAGTGCAGTGATGATGCACCATCACTGGGCGGAGGGCTTCCTAGGATGAAATCAACAGCCACATGTTCATGACCAAGGTGAACCATCAAGTTGAGGACGTTGATTATGGTTTGACCTAGAAAGTGATGGGCTCCACATGACCTACTTGTCCAATTCACACAATATATGAATGTATACCACTTTGGCCTTCAATCCAGAGGGAAATGGTCAGGTGCTCAGCTGTACAGCAACACTATGGCCACACCCAGTTATGGGACTGATGATGATGGGTCATATGTACATAGATGAAAATGCAAAGGATGGGTTAAATCTTTTGCAAGTTCACTGGTCATCAGGCACAATGTCTCTGTAGCTATGTATATTTTGAATGTGGTGATGACATGGCATTGCCGAGTGGAAGGGCTTTCTGACTGAAATCAGGGATCAGAGCAGAGAGTACTGGAATCAACATCTATATATCTGTGACCAAGGCAAGCTTTAAAGTTGATGGCATTAGCTATGATTTGACCTGGAGAGGGATGAACTCTGCCAGGTCTACTTGCCCAAGACACACTATACATGAAATTATATCTCTGGATTTCAATCCAGAGGGAACTGGTCAGGGGTTGAGTTATGTAGCAACACTGTGACCACACCCAGTCATAGGACTAAAGATGATGGTACCTCATACATATGTATAATATACATTGTCTCTCTCTCACTCCCTCTCTCTCTCTCTCTTTATATATATATATACACACATTTAAATAAGGTCTAATTTGGCACAAATAAATCTTTATATCTATCTCTCTCTTTCTTTCTCTCTCTCTCTCTCTCTCTGTATATATATATATATATATATATAAATAAAGTGTATTTTGTCAACAAGAATTCTTTCAAACATGTTTGGTTAAATATGAACAAGTTCTGTCTAGCATTTTTTTAAATTAAATTTTAAAAATTTCAGAATTAGTTGTTTTATATTATTGGTAAGTTTGCTAAAGTTCATATTCATTTTTATTTTATATTATTTTTTTCTGAGTACTTTCGAATGATGCAACATTGGTTTTCAAGGGTTTTTCTGTATATATTTATGTAACTGCTTTTGTTTATTCTGGCATTCATAAGTACATATATGTTCATGCATGTATGTATGTATGTATGTATGTATTATTACTGTTAACCTTATATTTAGTTGATACACATGTTTGAGTAGATATTCTTGTATTTTTCAAACAGTAATTCAGCATCTAATGTCCTGGGCATTCAAGAGTTTATAAAGGAAATGTGCCATGAGGCATGGTTTGAATCTGCATCACTTTTATATTAAGAAATCACAATCCCACCTGGTGTTCTTTATATCACTCAGCCATAGAAGACTTCACAAGAAAGCAAGGTTCAATTCCCCTCTTAAAAGAATACACATCTCTCACTAGGAATTTTCAAAGCCCATATTTTGTAAATCCATTTTTGTATCTGAAATGTAAACAAAGTAATTTGTAAGGAATATATCAATTTTTATTTATAGATAGCTTAAAAGCTGCACTTTTAAGCTAGCTCCTGCTGAGGGATATTTTGGGCCTCTGGCACCAAACTAAAGGCCTGCCCCAGGTCCAGCTTAGAAAACCGCAATGATAATTTTGAAAAAATAACTTTGAATTCCTCAATTCACCCCATGGAACTTCAAAACCTCACTTGAACTCTGATTCAGGCTATAAGTCCAATTCTGTCCAAAAGACTGATTTGGGCTGAAATTCTAATTCACGATGAAAATAGAGTTCTTCAGATCACAAACACTGAACAATTTCAGAACCTCACATCACAAGACTTTTCACTTTAACTCTGATATCTTGGCATTATTATTAGTAGTAGATTTGTTCTTTATTGGATACTAGCTTAAAAGCTGCACACTGTGTGGACATTTAAGCTAGCTTCTGCTGAGGGCTAATTGGGCATTTGGCCCAAAACTAAATGGATCCCTGATCCAGCTTAGAAAACAACAATGATAATTTTGAAGAAATAACTTTGAATTCCTCAATTCACCCCATGGAACTTCAAAACGTAACTTGAACTCTGATTCAGGATATAAGTCCAATTCTATCCAAAAGACTGATTTGAGCCAAAATTCCAATTCAGGCTGAGAATTGAGTTCTTGAAATCACAGTTCCTTAGCATTTTGAAAAAATAAAATTGATTTCCTCAATTCACAAGATTTTAGAAATATTCTAAACTGAATTTATAACAAAAATTTTTAAATTCACAAAGTTTTTGTGTTACTTTAAACTCAATATAAATTAAAATCTTTTAAAATCATTAATTTTTTTCAGCTATTTTAAAATTTGAATTTTTAACTGTTTTTTATCCTCATTCAGACAAATGTCCCAATTCTGGATGTTCCAGCACCAGATGAAGGGCAGATTTTTAAAACCGGGATCATCTTGATTCCAAAAATGTCTATGTAGAGAAAATGTGGTCTGTATTAGAAGGGTTTCAGACACGCGGACAGACAGAGAGAATTTGCCATTTATTTATTTAGAAGAAGATAATTAGTCATAATTTCATGTTACTATAAATGTTATATTTAGTGGATACACATGCTTGAGTTGAGAATGCTGAAAATTTCTGAACCTGGCACACTTCCCAGTTCTGGCCAAATGATCCAGCATTAGAACATTTCGACGCCCACTTCAGTATTTGCACATAAATGCGCACATGTATAAAATACAATATATGGTAGGTACTACGAGGGTGACTTATTTCCTTGGTGGAAACTCATATGTACAATTCATTACTAAATATGAATGAAAAATGGTTAGCTCAGTAAATTGCTCCAGAAATTATCAGATTTCTGTTTTATCAGTGCAAGAAGCAGATTGGGCCAAAAATGAAGTATTGCTGGCATAACTGGTCTGGAGATCCACAATCTTCACTTTCTATCCTTGATAGAGTCCAAAACCATTCATGCGCTCTTGTAGGGGTTGAATTATTCTCCACTCTGCAACCTATTTTCAACAAACATAACTTTACAAGTTTATCCATTCTATAACTCCTGTAAGTATCATACTCCTTCTGCAATATTTTATCTTTAAAAGACAAAGGCCAAAAACAGAGTATTGCTGCCATATTTGGGAGGGAGATTTTCAGTCTTAACTTTCCAGCATTGATAGAGTTCCAAACTGTTTATGCAGTCTTGTAGAGGAAGAATTATTTTCTATTTGATAATCTCTTTCCCAAAGTTGCAAGTCACAAACTCTTTTCCCATAGAAGCAATGCTGCAAGCTACTATTTTCATGGCAAATGTTCAAATAAGTTTCATTGTCTCGTTCTACCAATACAAAACATTACTGCTATGACTCATCATGATACTTCTGGGCAGTCAAATCCGTCTTATTTCCTCAGTGGAAACTCATGTGTACAATTGAATGCTGAAGATGATAGAAAAATGGTTGGCTCACCAAATTGCTCCAGGAAGTATGCACATTCTTCTGCCATATTTTATCTTTACAAGAGTCAGATGAGACCCAAAATGGAGTATTGCTGCCATATATGGGCTGAAGATAGAGTTCAAAATTGTTTATAATATCTTATTTTCCATTTGCAACTTCTTTCCCACTATCATGACAATACAACCCTATTGCTATCCCATCACTATTTTCATGGCAAATATTCAGATGAGCTTAATACTTTAGTTTCCCCAGTTCTTTTATTTTTAGATTATTTCACTCCAAGAAAGGCAATGAAGCCACTAGGATACAAAGGGTTACTGAATCTGAGAAAATATTAAAGAAAACCTAAGAAGAGAGGACAATAAAAGAGAAATTAAGAGACCAGAATATAACAATTGACATTGCATTTAAATTTTTGTTGATCAAATTTGACTTCAGGGCAAGAAACCAGAAGAGAGTTCCAAAAGCAAGAAGTGTGAGAGAAGAAACTGTTAGCATAGTATTTACAGTTAAAATTAGACATTTCACTGCTAAAATGGTGAAACCATACTTCCAATCAAGTACTGTGCTAATATTCATAGATAGAGTTCAAAATTGTTTATAATATCTTATTTTCCATTTGCAACTTCTTTCCCACTATCATGACAATACAACCCTATTGCTATCCCATCACTATTTTCATGGCAAATATTCAGATGAGCTTAATACTTTAGTTTCCCCAGTTCTTTTATTTTTAGATTATTTCACTCCAAGAAAGGCAATGAAGCCACTAGGATACAAAGGGTTACTGAATCTGAGAAAATAGGAAAGAAAACCTAAGAAGAGAGGACAATAAAATAAGAGAAATTAAGAAGACAGAAGATAAGGATTGAAAATGCATTTAAATTTTTGTTGATCAAAGTTAACTGTAGAGCAAAAAGCCAAGTAGACTTCCACAAGTGAGAAATGTGAGAAGGAACTTTATTATAATCAAAAAAAGAATAACAGGTTTAGTGTTGTAGGAATTTTAGCCAGCAGTGACACTGCAGGGGATACAGAATGTTCCAAACAAAGTAATTTCAATAGTCATCAGATTATGCAAAAGATACACTTGGCAAATGTTCTAAATATATACACCATCTTTGAAAAGATCAAATGATGATATTGAAGGGTTTCGTATCAGTAGACAGAGACAAGACTTCAGCGCAAAGATGGGGATAAGAAAAGAGGAAGAATTTAATATTGGAAAAATTTTGGTTGTGGAATAGAAATGAGAAAGGTGTAATTGCTAATTTTTCTCTGAAAAGACGCCAAATGACAATTACGAATACATTTTTTTCCACAAATGAAGAGGCTTTATAAATAGACTCGGAAAAGTTCAAATGAAGAAAACAGAAAATGAAACTGACTTTATATGTGCTGACAAAGTCATTGATGTTTAAGATTTAAACATCATAAAGAAAGTTAATATGGGAATTAATTATAAAATGGTAACCGATTGAATCAAATTTGATAGAAAGAAACTAATTCTAAGAAAAACAAGCATCCAAATGAGGTTACAAAGAACATTATTAATTCTAGGATTTGTGAGAAAATATGAAAAGCAGATTGATAACTGAATCAGTACTTGGTATTCAATAAAAAAAAAAAATGTAATCTATTAATTCTTTAGATATATACAGTACAGTTCAAAAGTTTGAAACCACCCCCAGAATTAGCATGGGATAAACTTGACAGTAGAGTGAAGAAAAAAAAATATGAAAAAGAGCTCTTAGAGTCATTGAAAATAAGAATGGAATCAATTATCAAACTTACACTTTGAGAAAATTTTGCAACAAATACCAAAAATTTGTGCTGCAGTAACCAAGTCTAAAGGGGGATATTTTGACAAGAGCAAAATTTAATCATAAAATGCTTTTTTTGTCATAATAAAATTTCTAATAAAAAATAATGTTTCACTTTTTTTTAACCATGTATAATAATTTTCTCTTATTTAAAGTACAAAAAATACTTTTTGAGCCAATTTCAAAAATTACCAGTGTTGGTCTCAAACTTTTGAACTGTAGTGTATATGCAAAATGTCCTCTCATGGTATGTTATGATAGTTAATGAAGAAGATGGATAAATCATTCTCCCATAACTGTTTTACCTCCCCAGCTAAAACCATAAAATCCAACCTTTATTGGGTCTAGACATTTTATTTTGTTTCTGTTGTACAGTCGGGAATTTTACAACTTGTCAAATGCTGTTATCTGTTGCTTTTGTTTGCATGTGTGTTTAAAAAGACTGATTGAATATAACATGTTTTGGATTTGAATCAACCCACAACAAAGAAAAAGGCAAGAAAAGTTTTCTTAAATATAAAAATATAAAATATTTTTGTGTTTTTACAACTTGATTTTTCTCAGCATGTTGAGTGTTTGTTAAAGTTCCTTGTTTGTAGTTGTATTTTAAGATGAAAAATGTAATTTCCTAGTGTGTATGTGTGAGGAACAAAGTGCAAGTGTCATGTAGCTTGGTGAGGAAGAGTGTTAAATGTCAGTGACACCTGAATACATGGTTGGGTTTTAAAAGATGAAGCTTTGAGGGTGAAGAAAATCAAATAACCAACACTAGTTTATAGCAATTAAAAAAAAAAAGGAATGAATTTCCCTCAGTGCAAAGCTCGAGATCCACTTAAGGTAGAGCGTCACAGTAGAAATGGTAATGATGAATGAATTGTGTGATACAAATAGAAGTAAAAGTGGTAGGAAGTATAGATTATGAGTACGAGGATGATAGATAACGATTGACCCTGACTCGAATAGGTCAAGATCAAAGTGTTTACGGAGGAGGACAAATAACAACTGGCCCTTGATTTGAAGAGGTAAAGATTTTAGTGTTCAGGAAAGTACCCCCGTGGGAGTTTTTTTTTCTGCAAAATGACAGTTTTTAGGAAAAAGATGTTTGAATGGAACTTTCTTTCTACATTTGGAACATGAGGTTGATTCAGCTCTTTGGTAGTAGCTTGGCATGACCGTGCTGTAAAATATTTGAACTCTGCTGATGACACAACTCTTTATTCCTGTCTTAAGAGTAAGTCTGTTCAATAAGCTCAAATTGATAGTTGATCAAAAAAATTACCTACAAGCTGTTGTTAACTGGGGCAAGAAATGGCTTGTTAATTTGAACAGCTCCAAAACAAAACTGCTCTCTTTTAATTGTCTGAGAAAACCATTTTGCCTTCCATCAGTATAACAGGTGTTAGCCTCAAGGAGGGTGACTTATTGCACCTTGTCAGGCTAAGGTTATCCATTGATATGAAGTGGAAAGATTATATTGAATCGGTTACTATTGTCTCTTAGGAAAGTTAGTCGACTGTGTCATGCTAGACAATTTTTCTTGTCAGAATCTATCTTGCACATTTATAAGTCTACCATTTGTCCATGCATTGAATTTTGCTGGCATATCTGGTCTTGTGCTTCTGCTATATATTTAGAGATTCTTTATAAAACCTAAAGAATAATTTGTAATGTCCTGATCTGGCATCTAAACTTCAGTTACTTTCTCATCATCATAACATTCCTGTGCCATTCCTATGAATATTGTCACAGTAATTGTTCTGATGAGTATTCCTCTTTATGAATATTAGCACAGTACTTGATTGGCAGTATGGTTTCACCATTTTAGCAGTGAAATGTCTAATTTTAACTGTAAATACTATGCTAACAGTTTCTTCTCTCACACTTCTTGCTTTTGGAACTCTCTTCTGGTTTCTTGCCCTGAAGTCAAATTTGATCAACAAAAATTTAAATGCAATGTCAATTGTTATATTCTGGTCTCTTAATTTCTCTTTTATTGTCCTCTCTTCTTAGTTTTTCTTTAATATTTTCTCAGATTCAGTAACCCTTTGTATCCTAGTGGCTTCATTGCCTTTCTTGGAGTGAAATAATCTAAAAATAAAAGAACTGGGGAAACTAAAGTATTAAGCTCATCTGAATATTTGCCATGAAAATAGTGATGGGATAGTAATAGGGTTGTATTGTCATGATAGTGGGAAAGAAGTTGCAAATGGAAAATAAGATATTATAAACAATTTTGAACTCTATCTTCAGCCCATATATGGCAGCAATACTCCATTTTGGGTCTCATCTGACTCTTGTAAAGATAAAATATGGCAGAAGAATGTGCATACTTCCTGGAGCAATTTGGTGAGCCAACCATTTTTCTATCATCTTCAGCATTCAATTGTACACATGAGTTTCCACTGAGGAAATAAGACGGATTTGACTGCCCAGAAGTATCATGATGAGTCATAGCAGTAATGTTTTGTATTGGTAGAACGAGACAATGAAACTTATTTGAACATTTGCCATGAAAATAGTAGCTTGCAGCATTGCTTCTATGGGAAAAGAGTTTGTGACTTGCAACTTTGGGAATAGAGATTATCAAATGGAAAATAATTCTTCCTCTACAAGACTGCATAAACAGTTTGGAACTCTATCAATGCTGGAAAGTGAAGACTGAAAATCTCCCTCCCAAATATGGCAGCAATACTCTGTTTTTGGCCTTTGTCTTTTAAAGATAAAATATTGCAGAAGGAGTATGATACTTACAGGAGTTATAGAATGGATAAACTTGTAAAGTTATGTTTGTTGAAAATAGGTTGCAGAGTGGAGAATAATTCAACCCCTACAAGAGCGCATGAATGGTTTTGGACTCTATCAAGGATAGAAAGTGAAGATTGTGGATCTCCAGACCAGTTATGCCAGCAATACTTCCTTTTTGGCCCAATCTGCCTCTTGCACTGATAAAACAGAAATCAGATAATTTCTGGAGCAATTTACTGAGCTAACCATTTTTCATTCATATTTAGTAATGAATTGTACATATGAGTTTCCACCAAGGAAATAAGTCACCCTCGTAGTACCTACCATATATTGTATTTTATACATGTGCGCATTTATGTGCAAATACTGAAGTGGGCGTCGAAATGTTCTAATGCTGGATCATTTGGCCAGAACTGGGAAGTGTGCCAGGTTCAGAAATTTTCAGCATTCTCACTAAATATAACATTTATAGTAACATGAAATTATGACTAATTATCTTCTTCTAAATAAATAAATGGCAAATTCTGTCTGTCTGTCCGTGTGTCTGAAACCCTTCTAATATAGACCACATTTTCTCTACATAGACATTTTTGGAATCAAGATGATCCCGGTTTTAAAAATCTGTCCTTTATCTGGTGCTTGAACATCCATCATTGCAATTTGTGCAGATGAAGAGGGAACAGATGAGGAGGAAACATTTAAAATTATGCCTGTTGGAAAAAAAATTGCTGGGTGGAAAATAATTCATCCGCTACAAGACAATGTGAATGACTTTGAACACTATCATGGATAGAATGTGAGGATTATGGATCTCCAGACCAGTTATCGCAGCAATACTTCATTTTCGGACTAATCCGACTCTTGTGAAGATGAAACATAGTGGAAGAAGTCAGATACTTCCTGGAGTGATTCGTCCTGGGTATGATGATAAACTACATCTGTCAGCAAGGCCTCTGATTGGGAGATTGGAGGTTTTGAGGAACATGGAACCATTTCTTAGCTGCTGTTGTTTCCAAGTCCACCATGAGGGTCCCAGCTATGAGCAAACAGTGAACCCCCAATCAAAAATCAACAATATATTTTTATAATAAAATGACCAACAATACATTTTTTTATAGCAAAATTACAATCAATGCAAAAATAAAAAAATAAAAAAATACATTTTTATAGTAAAATTATCAACAATACATTTTATGACCTACAAACATTTTTATTTTGAAAGAATAAAAAAGTGTACAAAATATTTTGATTTTGGTATTAAATATCCAATGGAGATTGATATACCATTAAACAAAATCAATCAACCAACCAACCTGGAATGATATAGGGAGCCAACCATTTTTCCAGCTTCTTTGAAGTTTAACAAAGCTTACCATTCTTTCAGACTGATGTCACAAAACCAAGTTGGCTTAATTCCCCTTTGAATACCACCTGCATTAGACATGTTTACCTGAAACTCTTTGCTTAGGCTGTACCAAAACTGTAAATACTGCACTCTCTAAAATAAACTTGCATGCTGTCGAGAAGGAGTATGATACTTCCTGGCGTTATAGAATGGATAGACTTGTAAAGTTTTGTCTGTTGGAAATAGGTTGCAGAGTGGAGAATAATTCAACCTGATCATGGTTCTCCAGGCAAATTATGGCAGCAATACTCCATTTTTCCAGTTTCTTTGAAGCTTAACAAAGCTTACCATTCTTTCAGACTGATGTCACAAAACCAAGTTGGCTTAATTCCCCTTTGAATACCACCTGCATTAGACATGTTTACCTGAAACTCTTTGCTTGGGCTGCACCAAAACTGTGAATACTGCACTATCCAAAATAAACTTGCATGAATTCAGGGCAGTTGCCTTTAAAAATATGTTGTGATTAAATGATTTTAATAGATTTTTATAGAAATTTGATTCTCAAACAGATTTAGTGATTTATCATGTATATCAGAATATACCCAAGATCATGATAATCCAATCTACAAACAAAAAATATATATTTCCCAGGCAGGCAGTATGACGGACTGCTTGATGCCTGAATAACCTTAGCCATAAAATGTTTTCTGGATTGCATTGCCACCGTATCATATTGCTTTGTTGTATCCATTTCCCACACTTTGAGTTGTGTATATGTCAACATGTTGCGTGCAGCAAAGTATGCAAATAAATACAAGAAGCCATCATTATTTTCAACCGGCATGAAACACTCTTCATGAAAATAGAGAAAAAAAAGAAGAAAATAAATCCCTTGATAGCACTGATGTTCTTGTTTCAAAGTCATAGACAATATATATTTACAAAAAAAAAAAAAAAAAGAAAAAAAATCAAATTACGACCAGTTTTTTCCAAATAAAGTGAATCACGAATATAGCTTAAATATTTAATTTCATACATCTTCAATTCTTCTCTATTACAGTTTGTCGGGTTCTTGTAAAAACACTACCATCCACAAGAGGAAATATATTAGTATAAAAATAGAACCGTTATCACTTTATATGCTTTCAGTAACCTTGAGAACTATATCTGAAGCATTATACAAGTTAAAGATGTATGGGTCACGTAATGGATATTGGCATGAGAAGTGGAATTGAAGAGCTGAGTTCAAATCCCGTGCTGGTCTGTTGCATTCACTTTTGAAATGATGACCTTGGGAAAGGCATGAATCTGTCTCTTCTCCTAGAATCTGAAGAGAAGGCAACAGGAAACCCAAAAAGTCATGGCAATTCCCAAATATTAAAGAAAAAGGAAACTGTGGAGAAGGCAATGGGAAACCACACCCCTATCTTACCCAAGAAGTCATGGCAATTTACAAATAATAAAGAAAAGAATTTGTGGAGAAGCAATGAGAAACCAGTCCACTATTTTTCCAAAAAAGTCATAATAATTTATAGAGAATAAATATAAGGAATATGTTGAGAAGCCAATGGGAAAACACTCCACTATCTTTCTTAAGACATTATGGTACTTCACAGATAATAAAGAAAAGGAATCTGTGAAGAAGGCAGTGGGAAACAACTCCATTGTATTTTTCAAGAAGTCATAGCAATTTACAGGTAATAAAGAAAATGAATCTTTGGAGAGTCATGATTGCTTATGTCCTGAAATGGTATTGTATTTAAAAAATTTTAAAAATGAATTACTTTAGTATTAAAAAAGTTATCAAGCTAAAAATTTCTACAGAAATTACCACTCTAGACTTTGTTCTTGCTTCATTTTTACCTCTAAATTATTGGATGCAATGAGATTTTCAACAGAGAAAAAATAATCAGTCAGTAGAAAAGTTATCACTTCCTCAAAATCTAAGATGGTACCTTTATGTGAGTTGATACGGTATGACCCAAATACATTTATTCTTTCAAATTAGTTTCTTCATCTTTTCTGACTTTATTACATTGATTGAGACATTTAACTTTGTCCATTCTCCTGTATTTATCACATTTGGTGACTTTCCAGAAATATTAAACAGAAGCCTTTATTTGAGCCACTAAGGTGTGTTGTTGCTGGATGTGATAAGTATAAGAGTGAAAGTAATATATATCCTTGTGGATAAGACAAAGAGTTCCGAGCAGTGTTCCTCAAAGGTTACTAAATTCAGTAAGTTCACACCCCCTCCCCAGTCTTTTGTCTTTTGTATCCATTTCCTACACTTTGAGATGTGTAGAGATTTATTCCTGGTTTCCTGTTTAGGATTGCATTTATGGCTCTTTTTAATGTCTGTCGCTTCTCTTGTTTTCTCAGTCACAATAATCTTGATCTCTTCAAGTCTAGTGCTAACCATTATCATGAGGCTATGCAGGAACGCATAACCTTATGAGCTTCACTTCTTGCCCTTTCTGAACCTCATACAACAACAAACTGTAACCATCTACTTTAACATACCTTAAGTTAACAAGATAAAGATGCTCAATAATTCTGACTGGAAAATCAATCTAGAAAAGTGTGAGAACAGAATCCAAGATGGCCTCTCTTCCCATCATCTCACCATTCTAACGCTATTTTCATAGCAAATGTTCAGACAAGCTACATTCCTTAGTTCCACCAGTACAGATATCCTCAGCTAAGACCTTTTCTTCTGGCTTTAAATCACGTGAAAAAAGTTGTATAAGCTGTAAAAAAAAAACCTAAATCAGTCAATCATCATTGCCATAATCATCCTTATTACTAACACTATCACTATAAGCATCACCTAAAAACATCACATTGCATCTAGCTCAACTTTAGTTGACAAAGGCTATCCACTTCTGTCTTTTTTTGTCTCACACAATCTCAGTAGTATTTTTATTACAGCCCAGGAAGTCTCAAGACTTATCAGTCTTGACCCTAAGAAGGCAACTGGTTCCAAGTGATTGTCCTTAAGAATATTAACCAGGAGTTTTCCCCAATCTTAGCAAAATTATTCAACCACTGCTTGGAGGAGAAATACTTCCCAAGTTTGTGGAAGGTGTCAAGTGTATGCTCAGTTTTGAAGAACATGAGTGAGTGCTCATCCCCATCTCAGTATAGACACATCAGCCTCCTCGGTGTGATAAGAAAACCTTTTGAAGCTATAAACAACAAGAATGTTGTTGATCATCTAAATAGGGACTACTTCTTCAGCAAGAAAAAAATACAGGCTTCAATCAGACTGATCCACTGCTGATATTGTAACTGACATTACCCACAGAATCAGCAAGGCACTAAACCACAAATACATCTGAAGGATGATCACATTAGATATTTTAAAGGCCTTTGACAAGGTTTGAAATAAAGTATTACTGCTCACAATCTATGGAATCACTGAAAGAGTCTTCATAATTTTAAAGTTCTTCTAAATGTGTAGGTCCCTGAAGGTAGTTGTTAGTAACCAATCTTTCAAGGCCTTAACAGTGCAGTCATCCCCCAAAATTAATTTCTCAGTCCAACTTTTCTTTTTTCTTACTCTACATAAAGGATCTACCTAAGAGTATACATTGATCATTTGTGAATATCTATGTTGATGATACAGATCAAGAACTATCACCTATTGTAATGAATGGATGTTCCCTCGGGGAGGCTCTGTGCCTTGAGTGCCTGTTGGGACTCAGCCCAAACCCTAAAATAGCAATCGGTACATGTGATCCATTACTAAAGATTCTAGACAAATAGTCAGTTCTCTGTACCACTCCAGTAAGTACATGACTCTTCCCACTATTCTCTACTTTTACAAACCACCTCTTAATTGCTGGTGTTCCCAGGTCCAACCTGACCCGGGTTGGTAGCACCTGTTGGGGTCTCAGCTATGGGAAAATAGTGAACTTCTAGGTCCTCTCTAAACTTCCAGGTCTTTTCCAGCACATTTCTTTTTGAAAAAAATATTATTGCCAGCTATACGTTTTTGAAAAAATATTATTACCAGCTATACATTTTTGAAAAAATATTATTACCAGCTATACGTTTTTGAAAAAATATTATTGCCAGCTATACGTTTTTAGAAAAATAATATTACCAGCTATACTTTTTTGAAAAACAATATTACCAGCTATACTTTTTTGGAAAACAATATTACCAGGTATACTTTTTTGAAAAAAAGAAAAGAAAGAGGAAGAAAAAAAAACAAAACCTTTTCAGCATTAAATGGCCCAACGAAGGTCGATATGCTGGTTAAACAAACAAACTATCTATCTATCTACTTTTACAAGATCCAGATCAGGCTGAAAATGGAGTACTGCTGCTATACATGGGCAGGAGCTGCCCAGTCTTCATTTTCTAGTCTTGATAGAGTCCAAAAGCATCTACATGTCCTTGTGGGTGATAAATTATTTTCCCTACAACTCCTTTCTCACAGATAAAATGTTGCAAGCCTTTCACTGTTCTATCACTATTTGCATGGAAAGTGCTCAGATGAGCTACATTCCTTAGTTCCGCCAGTTCTAACGTCCACAGCTAAGATCCGCCACACATTGTAGTGAACTAACATCATTCCCTTCATATTCCATTGCTGAGATATAAGTTCCAATTGAGCAGCTTCTTCCCATGAACCACTGCTTCCCATGTACCAACTCCCAAGAGGATGCTTCCCAGATCACTACAATTTTAACCAGTTCAAATCTAGGGTTAATCATTATCTTTCCCATTTGTCTGCATAAACTATGCCTCTTACTCAATAACACTCTACCTGGAGTGGCTACCAGACCTTGTACAGCATGAAAATCATTGTAACCCACACAAAAAAAAAAACACTGCTGCCAAAAGCATCATCATCTTCAACACTATCTCTGTAAGCATCAAGGTCACCATTATCTTCTTTTATGTTCTGTGTCCCTTCAGGATGTAGGCGATCATGGCTCTCCACTTCCTCCTATCCCTTGTAGTTCTCAATATGTTTTGCTACATCTCCTAAACCCTGTTCTATCATCCACTTGCTTAAGCCAGCTAAGTATGTCACGTGTTGATTTCCCTGGTCTCTCCTTACCTATAGCCACCCTGTGTGTATCAGATTCTCCAAGCCCCCCTTTCTTATTACATGTCCCAGAAATTTCAGCTGCTTCTTCCTGATGTTAAGTATAAGCCTCCTCCTTGTTTGCATTCTCTCCAAAACCTCATCGTTGATCACATGTTCGGTCCATGGTATCCTTAGCATCCTTCTGTAGAACCACACCTCCGTTGCTTTGAGTCTCTTCTTCATTTTTGAGGAGACCATCCAACATTCAAAGGAGGATAGATATCACATAGCAGTTCAGTACTCTTTTCTTTGTTACCAATGAAATCCTCCTGTTTCGTAATACTCTACCTTAGCTTTTGGAATGTGTCTTTGGCTGTCCCAATACATCTTCGGATCTCACCATTATCACTGTCTCTATAAATATCTTCATCAACACCATTAACACAATCACTGTAATCATTATCATTACTCGCAGTATCTCTCTAAACATCATCACCATCACCAATACCACGAAAAGTCTCAGCTCTTTTAGGATGAAAAATCACCTTTACAAGCATCTTCTTTATCGATAACATTAATATCCTCACCTGAAGATCAACATCATTCTTGTTACCCCCCCCTACTGATACTACTACAAGTATCATCATCATCGCCATTAAAACTATCTCAATAAATATCATCATGACCATTAACACTATCTTTATAAGCACCACCATCAGCAATACCATTTCTACATGCATCATCATCAACACCAAGATCATGATCTGAAGCTCTAACATCATAATCATCACAATCATCATCAACACCAAGATCATGATCTGAAGCTCTAACATCATAATCATCACAATCATCATCAACACCAAGATCATGATCTGAAGCTCTAACATCACAATCATCACAATCACCATCAACACCAAGATCATGATCTGAAGCTCTAACATCACAATCATCACCAACACCAAGATCATGATCTGAAGCTCTAACATCACAATCATCACAATCACCATCAACACCAAGATCATGATCTGAAGCTCTAACATCATGATCATCACAATCACCATCAACACCAAGATCATGATCTGAAGCTCTAACATCATAATCATCACAATCACCATCAACACCAAGATCATGATCTGAAGCTCTAACATCATAATCATCACAATCACCATCATACCAACAAGTTAAAGCATTTTAATCATCATCAGCAGCAGCATGATGTTTTTAGTGTCTAATTGGCTTCGGTTCAATTCTTCTTTTCATTCTTGCTGCTTCTTGCAGAACTCTTCAACATTTGGAGTCAAAAACAAGCAAAATGATGAAACAAATCATTTTCATTGCTCTTATTCATCTGTTGAATATTTCCACGTGCTTTTTACGTTAGAACTTTCAATGTGCATCTGTAGACAATAGCAAATGTTTGGCCGTCTGTCGATGTAGCCATTTCCTAAATTGTGCTCGAAGAAAAAGTAAGTTAAAAAGAAAACAAGTGAACATTACTTTTATGAGATTCTCAATTCTATTATTAGACTTAATATTTTTTTCTTGGAGAACTGTAAAGAATTGGATTTATCTCTCCTTATTGTAATTTTGGCATAATTAGAAATCTTCAATATTCTAAAACTAGTAAGTATTTTGGAAACAAAGGATAAACGGAATTTTGGTAATTTGATCTCAGTTCCTTCTGGATTGAACAATATTACTCATTCAGGCAAAGTGTAATGAAGTGAAAGACTTTGAAATTTCTCTTTCAACTTTCAAATAATTTCTGTTCTTTTAAATTTAAATCAGGTTAAATTTCAATAAAAAGAACTTTTTCAGAAAGGGAAGAAACAAATAAATTGCTGAACACTTTCAGAAAAAGGAATAAAAAGAGAAAGTTTTGGAGACACATAATACGAAAAGAAGGTTTGGAGAATTTAAAACTCACAAGAGAAGAAAGGAAAAGAGAAGAAAGGAAAAGCAGTGGAAATCTACTTGAGCAAATGAATGTAAGAACAAGTATCAAAAAGAAGAGTTGTAAATAAATTTTAATGAGAGAAGCAAAAGGAAGGAAGGTGTGGAGAGCCATTATTTCCAACTTTATGAAGAGACATGACAGCGAGAGAGAGAAGAAATGAGATCAGCTCTACTGAAATTAGAAAAAATGGAAGCAAAAAGGATGCTTATACGCCTGACATAAATAAGAAACGTGTGTAAAAATCTTTCAATAACTTTTAAAATTCTGTACAATTTTGTAACAAAGGAAGGAAAGCCTTTAAAAAAACTGAGACACAGTCCTACTGGTAATTGTATGAATACCATAGACAGAGGAAGCTTTCAGGAGAATAAGAAGTACAAAAAACTTGCTAAAATCAGAAAGAGACAAAGAGACAACTGAAACTGTTGATAAACTCCTATAAGAGAGAATAACAATTTTAAAACAACTGAAAAAAAAGCCAAGTGATAGAGATGGTTTTGCAGACAACTGTTGTGAATTCCATAGACAGAACATGTGAGAAATTTTCAGGAGAATAGGAACTACAAAGTAACTGTAGCTAACAGTCAGAGACAGCTAGAATTTTATGAACACATATGAAGGCTCGGAGAATTTAACACTCACAAGACACAGTAAAGGCAATAGAAGAAGTGGAAAGCAGTGGTAATCTACTTGTTCTGAATAAATGTATGGAGGAACACGTATCAAAAAGAGGAGTTGTAAATGTTTTAATAAGAGCACTAAAAGAAAGGCTGTGGAGAGCCATGATTTCCCACTTTCCAAAGAGACATGATAGAGAGAGAGGGGGGAGTATATGAGATCTACTGAAATTAGAAAGAGTGAAACAAAAGGATTCTTATATTTGGATCAGAAAAAGACAGTTGTACTTTTCAGTATACATAATGAGAAAGAAGGGCTTGGAGAATTTGATACTCACAGGACATATTGAATGTAAGAGAGAAAAAAAGAAATGGTGAGTAAGATTTTGCAAATAGATGTCAGAAAAGGGAGTGGGAATGAGGGTGAAAGGGCAAAAACTTACTGAGAGCTACCATGGATAGGAAGTTGTGGAGAGTCATGATCATCAACGTCCTAAAGGGAAACAGCGCATAGAAGATGAACTATAATATGAATTAATATGTTGATCAAGGGAGATAAAAAAAATCTAGTAAACTCTACTAAATTTCAACATCAATAAAAATTAAACACCAGTCTTCGAGATGACAGAATCACCGATAAAAGAATCAATAAAAAGAAGGAAAAGTTAACAATTTCCTTCATACAGAGTTGAATATTGGAAGGAATCAGAAAATATAGAAGATGAATGGATTAAGACTTATTGACAAACCATTAGGAAATAATAAAAACTTATAAAGAAAAAAAAAATTATTAAAAACGTTATGAAACATTAAATCATCTTTAAGACATTAGGAAATGTTAAAACTTATAAAGAAATAAAACCTATGAAAACATTATAAAACATTAAAAATTATTTAAAACATTATGAAGCATTAAAACTTATTACAACAGTATAAAACATGAAGGATTAAAACTTATTAAAAACATTATGATACATTAAAACTTATTACAACAGTATAAAACATTAAAACATGAAGGATTAAAACTTATTAAAAACATTATGATACATTAAAACTTATTACAACAGTATAAAACATTAAAACATGAAGGATTAAAACTTATTAAAAACATTATGATACATTAAAACTTATTACAACAGTATAAAACATTAAAACATGAAGGATTAAAACTTATTAAAAACATTATGATACATTAAAACTTATTACAACAGTATAAAACATTAAAACATGAAGGATTAAAACTTATTAAAAACATTATGATACATTAAAACTTATTACAACAGTATAAAACATTAAAACATGAAGGATTAAAACTTATTAAAAACATTATGATACATTAAAACTTATTACAACAGTATAAAACATTAAAACATGAAGGATTAAAACTTATTAAAAACATTATGATACATTAAAACACTTAAAACACTAGGAAATGTTAAAACTTATCAAAAATATTATGAAATATTAAAATTTATTAAAAAAACTTCAAAACATTTAAAACACTAGAAAATGTTAAAACTTAACAAAAGCATTATGAATTATTAAAACTTGTTTGAAAAACATTAAGAAACATTAAAATGTATTTTAAAAAACATTAAAACTTATTTACAACTCTATGAAGCATTAGATCTTATAAAAAACATTATGAACATTAAAACTTAGGAAAAGGTCAACACAAACTTAAGGATACAATCTGCTAAGTGACAAAATGACAATCTCAGGAAATCAGTCTTAAAGATCCTTTTATTAGCAGAAGAAACCATCATTCAACCAGAAGCTTGATAAACACAAGATCTTTTGATGAGCAGATTGAATACAGCCTTAATATATCGAAAGTGGAATAAAATAAATTATTTCTCATATTTAGGTTGAACTTTAATTACAGTTTTCATTATTTCAAAGTTAATATCATTACAATATCATTCTACTCAGAATACAGTGTTTGTGAAGAAAACATTAAAAAATCTATATAAATTAAGATTTGGTAAAATAAACAATGTAGAGAGATTGAAATTATAGTGAACATATTATTAGAACATATTCTATTAATTAATCAGTTAAAATAAAAACATAGTTTTATTTTGTCAAAAATTATTACACATCTTCCAATATGTTACACAAAGCATTATCCACTATTACAATGTTGACATAACTTATTAGATGTGTGTGAAAAATTTCCAGTATTTTTCATTAAAAACACATTCTTTTGCTATGTATTTAGTTTATTTATTTATTTTTTTTTTTTTAAAGTGCTGGGAATTCTTGCATACCTTTCATTGAAAATAATAAAAAGTTTGTTTTTTTTCTTTCACAAGTTAATCAGTGCTTACTTGTTAGTAAGCTGGCCACAAAAATTCACAGGTTTTCAGAGAACTTAAAATGAAAAAGGAAAAAAAAAAGAAATTCTTCCTTACCTTCAGTAGATGCTTAATGGAAAACAGTTCCTTGCTGAGTGCCAAAACATTCCCAAGTTCTCTGGTGTCAGTATTTTTACCAAGAACAGCAGCAGTTTTCATTAAATTCAGTTTTTTCTTCTTTTTTTCACTCCTTTATATATTTTTAAACTTTCTAAGAAAACTTAGGGTGTGTGTATGTGTATATATATATATGTATGTATATCTGTCTATATATATATATATATATATATATATATATATATATATATATATATATATATGAATTTTTCTTTTAGTGAGCTTCTTATCTGAATTTGTTGCTGTGCCAATACTATTTATAGATGTTTTTTTTTTTCCTAGCTGGTCACTGTCAAAAGATCTACCTTACCATGGATGCCATTTGAGAATAAAGTGAAATATGTTACAGAAGACAAAAAATGGCTGACAAGTGTCTTTTCTTTCTTTTTTTTTTTTTTAAGACAATATTCCTAGCAAATGTTTAGCTTTTTTTTTTCAGTTTTGTTCTTGTAGAAAATACCCCACTTCCTACTGATGCAGAGGTGTCTGGGTAGGGCCAGCGGTAGTGAGAAGAGTGAACTAGTGGTTGTAACTGCACACCTGTTTGTATAGGATTGTAGATGGATTGTTCGATGGTGGGAGTAAGTGGTTGGATTGTGGGTGCCAATGTTTAGGAAATGTGTTCTTTGGGAATATTTTGATTGTTCATCTAAATGATTGGGAGGAAAATAAGGTGAAGAATTTTTGTTATGGAACCCGATAGAAGTTTTGTTGATCAGATTGGATTTCTGAGAGGAAAAGAAAAACAAACAGGTTTTATTGGCAGGGAATAGATCAGAGATTTTTCTTTTGCTATCTCTTTCTAAACATAGATGCATACAACAATGAACAATACACAGATACGCGCTCATTGTTTCTGTGTGTGTGTTGCATTTGCTATGTGCATGCTTGCGTGTTTTCACTGGGGCTGTTCACTGTTCTGTTAAGCCAGCTAAATATATTAAAGAGGAGAAAGGACAAATAGGAAGAAAAGATAGGTCAGTGGGTGGATAAATGGAGAAAAAAGAAAGGAAGAAAAGTCAGGTAAATATATGAGAAGTAATAAAGACAGGAAAGACTGATGAGATGAAAAGGAAGGAAAAACAGATGAAAGGAAAGGTGAGAAGGAAGGCAGAAAGAAAGAAAAGGGAGAAAAATAGAATTATAGAAGGAAAGATGAGGGAAGAAAATGAAGAGAAGATGGAAAGACAGAGATGATAAAAAGGGAAGAAAGAAAAGAAAAAATGCATGAAAAATTATAAAAGAGAGATGAGAAAGGAAGGAAGGAAAGAAAGATAGAAAGATGTGAAAAAGGAAGGAAGAAAGAAAAGAGAAATACATGAGAAATTATGAAAGAGAGATGAGAAAGGAAGGAAGGAAAGAAAGATAGAAAGATGTGAAAAAGGAAGGAAGAAAGAAAAGAGAGAAATACATGAGAAATTATGAAAGAGAGATGAGAAAGGAAGGAAGGAAAGAAAGATAGAAAGATGTGAAAAAGGAAGGAAGAAAGAAAAGAGAGAAATACATGAGAAATTATGAAAGAGAGATGAGAAAGGAAGGAAGGAAAGAAAGATAGAAAGATGTGAAAAAGGAAGGAAGAAAGAAAAGAGAGAAATACATGAGAAATTATGAAAGAGAGATGAGGAAGGAAGGAAGGAAAGAAAGAAAGATAGAAAGATGTGAAAAAGGAAGGAAGAAAGAAAAGAGAGAAATACATGAGAAATTATGAAAGAGAGATGAGAAAGGAAGGAAGGAAAGAAAGATAGAAAGATGTGAAAAAGGAAGGAAGAAAGAAAAGAGAGAATTACATGAGAAATTATGAAAGAGAGATGAGAAAGGAAGGAAGGAAAGAAAGAAAGATAGAAAGATGTGAAAAAGGAAGGAAGAAAGAAAAAAGAGAAATAGATGAGAAATTATGAAAGAGAGATGAGAAAGGGAAGTATAAAGGGAAGAAGGAAAAAAGGCAGGAAGGAAGGGTAGATGTGAAAAGAAGAAAGAAAAGAAAATAGATGAGAAATAATAAAAGTGAGATGAGAAAAGAAGGTAAGAGTGAATGAAGGAAGGAAAAAAAGGAAGGATAGAGATATGTTAAAAAGGAAAGAAAAGAGAAAAATACATGAGAAATTATAAAAGATTGATGAGAAAAGAAGGTAAGATGGAAGGATAGAGAGATATACAAAGAAGGAAAAAAGTATATAATAAATTATAAAAGATAGGGGAGAAAAGAAGATAAAAATGAACGAAGAAAGGATAGAGAGATGTGAAAAATGGAAGAAAAAAAAGAAAAAAACACAGGCAAAAAGGAAAGAGGACAAACTGCAATGAGAGTGTTGTATCTGTTTCACTTCTACCATTTTCCTATATTATGATGTGTTCATGTTCTCAGGCAGCTCACTGTATAACATGAAGCCAGCCTAGTTCCAGAATTCCAACTCTGCTGGCAATAACCTGCCCACTGCAGCAAAAAAAGGAGGGTCAGTATCTTTTGATGCTTATGTGACAGTGGTCCCAAAGATAAGGCATTTATTGCCTTTGGTCCATATGTATACAAATGTGAACCCCATGTCATCTATGTATCATATTCTTATCTGCTGTGCAAAGATAGATGAATTTTTTTAACACCATATCATTTCAGGATGTAGGCTATCATGGCTCCCCACAGATTCCTATTCTTTGTTATCTGTGAATTGCTATAACTTCTTGGGGAAGATAGTGGATTTTTTTCCCATTGCCAGTTGTATTATTCTAAAGCAGGCTTCAGTTCAGATAAATCCAGTGTACTGTCTCTCGATACACGTCCATCTCACAGCCAGATAAACGACTTACGGTAATGAAAACTTTGAAGACAAAATCCTGTTCATCGGCAGGATTATTGAAAGCCAAGAGGGTGAAACTAGAAAAAGAAATAAATACAAACTTGAGACGAGTTTAATCTGGATAAAAAGTTAAAAAGAAAGGGAAATGAGAAAAATGGCAAAGGGAGATAAAATTAAACATACCTGGAAACCATGGGTTTAAAATGGGTAAAGTAGGTAGCAAGCCTAGGGGATGCCATATTCCAGAAGGATCTTCTCCATTTTTTCACCTATTGCTATAATGGTGTTATACAAAAATACCAGATCTTTGGTTAGATCTCCAGATTCAGACACTAACTTCTTTGACATCAAAGCAGATGTCCTCGAGGGTGACACTCTTGTACTTTTTCTCTTTGTTATCACCCTTTACTATGTATTGAAAACTTCCCTCGACAAACATCATCACACCCAGGGTATGGCAATAAACTACATCCACATCCTGGGTAAGACAATAAACTACATCTGACAGCAAGGTCTTTGATCCAGTAGGTGGTAGCTATCCCAGCTATGGGCAAATAGTTAACCTCCCAAAAGGAGTCAAAACACTATGAAAGTATAAAAATAGGTTTTAATACCAGCAATACTTTTTTTGAAAATTTTTTACCAGCAATACACTTTTGAAAAAAAAAAAAAAATTACCAGCAATAGATTTTTGAAAAAAAAAATTACCAGCAATAAAAATCTTGTTGGCATTAAATAACTCATTGAGATTTTGATATACCATAAACCAAACCAAACCAAACATCATCTAGGTTTTCCTTTATCACCAAGACTCTCAAGTCAATATCGTGCTAAAAAGTTGACAGAGATTGGCAATGCAGATGACCTAGCTATCAATGCAGACAACATTATCAATGCCACAGTTCTACATCATCCACAAAATGATGTTGGACTCTATGTCAATGTCTCTAAAATTGAATTCTTAGGCTTCAACCAGCAAGACTGTCCCAGGTGCATCAATAAAATCTGTCAAATCTTTTACCCACCTTGGAAGCAAAATTCTACTGAAAAAATGTGAAAATTTGCATAGCTAAAGCATGGGCCATCTTGAATAAAATAGATGTAATCTGTAAATTTGATCTACCAGACAACTTCAAGTGAAGATTCTTTCAAGCCACTGTAGAAGTGGTGTTAATGTATGGTGACACTGCCTAGACATTAACTAAAACTGTTGACTCTAAGCTTGATGAAACCTACACTTGGATGCTGAGAGCCATCCTTAACATTTCTTGGAGACAACATCCAACAAAATCATAGCTCCATGGACCCATCCCTGATATTTCTACAATCTAATGTGAATGCAGTATGTGCTTTGCAGGATCGTTGCTTGTGAGCAAAACAAGAACTCTCGATATGGAACAAGACAGGTTAGTTACCCAGCAACCACCTACATTGACCAGCTATATTATGACACAGAATGCCTCCCTAATGACCTTCTGACCTTAATGGTTGGCAAGATAGACTCATGAATATCCGAGCTAGCTTGATCAAATAGAATAAGTAGTGTGTAGTTTGCTTAGAGGAATATGTTTTACAGATTACAGTGATAAATCTGCAGAAAGGAAGAAAGTTATATGATGTTATTGTATGATACAGGTGTGAAAACAGTCAACAGGTGATGAAAAGAAGCCAAGTGCAAAGAGGAAAAGGTTAAAAGGTTACATACTGGAGATGCTATCTTTGGCGGTTAGATTTAAGAGGATAAGAAAGTAGGAACTGTGTGCCTTGACCCTGTGGTTTATTGTTTCAAGAGGATATTGGAGGAAGATATCGGTTAAAATAGTAGTGATCAGGAAAGCATCCTCCTGGGAGTCAGTTCCAAAAAGCAGCAGTTCATGGATACAGTCAGTTATGTGCCATGCATGATACACGCTTAGACGATCATTTATCTTTCGATACATGACTGATGAGGCAGATTTTTTCCTGCAGTCGGTTGCCATTTCTTTCTACGGTAGACCAGTTGCCATCCAAGGCTATAGAAGCCAGTCTGTTCTGCTATTTACCCATAGCTGGGGGGAGAAGAAGAGGATTCATACCTTTCCCAAGGGTATTAGCACGTTAGTGAATGTAACGGATTCAACCGGAATTCGAACTTGGCTCTCCAATTCCGCAATCTGAGCTGCTATCCATTACTCCACGGTGCCTGAAAACAGAAAATGGTAAAAAACGATGACAATCTAATATGTGCCTAAATTAAAAAGGAGACAAGCTGCCAGTCACGATGAACAGATGTCCCCTTGAGGAGACACTGTGCCTTGAGAGAATATTGGGCCTCGAATTCACACCTGACCTCAAGTCAAACTCTTATATACAATCCATTGCTAAAGATGCAGGTAAAATGATTGGTTTCCTGTACCACTCCAGTAAGTACCTGATTCCTCCAGCTATCCTCTACCATTATAAGAACAAGATCAGGCTGAAAATGGAGTACTGTTGCCATATTTGGGCAGATGCTACCCAGTCCCCTCTTTCCAGTTTTGATATTCAGAAGCATCTCTGAGTCCTTGTTTGAGAAGAATTATTTTCTACTGTCCAATCTCTCTGTCACAAGTGGGACATGGCAAGCATGTCACTGTTCTATTGCTACTTCCATGGAAAGTGCTCAGACAAACTACATTCCTTGGTTCTGCCAGGTCTAACTTTCACAGCTAAGACCCAACATGTCACTTACATTGTAGCAGACCCACCCACATTCCCAATGTATTCCATTGGTAAGAAGTAAGTTCTATTTGAACAGCTTCCATCCATGAACCACTGCTCTGTGGAACAGACTCCCCTGAGGATGTTTCCCCTGATCACTACAATCTTAGCCTGTTCAATTCTAGAGTTAACTGTTATCTTCCCTCCTATAACTATCCCTTAATGTAAGCCTCTACCCCAAGTGGCTGCCGGGTCTTGTACAGGGCAAACCTTACTGAAAAATAAAACAATAAAAATGTGCTGTACTATGGTAACAGAATATGCAGTCACCAAAAACAACCAGGTTTTTGAAGAAATTACAAATCAGCTGATGTGTTATTCGCTCACATGACAAATCTAAGGTACTGGACAACCTGAGAAGTTGCTGACCACTGGAGCTTGGTCAGGACAAATGGAATTAGATAGTGGATGCTATTTTGCAGTTGGCCAGCCAAGAAATGACACAGAAGTTTAATTGAACTTCCCCAACCATCTTAAGTCATTTGGTTGCAACTGACAAAGTTTCTCAACTTGGAAATCGAATCTATCATTGACAGACATCAGTTGTTATGTTGGCCATCTATCATTGACAGACATCAGTTGTTATGTTGGCCATCTATCAGTGACAGACATCAGTTGTTATGTTGGCCATCTATCAGTGATAAACAAAAAACATCATTTTTAGGATCTATTCATATCTTTGGTTTCCTTGAAGTGCACATTAATATAATAAAATTTTAACCGTAATGGCTCTTTACAACTTCCTGTATTTTTTTTTGCACTAATGATAATCATGAGATTTGCTTCCATAAACATTTGGCAGTCAATGACTAAACAGTTATAAAATCTTTAATGAATCATTGTTCGGGCTGTTGTCCTCATCTTTGTTGCTATATTCATGACATTTTGACTGTTGTATGCTCCAGCCTTCTTCAGGTGATAAAAAGCATTAGTTGAATCCAATGGCTTGACCCAAAGTGTTGTGAGTTCAATACCTGGCTACAGCTGAACAAAAACTTGGAGAGTTGAGTTAAAGAGAGATAACTGATACCGAGGCATCTGGCAGAGACATGGAATGTGGAACTAGAACAATCTAGTCCAGTTGATGATATAAAGGGTTCAGTTTAAAATTACAAACACCTGAAGAAGACCAGAGCATACAATGGCTGAAATATCATGAATATGGCAACAAAGATGAGGACAACAGTCTGAACAATGTAAATAATGTAAATAAAGGCTATCACTGTCAGAATTCCACACTTACAGGGTCTTCTAACTAGTAGTTTGCTAATATGGGCCAGCCTAAGCATTCAATACCATGACCATGTCCAATCTCCTGAAAAACTATTTTTAAGAGAAAGATTTTACAAATTTCAGCCTTGAGTAATGCTAAATGCTAACAGTCAATGAATGACAAATGTTTCCTTATAAGGAAACAGCTGATCTCACCATTACCTTTTCATTTCTGTTAATAGATTAGCAACTAGGTCTCACCATTTTACTGTTGAACTAGCTAAATGCAACTGCTACTTCTACACTAACAGTTTCTTTTCTCACACTTCTCACCCATGAAACTCCCTTCCGATTTCTTGCTTCCCTAATAACTACAATCTTCAAATTTAAATGCCATTCAAATGCCTTCTTGTCTTCTTGAACCCTGTTCTTTTTTTTTTTGTCCTTTCCTCAATCATCTCCACTAAAGTCTTCTCATTCTCTTTCACTCCCTATAACCCCCTATGTTCTAGTGGAATTGCCACCTTGCTTGGGGTGAAATGATTAAAAAATAAAAAATTCTCACGTTGGGCTGTTCCTTCTGCTGACAACCATAACTGACTGTATTTCTAGAATTCTTATTACCTCTCCAAATTCCAGAGCTGGTGCAACACGAATGAGTTCTGTGTATCACAGACTCACATGCAGGTGTGATTTGGATAGAGGTGTGAAGTCTGTGTGTGTGTGCTTCTTGTCAAGTTGAACAAGCAGAGCAAGTATCATCTGCCATGAGAGTGGTTTTTAACAAACTCCAACTGAGAATAGAAAAAAAAAAGAAAAGCTGCTCAGGTGTTCAGCTGCTGTGTAATATCTACCTTTCCAAAAGGAATAAAACGTGGTGTACAGATATATAAGCAGAATATTACAGGTGAAAAAAAAACAACTAGTAATTTTAGTTCTTCTTCATGATCTCTAAACAAAATGATCATTGCTTCTACTTCAGAGTAGTTTAATCATGAAACAGATTATCATCACTGGGTGTTGTCTTCAATGTCCACTTTTATATCTACATTTTAAAAAAATTTTTTTTTAAGCATTCCACCCCAAGCAAGGTGGGAAGCCACTAGCATGCAAGGGGTTACAGAGATTTGGTGTGAGAGCAAAGAGGAATGATAGAGGAAAGGATGAAGAGAAGGTTAGGGGATAGATCAGGGCATCTGGAGACGTTGATGGACATTACAGTTGAAGATTATAGCTATCAGGAAAACAAGAAATGGGGGAGGGAATTCCACAGACAAGAGGTGCGAGACATGAAGCTATTGGAGTAGAAGAGACGGCTACATTTAACAGTTTCGACAGTGACATTGGTGAGAACGAGATGCCAGCCTAGTTGAACGCTTAAATTCATGAAGTCTGGGAACCAGTGAAAGCAGCTCATTGAAGCAGTTACCGTGAAAGTATTTGTAAAAAAGACAGAGGGAGGCAACAGCATGTCTGTGAGAGAGAGTGACTGCAGATGAGATGCCAGATCAGGGCCAATTACATTGCATATACGTCTTTGGCTCAATTCCTGATATTGAGCACTTTAACCCATAAATATAGCATACTTTAAAGCTATATTTTTTTCATACAATAAAAAATGTCTAGAGAGTGCTTTGATCGCAAGACCATCCACGGTAAATTTGTGCCTGTGCTCTAACAACTTTTCACCATTCTTGGTAGAATATCTATTATTGCATTTTGGGATAAATACTAACAAAAGTGATGGAAAGAAAATCTAAATAAAATTAGCTAGATTAAGAAAAAAGAAAAAATTTGTTGTCTGTTTTCCTTGTCTTTATTGTCATATTCACAACATTTCAGCTGTTATCACCCAAAACTTTTTCAGGTAATATATGTTGGAATTTCAAACTGAACCCTTTATTTTGTCCACCAGGTACCTGTGGATAAAAGTGTTGGTTGCAGTAATCCAATGACTTGGCCCAAAGAGTTGTGAGTTCAATACCTGGCCTCAGCAGAGGTGAACAAAAAATTGGAGAGTTGAGTTACTAAAGGCAAATAATTAAAACGGAGATATCCAGAAAAGGCATGGCACGTGGAACTAGAACAATCTATCGTGAGGGACGAAATAAAGGGTCGGTTCAAAATTCCAATG
Source organism: Acanthosepion esculentum (assembly GCA_964036315.1). Taxonomy (NCBI): domain Eukaryota; kingdom Metazoa; phylum Mollusca; class Cephalopoda; order Sepiida; family Sepiidae; genus Acanthosepion; species Acanthosepion esculentum. The sequence goes on along the minus strand of OZ038499.1, from coordinate 90,805,063 downwards.
TATATCACCTGAAGAAGGCCAGAGTGTACAATAGCTGAAACATTGTGAATATAGTAATAAAGCTGAGGGCAACAGTCTGAACAATTTAAATATTCTAAATAATGATCTTTATTATTAAATAAGAATCTATTAAAAAGAATCTCAATGAAATTGACTAGATTATATATACAAAACGTAAAAGTTTTTTCGAAATTTTTCTCTCCTAAACTCTGTTCCACCATCCATTTGCTTGAGCTCACTAAGTAGGTTATGCATTGTTTTCTTCTTACTTTCTTGCCTTCAATCTGCCCTGTGAGTACCAAAATTTCCAAACTTTCTTTCCTCATTATGTGTCCTAAAAATTTCAACTCTCTTCTTCTGATGTTATGTATGAGTCTCATTTTTGTTTCCATTTTCTTGGAAACATTGTTGTTGCTCACAGGTTTGGTCCATGGTATTCTCAGCATTCTTTTATTTCTGTTGTTTCAATCTCTCCTTCATCTTTGAGTGTCCAGCATTCACTGCCATATAGAAGGACTGATATTACATAACAGTTCAGTACTCTTTTCTTTGTTTCTAATGAATGTTTTCTGTTTCTTAATACTTTGCTTAGCTTTTGGAAAGCATCTTTCATTATCCCAATGCACCTTCAGAATCCAGTTTCCAATCCTCTATTAAAACACTTCCCAGATATTTAAGTTTATAAAGTCTAGCTATAAAAGAGTATAGCTCATCAGAACAATTACCATGAAAATATTCATAGAAAAGGCAAAGGGGAGCTACATTGTGGCAGTAGGAAAGTGATTGGAACCAAGATGCCAGGTCAAGATTGATAAAATATTCAATTCACAGACGAATAATAAAATTATAAAAGTGTAAGATAGATTCTGGTGATAAAATTGTCTGTCATGATTTTTATAACAGCAGACCTTGCAACTGGTTCAATATAATATTTTCACTTCATCTCAGCATCTAACATTAGCCCGAGAAGGTGCAATAGGTCACTCTCCTGGAGGTTAGCATCAGCCATAGTGATGGAAGGAAAAAGAAGTTGACTCACAATAAGATTATTATTCTTACAATCCGAAAATATCTTAAATAACCTAAAAAAGGTTAATAAGCCATAAAAACCAAATCAATCAAAGAAACTCTCATCAAAATTAGAAAGAGCTATAAAATTTAGTGGTCTAATTTTCTGAATTAAAATTACCTTTTATTCAAGGAATATGAAAATCCAACAACTTTATTTGCATTCATGAACACTTAGATACATTATGTACAAACAGAACATAACCATTTCAACTACATACAGAAGATAAAATTACTTGTTTATGTAAATTTTACTATTGATTCATCTCATTCCTTATTGGTGTCCTGGGTATGATGATAAACTACATCCACATCCTGGGTATGACAATAAACTACATCCGCATCCTGGTTATGATGATAAACTACATCTGCATCCTGGGTATGACAATAAACTACATCCGCGTCCTGGGTATGACAATAAACTACATCCGCGTCCTGGGTATGATGATAAACTACATCCACATCCTGGGTATAACAATAAACTACATCCGCATCCTGGTTATGATGATAAACTACATCCGCATCCTGTCTATGATGATAAACTACATCCGCATCCTGGGTATGATGATAAATTACATCCGCATCCTGGGTATGACGATAAACTACATCTGCGTCCTGGGTATGATGATAAACTACATCCACGTCTTGGGTGAGAAGATAAACTAAGTCCAACATCAAGGCCTCTGATAATGTGTTTTTGAAAAAATAATGTTGCCAGCTGTACATATTATGAAAAAATAATATTACCAGCTATATGTTTTTGAAAGAATAGTGTTGCCGGCTATACATTTTTGAAAAAATAATATTACCAGCTATACATTTTTGAAAAAATAGTATTACCAGCTATACATTTTTGAGGAAAAAAATATTAACAGAAATAGATTTTTGACAAAGCAAAAATATTACCAGGAAAAAAAAAAAGAAAAGTTGTCAGCATTAAATGACCCATTGAGGTTGATATGCTGTAAAACAAACCAAACCAAACATCATTCCTTATTGTTAACATATGACAGTACTGTATCTTTTGAATGTCCCAGCTTACTTGTCTTTCTCAACGTCAACAATCAATCCTAAGTGAAACAAACTACCACCAAGAAAAAGATGTCCTTGCCAACAATTCACAAACAGCACATCATACTACAAGGTACATATAAGAATAGACTATTTCAGTATGGAAGAGCAGCATACATAACTTTCAAATGTTCTGAATGTTTGTCATTCTTCAGCATGACTTGACTCATCTGACGAATTTAACATGGGATAACAAAGCACCCTCGTGATTGGTAATTATATTGAGAAAGTCTTAACTTCAATGTTAATGTTTTCTTCAACTTTGGTTGCCTTCATATACCTAGGCTTATGGCCACATCATGTTGAAACACTGGCTCCCCTACGATCACTGAAGTTAAGCAACATTAAGCCTGGTCACCATAGGTGGCCATTTGGGAATACCAGTTGCTGTAACCTTGAATGTGCAGGTGATGTAATAGATAATTGCTTGGAATTTTTCTTTGGATTTTATGAAGAATCTGTAAATCTATAGCAGGAGCACCAAACCTGATGTGGCAGAAGTATTCAAAGTAAGGATGAATGAGAGACTTATAAATAAGTAAGATATTGCATATTACATAATATTATCACCTCTCTGTTGCATGTCGGTTTTTTCTTTGAATCTACCACATTTTATGAAAAAATAATTCCAGGAAAGGTTGTTTTGAGAAATTTAAAAATTTCCCCTCATCTGCAATCATAGTGTAGCCAAGCCCTGTCACTAATGAAGAAATCTCCCACACTAAGGAATTCTGACATTTGGCAGTTTTGAGAGACAGAATTTATATAATAGTAAAAATTTGATTTTTTATGTCTGTCTGTAATCTCTAATTATCCAGAATAGTGCACAGAACTTTAGAAAAATGTTAAGTGTCTGGGAGATTTGTTTGTGCTCAAGTGAAAAAAATGATTTTTCAGTGGGAATAAATAATAAATGCTATTTATAGTCTTTTTCTTTTATATGCCATGTCCCTACAAGACCTGGGTGATCATGGCTCTCCACAATTTCCTGTTCTTTTTGTTATCTCTCCTAATTCCAGTTCTGCCAACCATTTATACAAGGTCATTAGGTAGGTTATTTGCTGCTTTTCTTCGCCTCTCTTCAAAATGTCATGTGAGTGTTAACATTTTAATCCCTTTTTCTGAAATTTCTGGGGCTATGTGTCCTAGAAATTTCAACTGTCATTTTCTGGTTTTAAGTAGAAGTGTCATTTTTTTTTCCATTTTCCTTAACTCTTTGGAGACGGAGCCTCATTTGGAGTTTCAATGCTAAGAAGATGGAGTCCTTTTCCCTAGCCTTCACTTGGAACACAAAAAAATCCATGTAAAATAACAGGACACAGCAAACTATCATAATAACCATCATTGAAAGCCCAGATGTGCAAGAAATGTGAGAAGCAATCTGATTGGCTAATCTTGAAGTGTGTATTATTGGGCCAATGGCTCTGCCCAGTCATCTTCTTCGTCTTTTGACTTTTCGACCGGTACATCGGCCATGTTGACTCCTAAGTGTTAAAACTTCCTTGTTACTCCCATGTTCAAGCTATGGCATAATCAGCATCCTTCTGTACGACCACATTTTTGTTGTTATTTCTTGATTGATTGATTTGATTTTTATGACTTCTCAACTCTTCATGGCTTATTTCAAGCTGAAACATACTTTGGATTGTAAGAATAATTTTTTGTTTTTCAAGTGAATGTTGCATTAACTATTTAAAAATAACAATGATTTTTCTTGATGCAAGTCTTACTATTTAACATATAGCTGGAGGGAGGTGATGGATTCATCCCTTTCACGAGAGTATTTGCATGTATGTGAATGTAACGAAGTCGACTAAAATTAAAACTATAACTCTGATTTCTCAGTTCAAGCCGTTATCCATTATGCAAACTGTGCATTCCCTATTTCTGTTGCTTCAGGTTTCTTCTTCATCTGTGAGAAGATTGTCCAGCTGCCATACACAAGGACCATTATTACATAACAGTTCAGCAATATTTTCTTTGTTTCTAACAACATTTTCTTGTTTCTTAATACTTTGCTTAGCTTTTGGAAAGCATCTTTTTGCTGTTCCAATTCACCTGTGGATTTTGGTGCCATATTTTCTATCCACTGTTAAAACACTTTGTAAACGTTTAAATTTTTGTACTTGCTTGATTTTGGTGTCTCCAATTCATATTTATAGAGTATTATTCTTTCTTTATTTATTTACTTACTTATTTGCATATGAATCTAAAATCTAGCACCTAAATGTAACTCCCCTTTTGCATATCATTCACAGAAGAAAACATAATTTGCAAAGGAGCAAATTAAATAACAGTCTGCTTTGATCATAACGTTCTTTTAAAGGCTGATCCAAACAGGTCATATGATTGTTTCTTAACATCTATTGATAAATATGTAAACTTAATTTAATATTTATTTCTCGGATTTATAAATATGAGAAAAAATAATGTATGAAAAGAATTAAATGAATGTCCTTTTTCTTGAAACCGTAAGCATAATTTTATTGATATCATTTTTTTTTTCTCTCTCTCTTTTCAGGAAGGTTGTGTGTCTGTGTGGAGCAATACGGTCCAGTTGCAGAGGACAGTGAAGCTGACAACCGAATCTTGTCGCACAAAAGATCTGTGGGTAACACACTTCACACCAATGCAGAATATCAACAAATTAGCTGTAACTTACACCAGCAAAGAAATAGGTAACATTCATCCAATTTTGTTTATATTCACTTTTACATTGATTGCTCTATAATGGTCATGAAATGCTAACAAACATTTTATACCTGATTATGACAGTGTTTAATGACATATCCGATATCTTGATTGATATAAGCATCATATGCTAATGGAACATTGATTGCTCTATAATGGTCATGAAATGCTAACAAACATTTTATACCTGATTATGACAGTGTTTAATGACATATCCAATATCTTGATTGATATAAGCATCATATGTTAATGGAACATTGATTGCTCTATAATGGTCATGAAATACTAACACAAATTCTAAACCTGAATATGATTGCTTTTACTGATATATTCTGTTTTAATATGTAGTTTTGATATTCTGTTTTAATATGTAGTTTAATGGTACATTAACCCCTAAATATATTGATTCTGTGACAGTTTTTTAATCATATTTCCGAGGTTAAGTTGAAGAAACGGACAAGTGAAAATTCCAACCTCTATCCTTGAAATGTCCTATGGAACACAATCTAGGGAATAAAAATGTTGGTTTAGTATGGATACTAGAATGAGAGCAAGCTTCTCATATAGTTAAATGAAAATGAATGGTGAAACTGGGTTTAGAAAAAAAGAAATAGAATTTATTTAGGGCTGCAAGGGAGGGGAAATTGTGGAGAGCCATGATTGCCTATATCTTGAGGGGACACAGCATATAAAGAAGTAGATCTTTATTATTAAAGAAAGTACAAGACATCAACATGTGGAGTTAGTAATTAGTAATTTCTACCTTTGGCTGGAATAACTGCCTCAATTCAATGGGGTATTGAATAGAACAATGTTCAAATTTTCTCATTGGGATGTTTTTCCCCATTCTTCTTGGTTGTAAATCCTGCAGCTCTTTGAGATTAAGTGGTTTTCATTGGAGCACTTGTTACCTCAGTTCCTACCACAATGGTTCAATTACATTAAGATCAAGAATTTGTACTGGCTAATCTTCCAAAATTTGTACATTATTATCCACAAGAAACCTTTTTTTCTTGCACATGACTTGTGGAAAAGAGCATTATCATTCTGAAAATTTTCTCCATCTTTTTAGTCAAGCAAATTAAATCATTGTATATAGTTTTGTTTTTCAGATTTCCACCAATTTTTAGCAGTTTTCATCTACCATTACTTTTGATGCAACCCCACACCAATACATGTCTATCACAAAATGGTACCGTCTTTGTGGTGTATGTTGCAATGTTTCTTTCTCCTCCTGATCCTCTTACGTATTCTCTTTAGTTCTCGTTAGTATGTAACTATTTTGCATTCATCACTAAAAATTACTTTTGCCACCCTCCTGCATCCCATGTTAGGCATTCTTCTGACCACTTCAATCTTCTAGTCTGAGGGTTTTTGGTTAATGATGCTCTTTTTATACAGCTATATGCAAATTGTTTTTTTCGTAATACTCTGCAAACTGTAACATTACTGTGAATACGACATTCATTCCATTGTCAATTTTAAATTGTCTACCAAGAATCTCATAATCTTTCTTTCTTTTCCCTTGCTTAACTTTTTCTTAAATCATGTCCAGTTGTAGCAAACATCTTTTGGATAGATTGAACACCCTTTTTGGAAATTACCAGCCGCCTGGTTTAAGTGTAAAAAAGCAACTACAATGACTTGCCAAGGCAACTTACACTCACGTTAATAAGATAGAACAATTCCTGCTCAGGAATTTGCATATTATCATGACTTATCATCTTTCATTGTCCCAATATTTTTGCATAGCCTATTTTCAGCTTCGTGCTGCTTAAAGTGCTGTATCTTCTGTTACATGGAACCTACAAAAACATAACTTATTTTCCAATCCTGAAGAGTTACTTGCGTTCACTTAAATGCAAATAGCCTTGGGAATGGTATGAATCCATCTCTTATTCCCGTCCCCAGTAGAAAGTAACTCCAACCTACTGCAGGAAAAATTTTCTGCCTTGTCAGTCAGATTTTGAAAATGCATGAGCGTTCAAGTGTGTATCATGTGTGGCACGTGTGACTGACTGAAGCCCCACAGATGTTACTGATAAAAACATGCTGCTAAACAATCTTAATAAAATAAAGGTTTATAATCATTTTATATAGTTGCCCCAAAACTTTTACACTTCAGTGTGTATATATATATATATATATATATATATATATATATATATATATTCAAACATGTTTTATTGAATAATATAGGCATGTCTATTTATTTATTCACCAATGAAGGTGCTGTAGTTTTTTCTTACCCAAGTACTTTTGATCTCTTCCAAGATCATGCTCAGGGCTGCATTGCAAAGACAAACTTAATGCGATGGTGATTTTTGTAAACATGTGTGAATATGCTCTGTTTAATTATTTAAAACTTAACAGTTGTAGCTATGATGTTTTTTTCAAAACAAGCATCTGAGGGCAGATACTATCCCAGCCTAATGACCAGGGAGTGCAGAAAGGCCCAACTCACGTAGCATTGGCTGTTCGGTCACCATCAACATACTAGTGACATACTACCAGACTTTGTATATACCAATATAACTGCAGCCTTATTGTATTCTTCTCACCTGTGCTCGGCTTTCACTCATGCACCAATACATATTTTTATTCTCTAGAAATTACTCATAATATCAGTAAGAGATGGTTAATACTTTAGGGGGAACATAATGAGAAAAGAAGGCCTGTAAAATTTGACACTCACAGGGCATATTGAAGGCAAGAGGATCAGTGGAAAGCAGCAAGTAATCTGTCAAATGAGTTTTGTGTTGATGGGTGGCAGAATGACAGGGATGGTAATGGTAATATTAGCCGTTTCCTTATAAGGAAACATTCAGCATTCACTGATCAAACAGCCAGTACTGCTTTTGGTTGAAATTTATAAAATCTTTCTCTTAAAATATTTTTTCAGGAAAATAGATTTCTAGGGTTTTTGTCAACAGTCAACAGTCAAATGTATTGCTGGTAATTTTTTTCAGAAATGTATTCTTGGTATTTTTACTATAAAAAGCTATTTACATTGTTCAGACTATTGTCCTCATCTTTGTCACCTTATTTATTACAACATTTCGGCTGTTGTACACTCCAGCATTTTTCAGGTGGTTGGAATGTTGAACTGAACCCTTTATTCCGCTCACTGGGGTAGACTGTTCTAGTTCCACGTGACATGTCTAATGGATGTCAGTTATCAGTTATCTCCTGTTAATTTCTCTCTACAAGTTCTCCACCACCTTAACTCATGCTCTTTGGGTCCTCTCACTGGATCTAACTAACACCTTTATCCACTGTGCCGTGTGTCCTTGAGGACATCTGTGTATGATTTCTGGGTATTATAAACCTAATGTCTTCAGCAACCATTTTTAACAGTGTTCATATTGCAATTTCTACTGTTATCATTGCATGTTTTTACCAGAGCTCATATTGAAATTTTTGTTGTTATTATTGCTTTTCTCTGGCACTCCTTATTACTGGTTCCCATATTGTATTCATTTCTATGCTTGGTCGGCTCAGGAGATTTTTGTGTCCTAGCATATGTGCTGATTCTTTAAGTTTACGAATTTTCCAATGATGTTCTTTGTCTATGATCTCAACCTGATCCCACAGAGGGTGGTGATCTACCTTTTCTCTCCATATGTGGTCAGCCACATCTGATTTTTCTATTACCCCCCTGTGTTACAGTGACAAAGATGAAGACAATAGTCCAAATAATGTAAATAGTGTACATAATACCTCATCTCAGAAATATAGACAGATACAAAAAGCTATTTTTATACTTTCATAGTGTTTTGTTTTTGTTTGGAGGTTCACTATTTGCCCATAGCTGGGGACTCTAACGGGTGCTACCACCCTGGGTTAGGGTGGACCTGGGTACACCAGCAATTAAGAGGTGGTTCCATGCTCCTCAAAACTTCCCACCCAATCAGAAGCCTCAAATGCACTATCAGCTATGAATATTACGACTCATTATAATACTTGACATGTTTAAATGGACAAAGCATCAATTAATTTCAGTGTCCAAGTTTTGCTTATTAATTACATTTTAATTACATCCAATTTTTATAAGATATACTTTGATTGAATGATATTTTGTAACAGATCAATATGAATTCCATTGATCTATTCATCTACTTCCCAGTAATCCATTTATACTATGCGCCTGACGGAAATTTCCGTCATTTGCTGTTGAGCTATAAAAAAAAACAAACTCCAATGACGGAATTTCCTATCATGAATAGTTAATGTGCTAATTATAAAAACTATTATTATCTTTGATTAATTTTAGTTAATTTTCGGATATGCTGTAATCTGTTTGGGTTTCGCTGAATTATAAATTTGAACCATATATAATAATATAGGCTTGCAAAACCACCTTCAAATATTGATGTGAGAAAGCTGTGGTATACAGCTGACAGTTTAGTTTTTTCTGAATAAGTTTGTGTTTTAGAATACTTATGGATGATAATGGGTATGCCCTCATTCCCATAAATACAATAGTGTATACTGTATGTGTGGTTTGCAGTTGGAGATTCATTGTGGAATTCACTTGACTCACTTCTAGCAGTTGACTACTTCTACACGCTGCTGGCAAATCTTATTTGTGTTGTTCTTGTCCTAAGTATTATCGTTCATTACTAGCCTTCATGTGATTATTCTATTCAGTAACCTTCCCTTGATTAGAACAGTATGGTGCCTTACATAATATCCATATGAAAGTCTCAATCTGACGAGGCTGTCTAAGAACATGACTCAAGTGGTTTAGAATAATTTAGCCTTGTAGCAACTTGTGGTGTAGTGCAAAACTACCCACCAGTACAGACTCTATACACTGAAGTTTTTGAAGTGCCTAATTTAATATTTACTAATTCCACATGCTGAACTTTTATAATTGATTCAGAGTAAGTGCCATCATTGCTTTCATTCCAATGTCAGATTATTGTTTCTGTTTTGGAAAGGCTTATTTTGAGTCTTATTTCTTGGAATACTTGCTAAAGGATAATGATTCTTTTTGTTTAAGATCCATCTTATCCCAACTATGAATACCTACGTCATCAGCGCACAGTCCACCTCATCATCAGTGCAAAGTCCACCTCATCATCAGTGCAAAGTCCACCTCATCATCAGTGCAAAGTCCACCTCATCATCAGTGCACAGTCCACCTCATCATCAGTGCAAAGTCCACCTCATCATCAGTGCACAGTCCACCTCATCATCAGTGCAAAGTCCACCTCATCATCAGTGCAAAGTCCACCTCATCATCAGTGCACAGTCCACCTCATCATCAGTGCAAAGTCCACCTCATCATCAGTGCACAGTCTATCTCATCATCAGTGCAAAGTCCACCTCATCATCAGTGCATTGGCCTCAGGAGAAAAAGCAGGAATGCTGTTGTCTATCTGTAGATTTATTTGGGATGTGGTATAAGTAGATTCATTTGGAGTTTCCTACCTAACTTTTTGTTTAAAGCAGTGTGCAACATCAACATTTTGATTATGTCACTATTCTCTCTTCCAGTTACATGTGCTATCCATTTTAGTTGTTTCCGCTGTTGGTAGTCCTCAAGTTACATGCTTTCTGTTATTTGGTAGAATTATTTGTGATTCTGTAGTGCCAGTCCACAAAGTTCAAAGAAGGCTGGTCCTTGCTAATACCTACATGATTCATTCACTTCAAGTTTTTTTTTAACCACTGATTTGAGTAAGTTGTTGTTTACAGCTGATATAATGCAACCATCTTAATTTTTTTGGAATGTTTAATCTATATTGATATGAAAACAAATTTTGAAAGAATACATATTCTATTCAGACAAATCTATTCTAAAAATGTTGTCGGCATTAAATAACCCATTGAGGTTGATATGCCATTAAACAAAATAAACGAAATCAATCTAAACCAAAGTATACATATTCTATTTATACGAATCTATACTAAAAATGTTGTCAGCATTAAATAACCACCAAACTTTTCCAACAGACAAAATGTTGCAAGACTCTTGCTACTCTATTGTTATATCCCTGGCATGTGTTTTGCTGAGCTACATTCCTTGGTCTCAGCAGCCCTAGCCTTTGCTGCAGGGATTCACCATGCCATGTACACAAGGATGAATCATCCTCATTCCCTTCTTATTCCATTAGTAAGAAGTAATTTCTACTCAGACAGCTTCTTCCCAAGAACTGCTGCTTTGTGTCACAGACACCTAGCTAGAAATGGCTCAATATAAACCATAAGTTCTATACTAAAATTTTCTTTTCTTGCCCTTCCCACTTGTGGAAATCTCCTCAGGTTTCTTGCTATCCAGTCAAGTTGGATCTTCAAAAATCTAAATACAATGTCAATCGTTATCTTCTGTCTTAATTCCTGTTCTTTTATTGTTCTCTCTCCTTAATAGTGTTTTTTTTTTCTCTCATATTCCCTTACAATCAGTAACCCCTTGCATCTTAGTAGATTTATTACCTTGCTTGGGATGAAATGATTAAAAAAAGGATGATTTTCCAAGCTACAATTTTGACCTCTTCAAGTCTAGTGTTAACCATTATCTTTCCTGCATAGCTCTATGAATTTTACTTCTTGCCTTTTCTTATGTTCATACAACATTGCACAGTAACCCTCTACCTTGAGTAGCTCTTGGGCCTTGTATTGAGCGAGAATTAGTATAAAAATAAAATGAAAGAATAATAAATAATGTCAGATTAAAAATCCATTAATTACATAAAAATATAAATTAACAGTTAAAAAAAAGCCTTATTATTTCTGTTTGAGATATAAATAATTTGCGAATATAAATATGAGCTAAACATATTACTTATCATTCAGTCGAGCTAGTGTGAACATTTTAAAGTCTATTGCACTAACCATAATGGTCTTGCATCAAATTTGGAAGGTCATTAAGGTGCCATTTTGTGTCATAACTTTTATTTGTTTAGTATGTGTGACACAGAATGCAATACATATATTAAATAAATAAAAGTTTTAATATGTTTCTTTAATAAATTACTACCTGCAATATACCACTTCCTTAGTTATTTTTTTTTTAGCTTCACTCCCTTTTGGCCGCTCAAATATATAAAGAGCTCTTATTTAGCAGTTCTTAAATTTATCAAAGTGTCTTTTTACTGAAAAAGATGTTTACATTTTTTCTTTCCTGTTTTGTTGAGGGAGCAGGGTCTTTTATAATACCTAAATTCCAGGCACTGATTCCAGGCTTTCCATTCTGGAGATCTGCCACATGAATTTGCCAAAAATATAATCTCTTTAACTTAATGGCTTGGACATAAATAGCCATGAAAATATTTTTTGATGATGCTTTTTTTTTGACTCTGTTGTTAAATTTGTTTGCCTCGGGGATATTTTGGTTCTGTGTTTTGTTCGCCATTTGTCAGAGCAAACTGCCAAAGTTTCTGCCACAAGTGTTTTGTCAATCAAATATCAATTTAACCTGTTCATGGCGATATTTCTGTTTGTTACATATCAGTTGTGCACCCTTCAGGCAGATGATGCTGAACAACAGTTTTCTGTTACAAAACTGTTTGCATTAAATACAATGGTTCGTTGATACAGGGTTAAAAAATATATATTTGGGGTTTTAAAGCTGACTATAATAACATGTTGGAAGCAACAAAAGGACGATCAGAATAACGTGGACTGAACATGTGAGCAACAACAATGTTATAGAGAAAATGAAAACAAAAAAGATACCTACATATAGAATGAAAAAGATGCAGCTGAAATTTCTAGGGTATGCAATGAGAAAAGAGGGCTTGGAAAGTTTAACACTCACAGGACATAATGAAGACAAAAGGGACAGATGGAAATAGTAACCTACTTAACGAGGGTGCAAATCGATGACAGAACAGGGATGGGGTGTACTAAAAAGACAAACCTTACAAAGGACAGGGACCTGTGGTGAGCCATGATCACCCATGTCCTGAAGTGATCCGGCAAATAGAAGAAGATAGTAGCATCAGTATCTATATTTTTTAAGTTAAGACTTTTAGCAGCTGACCTAACCACTTGCAAGTTATGTCGATTCAACTTTTTATGTCTTTCCAATTTCTGAAATAGGTTTTTATATCAAGATTAGTTGTTAATAAATTGCCCAAAATTCATGTTTTTTTTCTTTTATATTTGAGTACTTTCAATTATCACAGTCATTGTCAAGAATTAAAAATGAACAGTATGTGATAGTTGAAAGTACACAAATATAAATATTTATTTAAATATCCATCAGCAAAGACTTAAGAAAGGTGAAATGTAAAACATGGATGCAAATTTATTGTGAAAGACTCAGAAATCAGTGCACTTTCTATATGTTTTTAGTTTAAGTACATTACTTCCTCTTTTAATTAAAACAAATAACATTGTGCTTATAACTGGATTAACTTTGAGAATCAGCAAATCACTAAAATCATCTGAATGCAAATTTATTGTGGAAGACGCAGAAATCAGTGCACTTTCTATACTTTCTTTAGTAAATTACATTCTCTCTTAAAACAAATAATGTCTTGCTTATAACTGAATTAACTTTGAGAATCACCAAATCAATAAAATTATTTGGCCTTCATTTGTAAATAGTTATTTTTATTGATAATGTTCAAAGACAAGTTTCGAAAATGTTTCTGCATATGGCAAATCACAAAGCACTTGAATGGTTGAATGATTTAGCTCCTTTGAAGCAAAGATATTAATTCTTGAGGCAAAAATACATAGAAATCTACTGAGGATGATTAGGTTAAATGAGACTTCCAAAAGGAGGGATTCTGTTTTGCCAAGAACATCAACATTTTGTCTTATAGTCTTGTACTGGCATTTGTCACCAGTGGGCAACTCTTTCTGCCATGAGGCCATTGATGAAGAATATAAGTTCTTTATACTGTTTTCTAAAAATCCTTTACTTTTTAATGGAAATTCCAAAAGAAAGTAGTGGAGTTCTTTACTTTAGAAAAAAAAGTGGTGAAAGAAAATCTTCAGAAATGACAGATCTGAAGAATTTAAAAGAGCACGTCTCAAGATGAACTGAGACAGAAATAATATGACTCTTCATCTCTGGAATTTTAAGTGAGGCTTTCTGTATGCTAATCCACCCACAACTTAGAATAACAACAACAAAAGTAAACAAAATAAGTAACAAAAACTGAAAAATCTCTCATTGTCAGCTGAGAGTCACTTTTTCATTTGAATTCTACATTTGTGCATATTTTAATGTTTTGTGGTTATATTTTTGCTTCTTGTAATTTTATCATTTGTACAGTGCCCATAAAAGTGCACTAAAAATGCAGCGTAATATGTTATCAATGCAAAGTTTAGTGTATTATGTTATCTATAAAATTGCAGTGAAATAATAATAATAATAATGGCCCACTTAGAAAACTGAAAATGTGCTTAGGGAAAATTGAAATTTAGACTAAGATTGTAGACCCACAAAAAGCTGCAAGTATTTACTCCCCAAAGATTCTCCAAAAAGATCTTGAGTTTTGAGGAGTCGAGCCAAAAGAACAGAATTCCCATTCACTTACATCAGTGTGCGACACTAGCATAGTCACTTTCCCACCACCATAAGGTTACCTCTCTGTGCTTTTTCTATAAATACTTTCATGGTAATTGTTCATATGAGCTCTTTGCTATGGCACGTAGACTTTTTAATTTAAGTGTAGTACTGGACTGGCATCAAGATCTCATTAATTTACAGTTGAGCTGGCTAGATGGAACCGTAAGTTCTATGCTGACAGTTTCTTCTCTTGCACTTCTCACTTGTGGAACTCTCTTCTGGCTCCATGCTTTCTAGCCAACTTTAATATGCAAAAATTTAGATGCAATGTCAATCACTATCTACTGTCCTACTGATTACTCTTTACTTTTTCTACTCATTATTAATGTTTCTGTTCATAATTCTTCCACACACAGTGCCACCTTGTGTCTTAGTGGCTTTTCTACCTTGCATAGGTGATACCAAAAAAAAAAATAGCCAGCTTCTCGTTTCTGAGTATGCTTACCAACTAGGTCGGCTAACTAATCTCTTTTGCAACCATCCGTTCAGATATATTTGTGTTTCTTCAACATGCACAGAGCCAGCCTGTCGCTTATACTGCAACTATGCTGAGCAAACCTTAGTTACAGTTTTTAGGAGAGAGTACATAATCTGGCATGATCAGTACTTGAACGAGACTAGTATGCTGAAAACTTTAGTCTTGATGACTTTTTGTTAGCACAGCCAACAACTGCTTCTGAACAGTTTTGTCTCCATGGTTTCACTCACAGAGCTTGGGTCAACCCATTCTGTAGTTTTCACACATTCCCCAGTGATGCTACATGCTGGGATTGTCTCTCTTGGTTGATATTGTCATGAAGTCACAGCCTTGAAAAATCAACCATTATAAGATTCAAACCTGCATTTTATGGCTGGAATACTAACATTCTAACTACTCTGCCATGCACCCCTATATTATCAGTAAAAGTGTAAGGATTTGTTATCAATAAATATCCATTCTAATACTGTTGAAATATCTGTCCTACCAGTTTCTTCCATCACACTTCTCTATCTGTCTATATTTCTGAGATATTATATACACTATTTACATTATTCGGATTATTATCCTCATCTTTGTTGACATATTTATTACAACATTTTGGCCGTTGTATGCTCCAGCCTTCTTCAGGTGGTTGGAACTCACACTCTTTGGGTCCTGTCACTGGATCTAACTAATGCCTTTATCCACTGTGCCATGTGTCCTTGAGGCCAATACCTGGCTAAGGCAGTGGAGAACTTTCAGAGGGAAATTAACAGGAGATAACTGATAACTGACATCCATTAAACATGGCACGTGGGACTAGAACAGTCTACCCCAGTGAGCAAAATAAAGGGTTCAGTTCGACATTCCAACCACCTGAAGAAGGCCAGAGCATACATTGGCCTAAACGTTGTAATAAATATGGCGACAAAGATGCGGACAATAGTCTGAATAATGTAAATAATATCACACTTCTCATTTGTGGAACTCTCTTCCAATTCCTTCCTTCGCAGTGAGCTTTGATCTTCAAAAATTCAAATGCAATGTTAATCATTATTTTCTTAATTCTTGTTCTTTTATTGTCCTCTTTCCTTAATAGTATATTTTTCTTATATTCTGTAACACTTAGCAACCCCTTGTATCTTAGTGGTTTTATTTCCTTGCTTGGGATGAAATAATTAAAATAAGATAATAAAATAATATCCTATCAATATAAATATTGTATAATGTTATCTATAAAAATATACATGAATAATTTATCAATAAAAATGCAATATATTTTTATATAAATACAAATACAATGTTATCAGTAAAAATGTATCAAAATATATTAACAATAAAATTGTAAAATAATGATATCCATAACAAATGCAATGTAATACGATAACAATAAAATATGAATCTTAATATGTTATTCATAAAAATGCAATATAAAAAATTATTCATGAAAATGCAATTTAATATCAATACAAATGCAAAATAATGTGTTGTCAATAATTTATAATATATGTTAATATATTAACAATAAAACTGTGTCATATGTTATCAATAACAAATACAGTGGAATATATTATCCTTAAAATTTACTGTCATATGTTATCAATATAAAAGCAATGTATTATGTCATTATTAATGACTTACTCTCCCAATATAGCATTATTATATTGACAATATATTAACACAGTATTTATGTATGAAAATGGGCAAGGATATGTATATATGTTTTAAACAAAGCATTTTATATACATATTTTAAGTGCTTGAATGTGATAATTGTTTGTTCAGGTAATGTCACAAATATACAACTATGAAAAAGAGAAGTTAATTAAGGACTTACTTAGCATGTTGTCTTGGTCATCATTGCATCAGTGATATAGCTTTGACCATAAAAGGTGAGAGAAAATAGGAGGCCGGAATATATGTATTGTTGTTTTAATCAATTGTCTCTACCTGACTAGGTGAGTTAATATTCAGACCTCCAGCCAGATGGACATATTACTTACACTTAAATATGTGCATAAATTATAGATGAGTCAAGGACAGACAACTAAGTTTTGTAGCATCACAATATTAGTAATAAAAATGCAGTGTAATATGTTATCAATAAAAAATGCTGTAAAATATTTTATCACCACATTTAAAGATAATCAATGACAACCTTCTTCTTCTTCTATATGTCATGTCGCTTGCTTTGGATTAATTTATTTTACTTATTTTTGTTTAGTTTTAGTTTTTTCAATTTTTAACTAATGTAGTAAAAAATTGTTTTTGTGTTTGCATTTTCAAATTACTTCTGATCCTTTAGTAGTATGTGTTGGTCTGGGAAGGTAATTATAGCTATTTTCTCTACAGACAAAGACAGACTTTACAATTTTGGTATTTATTGTTGTAGGGTGATGCTGTTTTCTTTATTTTCCATGATATTTTTGATGTGATTTGGCTTTGTGTTTATAATCTCCCAGATATGTTTAGAAAACAAAATGCTGTTCTCGTATTTACTATTTGTAAAGGATATTTTGTGTGCATAGTTTCTTTGCTTCCGGGGCCCTTCCATTATTCCTATCTATATTTTTCTTCATTATGCTGATTTTATAGTGGCTTGGTATATTACATTGTTCTGCAAACAATTGCCATTTAAGGGACATTTGTTCTTTGTTCTGCTGTTACCCATAGGTTTGATTTGTTCAGGTGGTTTGTTGGTTGTTTTCCTGTTGTGCTTTTTTATTATTTGTGTCATGTTCTCAGTGCAACTGTAACTTATTTTGTGTTTTTGTTGAATATCTTGTGGAGAGTGCTTGATGTTGGGAAGTTTAATGAATATTTTTCCTATATATTTCTTTGACAATTCTGATTTTTTCTTTTTTTTTCTTTCTTTTTTTCAGTTATTTATGATCTGAGCAACAAAATTGAGTTCAATTGCCAGTATAAAATAAAAGGACTTAAATACACACCTCTCTGCTTGGATTACTGGTAAGTCTTTTCTCTTAGAACAATATAAGTATTAGCATATCTAATTATGAAAAATTACCTGGAAATACAAGGGAAAGCAGAATTAAACAACTGAACAAGTTTTATAGCAAAAATATGGAAACTTATAGAGATAAATGTTTTTTTAATAAAATTTTACTAAATGAAAAGCCCAAGAGCCACTCCAGCTACAAAATAAGGTTGTTTCATTCTTCTTTGTATTTTATCAAGAATCTCTAAATACATAGCAGATGCACCAGACCAGATGTGGCAGCAATATTCAATGTATGAATGGTAGTCTCATAAATGTATAAGTTTGGAACAAGAGAAAAAGAGATAGATTTTTGAGAATATATGTTTGCCCAAAACTGGAGTAGCTGTCTGCAAAATGAATAAATCTTGGGAAAAAAAATGATATATAATTCCATGTAATAATATGTGTTCATGTTTTTTTTTTTAATAATATATACAACCAAGGATATAATTTCAAAGTTTGTTATTTGGTATTTCTTATTATATATACAATTATAATTTTACGGAAGCTATTTTATCAATATTTGCTTTTTTCTACCTACATTTATACATATTACAAATTAACCTAAACACAACTGACTGATAAAGGATGACAATTTTTCCACAGATTTGGATATCATTCTGGGGTCATTTTTTTTATCCAAATCCTTGAATTAGTATTGCTTGAAAAACAAAACAATATAAAATTCACCATTTTTTAGCTATGATAATAAACATGTTAAAATTAATCAACTTATTAATAAGAAAAATCACAAGTTGATGTTAAAAATTGCTGCAAATCATTGTTGATTCATTTAAGATGGAATGACATGTCTCTAATTGTTATTTAGATACATTGTATTTATTTTCAATTTTTCTAGTTGAAGTGTTCACTTATATTGTATAGGATCCATAATCCGGTACATAATTAGGTTACAATAAAATTTGTATTTTATATGAATACTACCTTATGAAAACTGAGATGTAGTAAAGTGAAATTTTGAAAACCTAATATTTTTTACTTTTGTTTATAAATACATGATGCAAAATTAAAATCCTTACATTTGTCTTGATAAAGTCTATCAGAAGACAAAATGCATTGGTAAAGAAAATTTTTCTTTTTATTTAAACAAACTTAGTCTGATGAAATCCTAAAGGATAAAACATGTCACACAGAAACTTTTCCTACTCATATATATATATATATATATATATATATATATATATATATATATATATAGAGAGAGAGAGAGAGAGAGAGAGGCCATAATTCATTACATTGAAAATACTTTGAGGGCATCCTGATAAAAAATTTTACCAACTATAAACACATATCAAAAACACTATATGACATCACCAACCTTTATTAAATTCATTCTTAAAGAATCTAATGTATATTTAACTACCTCAACCGGCATTTATGTAAAAATGTCCTCAAATCAACATGCAAACAACCACCAAACATAACTAATGCCTACTATGCACATACATATATACACTATCATCCAAATCTTGCATAGACAAACTAGAATTATGATACACTTGCACCCATTAATTATATGCACGAATGCTGTTTGTCAAATGCACATGAATTTTGCTTAATCAATGTAAATCAAACAACTAGTTAAATTGGACAGCTTGTGCCTGCCTATATAAAACAGGTGGAGATGGTAACAGTAATCACTTGACTCAGTCAGTTTGTGAGTCTGCAATTGGACTTCATTTGATTAACAACCTGGGTTGCGCTTCTGAATATGTTAAGGTAGTGTTCATGGTGCTGCACAGGGTTTGATCAGTTAAACCTTTATGGTTTTTAGCTGTTTACATCAAGCTTCATTGACTGACTTTGTGAAGGCAGGCAGAGAATTTTCCTCATTCTCTGTATCTCATGGGTTGATCGTAAGTAATTTTTTTTATGTTTTATACTCACAAGGAGCTTATTTACACCAATTTATTTGCTTTTAGTAATAAATTTATTTTAGTTGTGGCTCCTTATTTACCCCCTGTGTTTGCCTTTTTCAGTTTCACTGTTTTGATTATTGTTGTTACAGTGAATCTTTCTGAAAAAAATGTTATACAAAAAAAAGGTCCCATTAAGAGAATGTTTTTTCATCATTTTCAAAGCCATATATAAATTCTGTGGTACAAAATTTTTGTTTAAATTGATAACCAGATCTATTATAATTCAAAATTATGTAATGGTCAGTTCATACTGAGCACCTGAAGAGTTGTGCTAGCAGTAAAGGAGGATATGTATATTTATTAATATATACTTAATAGCTCTGTTATATTACATCGAGCACTATTTTATTAACATGAGCACTATATGTGTGATATAATATATATATATATATATTACATGAATCATTCATACAAAAAAGCATGTATGAATGATTCATGTAATGTAAATTGAACTGCACCACATACATATATATATATAGTAATAAATAAATAAGATAAATAGAAATAAAATAAATGCAAATAATCCTTTGAAAACTGAACAGTTATTGTCCCGTATTTGATACAAGTTTTTCTTTATCATGCAGGTCCAGCAATGACCATGTGAATGAAGCCTTCTTGGTCTGGGGAGATGTTGGAGGATTTGTCAATGTTTTGCACTTCAATTCTGTCAATATAGCCCTGTTTGAACGACCAGCTGCTCCCACGGATGACGGGAATGGTAAAACAGCAAGAATTCTTTTAACTTTTAAATTCTGGTTAAGTTTAGAAATGGTCAGGGAAAGAAGATATAATTTTTGGCAATTTCATGCAAACAGAATGGAATAAAAATGAATACAAATAAACAAAGTACATTTTTCCTTATATATCTCGTCTGAAAACCAATTATGGTTGTTTTTTTTTTAATTGATTTTATTTATTTTCAGAGATATAGAATTTGGGAACAGTTTTTTCCAATATAAACATTTATCCTATCCTGTATGAAGGAGTGCTGAAAAGTTCTTGGCCTAACCAAGAAGCCTCTCCAAAATAAATTTTATGGTCTGGTCAAATTTTGGTTGCAGCAACAATTTTTCAGTATTCATTGTAAATAGTCTATCTAATCTACAGACATTATTTCTAATAACAGTCAGTAGCATTCCTTCTTAGTATCTATCTATCTATCTATCTATCCCCATCTGTTCATATCTATCTATCTAAGTCTTTCATTTTGTTTTACATTGGTATTCACTCTATACAAGGCCAAAGAGGTACTCAAGGTAGAGTGCTACAGAGTAGCAGGTACAGCTCATGTGTGAAAAATATCAGTTGACCCTAGACTTGAACACGTTAAGATTGTAGGGAAGGTCAGGACTGGTGGAACTAAAGAGTGTTGTTTGTCTGAAGACTTTTCATGGAAATTACAATAGTGCAGTGAGGGGATTGTGATGCCCTGCCTGTGTGTTGTAGGGTGGAAGATGTTGGAGATGCTTTTGAATTCTATCAAGAGTGGAAAGTGAAGACTGGGCAGCTCATGCCCATATGTGGCAGCAGTTCTCCATTTTTGGCCAGATCTGGCTTTTGCAAAAGTAGAGGATAGAAAGAGGAGTCAGGTACTATTTTTTTTAATCATTTCATCTCAAGCGAGATGGGAATGCCACTAGTACATAAGAGGTTACAGAGGTGAAAGGTATAGGGAGGATTGAGGAAAGGAGAAAAGATGAACGGGATTCAAGAAGACAGAAGATGGCGATTGATGTTGCATTTAAATTTTCGAAGATTGCATTTATCAGGGAACCTCGTAAACAGAAGGGAGTTCCACAACCTGGAAGTAAGTAGAAGTAGCAGTTGTATTTAATTATTCCAACAGTGAATGGGTGGGACCTAGATGCCAATCTAGTCGCATGCTTAAATTTGTGTAGTCGTGATACCAGGGAAAGAAAGCTCATCAGAGAAGTAGCCATGAAAATATTTGTAGAAAAGACAGAAGTCACTCCATGTTGGTGAGAAAGTGACTGAAGTCAAGATGCCAAGTCAGAATCGATTACATTGTAGATCCTTCTTTGGATTTTGTCAAGAACCTTGAGATAAATAGCAGGGGCACCAGACCAGATATAGCAACAGTATTCAATGCAAGGATGAATGGTAGATTTGTAAATATGCAAAATGGACTCTAATGAGAAAGATTTTCTGGCACAACGCAGTGACCCAACTTTGTAGTAAATGCAGAAATTGATTTGATGTAGTCGTTCCACTTCAAGTCATTTGAAAACATGAGGCAAAGAAGGCACAGTGTGTTACGCTTCAGAAGTCTAGCATCAGCCATGCTGATGGTGGGCAGAAAATTTTCTCTATGGGGGTTAAATGAGAGCAGTTTTGTTTTGGAGGCATTAAAATTTACAAGCCATTTCCCAATCAACCACTGATTGGAGGTCCTTTTTAAGAGCAGCTGCCAGGTTTACTTTGTCAGCTCAGATGGATTTGCTGTTGAGACATGAGTAAATGATAGTGTCAACTGCATAAATACCTACTTGGGAACTGATGACATCAGGAAGATCATTGATGGAGATCAGAAACAGCGTAGGACACAGTAAAACCCTTGGTGGATACCTACATTCTTGTGAAAGGATCTGGAAGCAAGCCTGTTCAACACTACCTTCATTTCACAATTAGATCGGAAAAATTGGATTAAATCAAACAATCATGCTGTAATACCATATCCCTGGAGTTTACGTAAAGGCCAGTGTGCCAAACCTTTTGAATGCTTTTGAGATATCTAGAGTCACAGCTTTGCCATTATTATCAAGAGCTTGATATACATATTCAGTGATGGTCATTAACACATCAGTGGTACACCTGGCAAAACAGAAGCCATATTGTTTGTCTGAATTCATCAATTGAACCTGCATCCCTTTTTTTCATCAGGGAAACCACTTTTTGAGCCAAAGCATGCTGCTGCCAGTTTTGGCACTGAAGAACGGCCAGACAGGGCAAGGTTGGAATTATCTATTTAAAGAAATGTTTTCCTGTTGGGTCTTCTATGAATCTAGATCTGCTAGCTTCAGTTTCATATCAGAAATGTAAACAACAGGAATTTTTCAAAATTTTTTTTTTATCCAAGGTTACTTCTTAGTATAAATGTTGCTATCGCAGCTTTTTTCTTTAGTAGGATTTCTCAATCTAGGCCAGTTGTTATTAATTTCAGTTTACGAAAAAAAAACAAAAAAACAGGGATAGTAATTCAAAAATGTGTTTCCTCTAAAAATAATGTTTATAGTTATAAGGATCTAAAGTGCGAGAGGTTACTGAGAGTGAAAGAGAATGAGATGACTTTAGTGAGGAGAAAGGACAATAAAAGAAGAGGTTTTCAGGAAGACAGAAGATGGCGATAATGCCACTAAGCCGCAAGAGGTTACTGAGAGTGAAAGAGAATGAGATGACTTTAGTGAGGAGAAAGGACAATAAAAGAAGAGGTTTTCAGGAAGACAGAAGATGGCGATAATGCCACTAAGCCGCAAGAGGTTACTGAGAGTGAAAGAGAATGAGATGACTTTAGTGAGGAGAAAGGACAATAAAAGAAGAGGTTTTCAGGAAGACAGAAGATGGCGATAATGCCACTAAGCCGCAAGAGGTTACTGAGAGTGAAAGAGAATGAGATGACTTTAGTGAGGAGAAAGGACAATAAAAGAAGAGGTTTTCAGGAAGACAGAAGATGGCGATAATGCCACTAAGCCGCAAGAGGTTACTGAGAGTGAAAGAGAATGAGAAGACTTTAGTGAGGAGAAAGGACAAAAAAAAGCCAGACTGAAGATAGAGACTGACTTTGTATTTAAAATTTTGAAGAACATAGTTGGCAGGGAAGCAAGAAATTGGAAGAGATCTTAATAGGTGAGACAAGTAGAAGAAAAGAAAATATTAGAATAGAACTTGCCGTCACATTTAGCTATTTCAACAACAAAAAACAATGAAACGTATTTGCCAATCTTGTAGTACGTTTATATTATCTTGTAGTTCACTTAAATTCACGCGGTTGAGGTATCTAGTGGGGGGAGCTCATTAGAGAAATTGCCATGAAAATATTTATAGATAAGACAGAAGGAAGCCACATCATGGTGGTGGGAAAGTGACTAAGTCGAGATGCCAGGTCAAGACCGATAACATATCTCATTGGGACTTTCATATCTGTATCTGCTAGCTTTATTTTCATACCCAAAACATAAACACAGTAATTTTTAATCAGATTTTTAATCTGACATTATTTCTTATTACTATAAATGTTATTTTAAGTTGCTACCCCAAGGGGTTTCCCTGACAGAAAAAAGGGATGCAGGTTCAGTTCCTGTCAGAGACACAATTTTTTCTTTAGTAAGATTTCTCAATTTAGGCCGATTGTTATTAATTTTACTGTTTAAGAAAATAAGCAGAGATAGCAACTTAAACATGTGTACCCACTAAAAATAAAATTTTGTTGGCAGTACTTGCTAATATCCGAGCATCAGAATCATCATCTTCTCTCCCTATTCCCTTTCTCCCAACTGGTGGCAGTAGCAGAGATGGCTGTGAATTTAAGAGAGTTTGATGAGACCATTCATGAATTTGATTTTGGTGGACAACTCTGGGCAACGGAGAGGCCCACATATGTGGCTCATAGGGGATTGAGACAGTTGAGATCTGGCAAACCTGGTTGCATCGGGCTGTCAGATGATTGGTCTGTCAAGGTCCACCTTGGTTACACCAACCTGACTGGTGCTGCCCTCTTCCGATGGTTTGGCTGTTGAGACCATGTAGATCTTTTCTTATTCCCCTGTTGGAGTCTTCAGGGTGTTGGTCGCATTCAGTTTGGACCCTTCTCCTCAAACTTATTTCCGTGAGTGGCCCTACAAAAGTTGGAACTCAGATGGCTTTGCTCTTGGGATCTCTGGTACATGCAAACCCTCTATCACGACAAGTAACAACCATATATATTTTACACTGGATTTCGCAGTGAACAGTTTGTTATCAAATGTACCAATTTGACTTATTATTACTTTAATGACTATAATGGAAACAAATCAGTAAATAAAAAAAAAGAATAAATTTTTATTTTTACTATTGTTAGTAATAACAATAATAAAAATTTAAATATTTGATGGATAAAACAATATATATTTATAGTAATAAGAAATAATGTAAGATATAAAAATCGTTTCAAGTATTAAGTATGGCTGCAGATGTAACAATCATTATGGGATAGAAGTTCTAATTATTTTTGTAGACTGAAGCATATTTAAAGAATTAATCCATTTTTGTTTCTGTTTGGGAATTGTGTTTCCACCAAATATACTAGTTGTCTGCTTCCTTTTCAGAAACATGTCTGACCATATTGCTCACTAACGTTTTGAAAGGACTTTTCCGAAACGTATCCTACACAAAATACCAAGCTCATTCAGACTGGGTACACCAAGGTAAGGGCACGTTCTCCGGTCATAATTTGCCTTTGACATTTAAAAACCAGTTAAGAAATTGCACACCTCCTAGTTGCGAGCAAAGAACAACATTATTTTTACAGTAAGGTTCACCCAGTACAAGGCCCGGTGGGAGGGGAACTCAAGGTAGAGAGTTATGTTAGGAAGCAGTTTGTATGGATAGGAGGGGAAGATAATGGTTAACCCTAGACTTGAACAGATTGAGATTGTAGTGATCAGGGAAACGTCTTTGGGAGTCAGTTCCACAGTGCAGTGGGTTGCAGGAAGAACCTGTTCAAGCGGAATTTACTTCTCACTGAAGGAATATAGGGGGAATGTGGGTGGTTTACTACAGTTTAAGTGGCATGGTGGGTCCTTGCCATGAAGGTTAGAACTGGCAGAATGAAGGAATGCAGTTCATCCAAACATTTTCTGTAACGTAGCGATAGAGCAGTGAGAGGCTTGCCACATCCCGCTTGTGAGAGAGAGGGTGGGAAATAATTTGTCACTTACAAGGATGCAGAGATGCTTTTTGACTCTATTGAGGCTGGAAAGTTCTGGCTAGGCAAAACCCCACCCAAGTATGACAACAATACTTCCTTTCCGGCCTGATCTGGGTCTTGTAAAGGTAGAGGGTAACATGTGGAGTCATATACTTACAGGTGTGGTGCAGGGAGCTGATCATTTTACCTGCATCTTTAGTGATGGCTCTTACCTTCAATATATCCTGTGAGTGTCATATTCTCCAAGCTTATAGCCACATTACATTAAATCACCAATTCCTGTATGATGTTAAGTTAAGCAACATCAAGCTTGGTCTGAACCTAAATGGGTGACTACTTGGGAACACTATGTGCTGTAAGCTTGGATGTACAGGTGGTGTAAGGAATAATGCCTTGGAATTGTTATTCAAAGAGTCAAGTTCCAATCCCTGTTAAGTTCATTATATTCACTTATACTCTTGGGAAAGTGTTGTGTCGGAAACCTACCACACCTCTTGAAGATGAACTTGTCTGCATCCGTGAACAAAGACTTTAAATAGTGGCATGTCAGTTGACATGGGGGAGACAGGGAGACAGAGAAGTTCTTGGCTGAGCTAGTTATTGACTACTCAGGCAATTTCTGTACCTTTTTACCAACCTATTAAAACCCTTTTTATTGTTACGTGTTCTCTGGCGTTTGTCTCTACTAACCCCAAATCAACATCATAACAGAAAGATATAAATCCACCTCTTCTCCTCCCAGCTATGGGTTAATTAGTAAGACTTGTATTGCTAAGCCATTACTATCACAAAAAAAAATTCTTAAAATCTAAAAAACATTTTCTGCCTTTAAATAACCTGCAAAGAGTTGAGAAACCTTAGGAAATGAATGAATCAATTAAATTCATTTTCAACCGTCTCTTTCTGATTCTATGTCCTGTTTGTTTCCATTTTCCCTAAAACCTGTTTGTTACTTACTATATTCTGAGTATCTTTTGTGTCAAGTGCATGTCTTGTTAAGAGTGTCAGTAATGAATCCTAGTAGAACTTTTAATTTTCACTGTAAAGGTTGAGAAAACATATATTCAACAGAAGAAAAAAAATTAATATATGTTCAATGTTTTATGTTAACCTGGCAGATTCCCCTGTTAGAGTATTAATGCCACTGCCTCACACATTAGGCGTTGCTGATATGCTTTCTATAGCAGGTAAGTTTTATTCTGCGGTAAAGTTACTAGCTCAACTCCCAACCTGTTTTAACGACAGAGTTGTCTACCTAGACTGGTTCCAAAACAAAGCTAGAAAGTCCAGTCTATCCTGCTACTTAACCCATAGCTGGGGTAAGAAGAGATGGATTTGTACCTCTTTCCCACAGAAGCAAATCTCAAACCTATCACTATTTCCTTGGCAAATGTTCAAAAGAATCCCACTCTTTGGTTCTACCAGCTTAAACATTTATAGCTACGACTCAACATGCTGCTTCTACAAAGTCAAATCAACCACATTTCCTCTGTATTCCAGTTGTAAGAGGGAAGAGGAAGTTCCTTTCAGGCAGCCTTTTCTCAAGAACTGTTACTTTATGGAGCAAATGCCTGCATGGAGCACTACAATCTTAACCTCTTTAAAAAGAAATTGAACATAAAATAGGCTGTGCCAGAGATACTTTCGTCCAAAATATCAACCTGAAAACTCAAATCATGTTCAGTGAATTTCAGATGTTTTCTTCTAGAGAAATGGCTAATATTACCGTTATCATTAAGTCAAGGGTCAATTGCTGTCTACCCTCCTTAATGATAATATTTAATTCCTTCTATCTTCTTTTACATTTACATTACACACATCATTCAGTAACCCTCTACATTGTGTGGCTCTTGAGCCTTGTATTGGATGAACTTTAGTAAAACAAAATTTTTAAATACCAAATGCTAGAGCTTTAGCTGGAATTTGAACTTGACATACAAACTTAGTATAAGAATTAAAGAAATTGGACATAGAATGGGTGACACTAGGTGTAGTTTCCCCTAACACTGCAAGTTGCTACAAAACCAAACATAAACCTAATAGCTCAAGTCATGTTCTTAAATAGCCTTGTCAGATTGAGACTTTCATGTGGATGTCATGCATAGCACCAAACACATTCGGTATATTTATAATGTAAGTATATTATTAATGGTTTTACAACAGAAAACAAATGAAACTCAGGGAGACAGGGATTGTCAATGGTCAGGAATTAATAGAAGTGATACTAATAGAATAGATCTAGTATATTTATAGTGTAAGTGCATAATTAATGGTCTTACAATAGAAATCCATTGAGACTCAGGAAGAAAAGTATTGTCAATCCTCAAGAATAAAGTGTTATTAACATTATAGAGCTAGTATATATTTATAATTGAAATTACTAAAGCCCATACAATAGAAATACATTATAACTAAAAAAACAAAACAGGATTGTCAATGGTCAGGAATTAATGCAAGGAACCATGAAATTGCTATCTTTCCCAAGAAGTCATGACAATTCGCAGATAATAAAGAAAATGAATCTGTGGAAAAGGAAACAGGAAACCACTCCACTATCCTTCCTAAAACGTCATGACAATTTGAAGATAATTAAAAAAAGGAATCTGTGTAGAAGGTGATGAGGGATCACTCCACTATCTTTCCAAAGAAGAAGTCATGACAATTTGCAAATAATGAAGAAAAGGAAGAACAAAGAATTTACTTGAAACAATGAAGCCATATTTGCAATTTTTCATTACTCTGTTTTGTGGAACAAACTTCTGCAAGGATGCTTCCTTGATCACACAAACTTAATCTTTTCTAGTCTAATATCAACTCATATCCTAATAATCTGTACTTACTTCCTCTTATATCCATATAACAACTTCCTTCAGTAAACCTCTGCATTGAAGAGCTCTTGGGCCTTATATTGAGTGAACATTAGTAAAAAAAATGTAAATTATATTATTCATTTCTTTCTATGTTTTGATAAATCTGAAGTTTTGGAAAGATATTTTGTAATAAAGTTCAATAACTTCCATTTTCTATTGGACTAATTATGACCAATTCCAGCTTTTTTTACTAAACCAACCAGCTTAGCTTATACTACCTGTTCTTTTAGACTAAAGTCACTGAATACATATTATGTATTCTTCAGAATCATAATTGCACTTCTGCCTTCAGGAATGTTATCTAGCTTAATAGCACATTCATAACCACCTTAATATCGCATTCATTAAAATCCTATCTCTTGAACATTATTTGTTATCAAAATAAAAATGGATGTACAACTTGACAAGAAAAACAAATATAAACAACAACAAAAATGCAAAAGCAATCAAATACAAAAATCAGAAAATAACAAGAAAAAAGGAACAAAAAAGTTAATGAAAAATGATAAAAAGACCAGAACAAAAAAGCCAACAAAAAACTAAACAAAAAACAAGATAAAAACAAAAAGCAAACAAAAAATGACAAGCTAAACAAAAAAACAAAAAAAACAATAAAAAAAAAACCAAGCCAATGTGCATTTTAACATTGTAACCTGGATATTTCTGAAGTTAGTTGACATCGGATCTGCACTTACAAATGCCATACAGTTTTCCAGATGACATAATGTAAATCCTTTCCAATGGATATAACTTTGTAAACCTGATCTACAACAGCCTTCACAGCAAAAGTAAAAAAAAAAAGAGAGAATAAACAAGAAGCTTTTATATCATTCAGAGTTTTTTTGTAGTACATGTCTGAAGTTTTTTCTTTTACAAAGAATTACTTGCCAGCCTTTATATAGCACAATGTTTAGAGATCAGTTTTAGAATGTCTAAAATCATCTTGTATTTTATGTGCAGTTTCCCAGATAAACACCCAGATCATATGGCATCTCATCATTAGCATAACACATTTGCATTTTCTTTTCATAAATGATAATAATAATAATAATAATAATTGGGAAGTATGCTGTAAGTCTGGCTTCAGTGTAAAAGAGAAGTGGTATGAACATTAGTCAAATGCAGCGGTAGAAAATGGCAGTTACAATATATTTTGGGATTTCTCAGTCCAGACAGATGATGTAATTGAATCATGTCATTCAAGCTCAAAGATCTGACCTTATTGTTATAGATAAGGAGAATGGCATGCATTAAGTTATTGCCTTTGCTCTTCCATATAATACCAGAATGGACTCTGAAGAAACTGAACAGACAGAAAAATACCAGGATCTCGCTCAAGAGATGAGAAAGCTATGGAACATAACTTTTTTTAAAATAACTTTTTAATTGGTATCACCCATGCAAGGCAGTAAAGCCACTAAGACGCAAGGAGACACAGAGTATGGAAGAATTAGGAACAGAAACATTAATAATAAGTGTAACGGGAAAAGAGTAATCAGGAGTATAGTGATTGACATTGCATTTAAATTTCTGCAGATTAATGTTAGCTGGAAAGCATGGAGCCGGAAGGGAGTTTAGAAATAATTTCTGTCGTAATGGGTGCACTTGGAACACCACCTCAAAAACTGAAAAAGCGCTTAGGGAGATTGTAGAACTCTAGAAAAATCGCTGTCATTTACTCTGCAAGGATTCTCTGAAAAGTTCTTGAATTGCAAGGATTCTCTGAAAAGTTCTTGAATTGCAAGGATTCTCTGAAAAGTTCTTGAATTGCAAGGATTCTCTGAAAAGTTCTTGAATTGCAAGGATTCTCTGAAAAGTTCTTGAATTGCAAGGATTCTCTGAAAAGTTCTTGAATTGCAAGGATTCTCTGAAAAGTTCTTGAATTGCGAGGATTTTTGTTGACCCTCAAAAACAGAATTTCCATTAACTATGTCAATATGTGACACCAACATAATAATAATAATAATAACAGATAACTGCTGGTTTTTGTCTGAATCTGCTCAAGTATATTTAGGCTTGTTCAGCACCTGCAGAGCTAATGTGTAATTTATACTGGAACTATACTGAGGGAACCATAGTTGCAGTTTCTGGAAGAGATCACATCATCTGGTGTGATCATCAGTTTGAACAAACGCAATATGTTCAAACCCTCAGTCTCAATGACTTGTTAGTTTGTGCTAGTTAGTCCTGAATATGATGATAAACTACATCTGGCAGCAAAGTCTCTGATCAAGAGATTGGAAGTTTTGAGGAGCATGGAACTACCTCATAGTTGCTGTTGTTCCCAGGCCACCCTGACCTGGGGTGGTATCACTTGTTAAGGTCCCAGTTATGAACAAATAGTGAACTCCCAAACAAAAACAAAAGTATATGAAATTATAAAACTACATTTTTATAGTAAAAAAAACACAGTAATTCATTTTTATATAAAAAAAAATTACCAACATTACATATTTACAGTAAAATAACCAACAATACATTTTATCTGTAGTTGAAGGTATACAATTGTGTTCAAAATATATTTAGTTGAAGTCATAAAATTGTGTACAAAATATTTAGATTTCAGCATTAAATAACCCATATAGATGTTGATATGCCGCTAACCAAAATAAACCAAAAAACAACAAAAAATGACATTAATCCATATAAAATCTTACAATTTCTTAAAGAAATCAAACTGTATTCCAATTATAACTTCAACAAAACTACAACATTAAACACACATCACTACATTATTTACATTATTCGGACTATTGTCCTCATCTTTGTTACCATATTTATTACAACATTTCGGCCGTTGTATGCTCCGGCCTTCTTCAGGTGGTTGGAATGTCAAATTGAACCCTTTATTTCACTCACTGGGGTAGACTGTTCTAGTTCCATGTTTAATGGATGTCAGTTATCAGTTATCTCCTGTTAATTTCCCTCTGAAAGTTCTCCACTGCCTTAACCGGGTATTGAAATCACACTCTTTGGGTCCTGTCACTGGATCTAACTAACAACTTTATCCACTGTGCCATGTGTCCATATAACATCAGGACAACCTTCAAAAGCTTGACGACACTTCACAGTTATTTCTCCCGAGTAAGACCCCCCCCATAGAGGAGAACATGACTAAAAACTGTGTGTATGCTATCCCGTGCAGCTGCGGAAAGAAATATAAAGGGGAGACAGGCCGCCCCCTCAATGTAAAGCTTCAAGAACACCAGAAGGCTGTAACATGAGGGGAAGTGGAAAAATCAGGTGTGGCTGCCCACATATGGAGAGAGAAGGAAGATCATCACCCTCTGTGGGATCAGGTTGCGATCATAGACAAAGAACACCATTGGAAAATTCGTAAACTTAAGGAATCAGCACATATGCTAGGCCACAAAAATCTCCTCAGCCGACCACACATAGAAATGAATACAATATGGGAACCAGTAATAAGGAGTGCCAGAGAAAAGCGATAATATCACCACCTCTAGTAATTATGTTCTCACAAACATGTGTATCAACAAAGGCTGAGTATCATCTACCATGTATTCGATTGTGAAAGCATAATAACATGTATCATAATTTTATAAGTTAAAATTCCAAGAGAATTAAATTTTGGCATTAAATGACCCATAAGGTGTTGATGTGCAGTTAAACGAACAAATCAAATCTTTGTACTGTCACAACCTTCAACAGTTTCTTTAACCTAATTCCATTCAAAATATTTAGGTCCGTCCCTGGTATAGTTTTCAGGCACTTTTCCATGGTGCCGCTTGCTGAGATCCTCTCCCCAGGCAGATATCAAGAAGTCACTGTGATAAATTGACCATGGTTGGATTTGAACCTTGGTCTTATGACTGGAATGCTAACATTCTAACCACTCAGTTACTTTCATACATCTTCTTCTTCTATGTATAATGTCTCTTCAGGACAGGGCCAATCGTGGCTCTCCACTATTTTCTGACGCTCTTAATAAAATTTTTCTATTGCTATTGTTCCCAGATCTGCCAAACATTTACACAAGCTTGTTAGGTAGTTCATGTGCTGCTTTCCTCTGTCCTTCTTGCCTTCATTATGTTCTGTGAGTGTCAAATTCTCCAAGCCATCTTTCCTCATATGTGTTCAAGAAAATTTAACTCTTTTTTTTTCTGATGCAATATATAAGTGTTCTTTTTGTTTCCATTTTCTATAAAGCTTTGTTTTTGCTCACATGTTCAGCCCATGGTATCCTCAGCATCCTTCTGTAGAACCACATTTTTGTTACCTCAGGTATCTTCTCTATCTATAATGGTATGGTCCAGCATTCACTGCCATATAAGAGGAGGGATATTACATAATAGTTCAGTACCCTTTTCTTTGTTTCTAAAGAAATTTTTCCGTTGCTTAATATTCTGTTTAGCTTTTGGAAGGCATCTTTGGTTATCCGAATGCAACTTCAAATTTCAGTGTCACACTTTCTGTCTTCTGTTAAAACATTTCCCAGATATTTAAATTGCTGTACTTGTTTGATTTTGGTATCCCCAATTTGTAATTTGTATGTTGGGCTGTTCCTTTTGTTAACAGCCATGCATTCTATCTTCTTGCAATTGATGTTTAGTCCTTTCTTCTCACTTTCCTTCCCTACCTTATGTAGGAGTTCTTGTAGTTTCCTTTCCGTGTCTGCTATCAAATCTGTCATCTGCATATCTTATGTTTCTTATTACTCCAAACATTATTATAGTTGTTATTTTGTATCTGCAATAGATGTCCTATTTTTGTTTATTAAACAGTGTGTATCACAGGTCTATTCTGCAGCTATCCGCATTTGATCTTTACTAAGATTTCTTCATTGCTTTTTCTACTTTCACCCATTCTCTTTCCCTGTTTCTTAATATTTTACTTATCTTTTGGAAGGCATCTTTTGCTAGTCCAATGTGCATTCAGATTTCAGGATTGCATTTCCAGTCTTCTGTTAAAACACTTCCCAGATATATAAATTTTTGCATTTGTTTAATTTTAGTATCTCCAATTTGTAATACACATGTTGGGCTGTTATTACTCTGTAAATTAACAGATCGTTGGGATACCATACTCAATTCTTGGTGGCATTTTTCAGTACAATGTGTTTATTTATGAAAGCCACATTCTTCTACTGATTTAGATGATATCTGCCCAAAGATAACCTATAGAGAGATGTAGGTTCATGCTTTTCCTAAGAACATTAGAGTTAATTGAGCATAAGCAGCCTCACCTGGAATTTGAACTCTCTTTGCCACTTCCATGCTGTTAACCATTAGACCAATTTACCACCCTAACAACCAAATATACACACACACACACACACATACATACATACATATATATATATATATATATATATATATGTATATATATATATATATATACACTAGACGAATTACCCACACCTTGCTGCATGTCACTTTGTTTTTGTAAGAAAATAATGATTGATTTTAAATCATTGTTATAATTTGTAGAGAAAAATGATGCATTTCAGTATTACTCAACGATCTTACTAATGTAACCTCCATCTTCTGGCCTTCTCCCTCTATATTTTGGATAGGAGTTATTTCCTTGTTCAAATTTAAATCCAAGGGAAAAAAATTTTCAGTCTTAGGGGGATGCAAAAATAGCTTGGACATGTATTTGATGCAATACTTGATTGAATGAATTGATGAGCAGATTTCAACATTGATATGACAGGTGAATTGTCGCAACAAATAGGCATTGAAAGGCACTACCCACTGATTGGTGATTTTTTGCTCAACTTGACGTCCATATTGTCTCATTTTGATCTTGCCAATGTGACCTCCATTTTCTGGATTTCTCTTTCTATATTTTGGATAGGAGTTATTCTCTTGTTCAAATTTAAATTTAGTTTAAATCAAAAGGAAAAAAAATTTCAATGCTGGGGGCTCCGGGGATCGCTTTTGATCAAAATGAAATGTACTTATCCAAGTATAAGTACCTTAGAAGTCATTCCCTTGTTCAAAATTAAATTTAATTTAAATCAAAGACAAAAAAAATTCAGTGTGTAGTTTGTGCCAGCCCCAGACCTGATTTGATCAAAATGATCTTGCCATTGTGACCTCCATCTTCTGACTTTTTCCATCTATATACTGGATAGGAGTCATTTGCTTGTTCAAATTTAAATTTAAATCAAAGAGAAAAAAAATTTCAGTGGGGGGTTTGTACTCCCCGGGGCCACCTTTGATCAAAATGAAATATATTTAAATATATTTATCCAAGTACCCTGTGTAATGTAGTTTCAGAATATATATGGTTATGGGGGTCTATCTCCAAAGCTATAGGAGGGGTTTGATAACAAACAGACAGCCAGAGGCTACAACTTTATATATATATGATTGAAATTCTGTACTCATCATATTTCTTTTCAGAAGTATGATGCTTTTTCACTCTAGCTGTGTTGTGGTTTCTTAGCCACATTGAAACTAAATTACTGCAGTCCCAAAAATCCAATGGAAGACCTATCAAATTTATGACAAGATTTGCCACATTTTTAGCTCTTTCTTTTGTCTGAATAGCTTATGTTCATCACAGAAAACTCTCTTTCAGTCCTGGCAGAACTTATAGCAATGGTATTGATTATATTTTCAGCTATTATATATTGGCTATTAATATATAAGATTATTTTCAGATAACCTAACAACTGGTTCATTAAGCTTTTATAATTTCAAGAATTGGTTCACATGAACTGGTGTAAACCAGTAGAATGCCACCACCGATTCTATCTATCTCAATTTGCTCATATTGAAAACTAAACAGTAATTTTTAATCTTCATTTTCTACCATCTCCTCTTTCATTCATATCACATACATCATCAATCATAACAATTTTAACAGTAAACCTCTACCTTGAATTGTTCTTGAGCCTTGTATTTAGGGAACTGTTGTATAAAATAAAAAAAACAAGAGAGCTGTCAATTGAAACAGAAAGACTTAAGAAGGAAATCCAAAACAGAGTCTGACAAAAAATGTTGATTGTCCTCAGTCAGCTGTGTGTAAAATGTGGAGAAAGTATAAAAGAAATAGGAACCTTATAAAAAGGTAAATGTTTGGGTAGACAATGGAAGATGTCAAGGCATCAGGATAGAAAATGTTTTAAAAAGAGAAACTGCATGAGAAAACAAATGAAAATGAAATGGGCAGAAACAAGAATGAATGCTTCATTGACTGAATTAAACAGAATTTAGAAATGAAATTAAACACAAACTGATCATGCATCTTTTCCACAAAGTAAAATGTAAAAGCTTTTCTTTAGGAAAGGTATATCAACTCAATGACATGGCCAGTAAAAAGTCTGCATTTTAAACTCATTGAAAATATATGGTGAAAATGTTTTTAAATGGCCAATGACAAGGTTCAATCTTGTAAAACTGATCTATAACCCACTATTCAAGAACATTGTTTTTCCTCAGTGAAGTCAACACATCAAAGAATTCTGGCAGTTATAAAATCCAAAAAGTACTAATTGTAATTTTTCTTGTTGATGCTCCTATAATTTTTACATTGAATGATTGAACTGGAAAAAATATGCTAGTAATTTAAATAATTGCATTTGTTTGAGGCATATTTCTTGAAGCCAGAATGTGCAGCTATTAAACAAAAATTAAAACAAATAATTTTTTTTAAAAACATATGAGCCATGACATTGCTCCATTCTACAAAACTGATCTGTCAGTTGCTATTCAAGAAATCTGGAACCAATTTGATTGAGAATATTGTTTCTCATTAGTGTAGTCCTTGTCTCAAAGAATTTAGGTTGCCTTAAAAGACCTGAGAAGGAGCAAAAACTTTTCTTTAGGAAGGGCATATCAACCCAATGACATGACTAACAAAGATTCCTGATGTCATTTCTATTCTCCATTTATGAGAGAAATTATTTTAAATTGGTTCATGAACAGGCTCCATTATTCAAAAGTTGGTCAATCAGCTGCTATTCAAGAAAGTTGGAACCATCTTGAATGAAAATATAACTTTTCCTTAGTGAAGTTCCTGCCTGAAAGAATTCAGGTTGCCATAAATACCTGAGGAGAAGCAACAAGCTTTCTTCGGAAAAGGCATGCCATGGCCACTAAAGAGTACAGTTCTCAATTCTTTTGTCAATTTGTGGTGGCATTTTTTAAAAAATTGGTTCATGATAAGGTTCTATTATTAAAAAGTTGATCTATCAACTAGTATTTAAGAAAGTAGGAACCATCTTGAATGAGAATATTATTTTCCTTAGTGTAGTTCCTGCTTAATCAACAAAGAGATGAGCCCAAAATGCAAATTAAAGGTCAGGGATGCTCACAAAGTGCAACACCGAGATCTGAAGACATATTGGGATGGCCAAAGATGCAGTCAAAAATCTAAGCAGAGTATTAAGAGACAGGAAAAATTTGTTGGAAAAAAAAGAAAAGAGTACAGAACTATCATGCAATATCTGTCCTCCTGTATAGCAGTGAATGCTGGAAAATCTCCTCAGAGATGAAGAAGAGACTCGAAGCAACAGAAATGTGGTTCTACAGAAGGATGCTAAGGATACCATGGTCCGAACATAATGGAAACAAAAAGGAAACTTATACTTAACATCAGGAAGAGGCGATTGAAATTTCTGGGACACATAATGAGGAAGGAGGGCTTGGAAAATCTGATACTCACAGGACAGAGAGAAAGAGGGACAGGGGAAAGCAACATGTGACATACTTAATGGGCTTGAGGAAATTTTGGATGGCAAAACAGGGTTTGGGAAAAATAACAAAAAAAACTTACAAATGAGTTACAAAGGACAGGAAGATGTGGAGAGCCATGATTGCCTATGTCCTAAAGGGACATGGTACATAAAAGAAGTTCCTGCCTCAAAGAATTCAGGCCATCATAAAAGCTCAAGAAGGTAACAACAAAGTACAAACTGTTATTTTCGGGGGGGGGAGGGGGTTGTTGTCATGGATTCCATCATTTTTATCTCAATTTCATCTGGAAAAATTATCCTATTAGTTAAAATAGTTCCATTTAATTTGTTGGCAGTATGTTTTATCAAAGCAGAAAGTCATAAAAGATTGTTTTTCAACATATCTGGAATTTGTTTATTTTTTGTATTGTAAAAAAACTGAATGGACATCATCTGCTCGAGTAAATAAATGTCTGAACAGAGTTTAGGAGAGATAGCAAAATGACAAAATTTACAGTATTCCTACAAAGGACAGGAAGTTGTGGAGAGCCAGACTGTCAATTTCATGCAGGGTCATGACACACAGAATAAAAAATATATATATATATAAATATCTGTTTATATTTCTGAAATGAGGTACTTACACTATTTACATTGTTCGAATTGTTGTCCTCATCTTTGTTGTCATATCCACAATGATTCGGCCATTGTATGCTCAGGCCTTCTTCAGGTGATATACATTGGTGGATGAAATAAAGGCTTTGTTTCAAAATTCCAACATATATCACCTGAAGAAGCATACAATGGCCGAAATCTTGTGAATATGACAACAAAATGAGGACAACAGTCCAAACAATGTAAATAGTTTAAATAAGAACTTAAATGAATGTATTTTTCCGTAAATTAAAGCAAAAGAATCATTTCCTATAGACTCACCAAAGTTAAGCAACATCTAGCCTGGTCAGTACCAGATGCTGTAAGATTACATGTGCAGGTAATATAATAGATAATGGCTCATAATAGTTAATCGGAGAGCTGAGTTCCAATTCCCATTGGATTCATTATATTTACTTATACGCAAATACTCTTGGGAAAGGTATGAATTCGCCTCTTCTCCCCCAAGTTATGGGTTAATTAGAAAGACTTATATCACTAAACCATTATTATCACCCCACCAACAAAATCTGCAATGGGTTGATAAGCCATAAAAAAATGAATCAGTTAATTTTACATATTTAGTTGTGTTCATTTGTTGTTAGGAAAGTAGATCGTTAAAAATCCGTCTATTCAAAGGTTAGCTCTTTGATTATTGATCTCTGTTATTTTGCCTTTCTTATGCATCTATAATACAAGTAGAGACAAAAAATAATACTATGAAATAAAAAAAAAAATGTTAAAAACATTTGTAGTTGGGTTATTGAAGAATGAAAAAAAAAAAGTCAAGTTTAAAATTGAAAGCAAATAGATAAATAGAACCAAAGATTTTTTTTTTAAAACAAATTCTTGGCTTTCTGGTTGAAAGCACAATTAAATTTAGACATTAAAAATAGGGTTTTATCTTTTTTCCTTTCTGATGGGAAAAAGAGAGGTAAAAGCATAAGCTTAGATGGTCAGTTTTTATAAACAAATCCTTTTCGGGTTTTTTTTACATATATTTTTTTTGTTTCTTTATAATTTTGTTGTAGTCTTTTTGAATATTTTTATTTTCTGATTTTTGGCC
Organism: Acanthosepion esculentum; assembly: GCA_964036315.1. Classification (NCBI taxonomy): domain Eukaryota; kingdom Metazoa; phylum Mollusca; class Cephalopoda; order Sepiida; family Sepiidae; genus Acanthosepion; species Acanthosepion esculentum. The sequence goes on along the minus strand of OZ038499.1, from coordinate 90,766,141 downwards.
AACTTTTCGTTTCTTCCTCTCTTATTTATCTTCCTTCTTTTAAGTCTTTTTCTTTTTCGCTTCTTATCATTTCATTCCTTCACTTTCTCTTTATCATTTGTTGCCCTGATGATACAACTAAAGTGGATGTATCTTGAAATAAGCCTGAGCTTGTTTCCAGTATTTTTGTTAGTCTACAGAATTCAGAGATATTTTTAAATATTAAAGTTCACTCAATACAAGTTTGGTTCGTTTGGCTTTTCTTTATGTAAATTCTGTTTCATTCGCTCAACTTCTTACAGTTCTTTCCCAAACATTGATTCCTGGTTCTGTCCATTATTTTTTTGTATTTTTCTCTTTTGAAAGCATATTGAGTTTCCTACGGTGATGCATTCAGATCTTCCATATTTTAGAAATACTGTATATACACATGTATAAGTCAAATTCATGTAGAATGTGACCCCAGAATTTTTGGGGATGAATTTTAAACCCTCCAGAAAATTAAGCAGTATATAGTGCAACCAGCCACTGAAAATGCATGATTTTTAACCTCTTAAAAAAAATTACCTGTGTATAGTGCGACCCCCTATTTTATTGCATGAAAACCTGATCATAAAAACTCACACTATATTCACGTATATATGGTAACTGAAATGGAAAAATCCACATCCTTTGCCACACTCTGTTTTAGATTTCCTTCTCAAAGGAATTTTATAGTCCTTTCCATTATTTCAAGTGACAGCTCTCTTGTTGGAGGCATATTTCCCTTCAATTAGCCAAATCCAATGGTTCATTAAGGTTTGCAAGCACTCTTAACTGCTGAATAATTTGCATATTTAAACTTGTGCTCATATTTTATTTTACAAATGAAAATTTAAAGATGATTCTATATTTATATATTTCACTGGAATGGCACCAGACTAAAGTTCCAGAATCATTGCCCAAAAGAATAAAAATTCAAGATTTATCTATGAATAGCCAATCATCACTCAGTAATTGTTTCTCTGTAGCCCACTGTAACATTGTTTTCTTCTGTTTATATATTAGTGTTTAATTTCATTTGTAAATTCTGTTTCATTCAGTCAATTTCTTAGTTCTTAATTTCCTGTTTCTGTCCATTTGATTTTCATTTCTTTTACTCGTGCAGTTTCTCTTTTTAAGGCATGTGGACTTGGGTTTTCTATCATGATGCTTTGACATCTTCCATGGTTGACTCACAACTTACAAGGTATTCTGAAACATTCTCTGATAAACCCACTTCCCAAAATCTGAACAAATAACTAAATCTCACAATTGTGTTTTCAATCCTCTATTGGTTAGTCTGAGAACTGTTAAGTGCTGCTTTGTATTGTTTTTTATTTGCTTATTTTGAAATTTTTAATTCCACAGATTTACCTTTCTTGATCATTAACAAACATGGACATTTATTATCATGATATATAAATAGTTTAATTCAGCTTAATTTTAAATTATGAATTTAATTGATAAATTATGAAATTAATTATTTAAAGTTTTATAACGAATAAAAGGATTTACTTATTTTTAATTTAAAACTTTAATTCATGATAATTTAGTTGTTTACCTGTGAGATGCATGAGGCTTACAGTCATATCATGTTGAAACACTGGCTGACATTTGATCACCAAAGCTATGCAATGTGGAACTTGGTGAGTACCTAGATGGGTGACCACTTGGGTATACCAGTTGTTGTAAGCTTGGATGTGCAGGTGATATAAAGAGCTTACAGTCATGTCTGATTGAAAAACCAGTTCTCATAAGATCACCAAAGCTAAGCAACCTCTAGCCTGATCAATATCGAGGTGGGTAACCACTTGGGAATACCAGTTGCTGTATGCTTGTGTGTGTGGGTGGTGTAATCAATAATGGCTCAAAATTGAAATAAGAGAGCCAAGTTCATTATATTCATTTACATGCAAATATCCTTGGGAAAGGTATGAGTCCACCTCTTCCCTCCAGCTATGGGTTAATTAGTAGGAATTGTATCATTAAATCATTGTTATTTCAAAACAAAAAAAAATCTTAAAATCTAAAAATATTGTCTGGCTTTAAATAACCTGCAAAAGATTGATCAGCCATAAAAACAAATCAATCGGTCAAGTGAGATGCATGGTTTATGAGGGTATTTTTAGGGACACTAGTGCTCACTGTAATCATCCAATAGTCATAGCTATTGATTTTGAGTTTTTCAGATGATCCTCTTCTTATAATACCAACAAATTGGATACAGTGAAATATTTGCACATTTTTAGAAAATTTTTTATGTGAATTCAGTATGTATTTTATATATTCAGTATGTGTTTTATGAATTCAGTATGTGTTTTATAAATTCAGTATGTATTTTATATATCCAGTGTGTGTTTTATATATTCAGTGTGTATCATATATATTCAGTGTGTGTCTTATATATTCAGTATGTGTCTTATATATTCAGTATGTTTTATATATTCAGTGAGTGTCTTATATATTCAGTATGTTTTATATATTCAGTGTGTGTTTTATATATTCAGTATGTGTTTTATATATTCAGTGAGTGTCTTATATATTCAGTATGTTTTATATATTCAGTGTGTGTTTTATATATTCAGTGAGTGTCTTATATATTCAGTATGTGTTTTATATATTCAGTATGTGTCTTATATATTCAGTGTGTGTTTTATATATGTAGTATGTGTTTTATATATTCAGTGAGTGTCTTATATATTCAGTATGTTTTATATATTCAGTGTGTGTTTTATATATTCAGTGAGTGTCTTATATATTCAGTATGTGTCTTATATATTCAGTATGTGTTTTATATACCAGAAAATATAGTATATACATTTAATGTTTAGAAGATATGAATGAATAAACTAGATTTTTAAATTTTTTGAAAAATTCAAAATGGAGATTTTTTTTAAGACAACCATAAAGACAAAAACCCTGAAACTTCTTTAAGGCAAGAACTGAAAACACTTGTTTTTTTGGCTAAAATTTCACCCTCCTATTTATTTTCTTTTTTTTTCAGTCTGTTATTCACACTATTTGGATTGTTTTATATCCTGTTCAACTTGCTGGAAGAATGCTCTTGTCTTGGGGTGGATGGAAAAACATGCCATCACGGCCGAGGCATTGAAAAAGTAAGTCACAGGTCACATGTCAATCAGAACAACTCTAAAATCAAATTTTGCTTGTGTCAACCATACTTATATTTCTGTTTCTATATTTGATTGCAGTATATCTGTAAGTATAAACAGGGTTGGATCAAGGGTTTTGTATCCACCACCCAAATCTATGATATGGTGAGGGCGTTCTACTACATCTCAATTTTCATAAGGTAGTATTCATATAAAATACAAATTTTATTGTAATCTAATTATGTACAATAATGGATCATATGTAATATAGATGAACAATTCAACTAGAAAAATTGAAAATAAATACAATGTATCTAAATACAAATTAGAGACATGTCATAATAGATCATTTCATTGTAAATAAATCAACAATATTTTGCAGCAATTTTTAATATCAAGATTTTTCTTGTTAAATTGTTGAATAATTTTAACATTTTTAATATTAGGTATAAAAAATAATGAATTTTATATTGTGTTTTTTTTTAAACTTAGCAAAACAAATTCATGGATTGGGACAAAAAAAAGACTCAGAATGAAGTCAAAATTCACAAAATTTTAGTCACTTGTGCTTAGTTTAATTTGTGACGTATATAAATGTAGGTAGAAAAAACAAATGTTGATAAGATAGTGAGGTTCACAATGCACTACCCTAGGCCCCCAATCAGATCCCCCACCACCACTGAGTCTATGTTTCCTATTCAATTACCACTGTGCAGTATATGTCAAACATCAAAGAGGTAGATTTATTTTTAAACAACAGAAGAGTTATCTACCTTGATTAATCAGTAACCATTTTTAAAAAATGATTTGTAAGAATTTATATCAAGTCACTCTATAATCGTTACTGGTAGTGTGTAAGTCAGTAGTACCTGCCACATGGTCTGGTCATTGGCAATTAAACAAAGCTTTTCTGGTAAGAAAGGTAGCTAGACACCCAGTAGGATTAAAAGCAAAACCTGTCAGTGAGCAGATGAAACTTCTTATAGGATCATCAACAGCCATCTTTATACAATGAGGTAGACTGGGGCTCTATAGCTATGTATGCAGCTAGTGCATACATAGCTATGGAGGGCATTGATTGGCAGAGGGCTTCCTAGACTGAAATCAACAGCTAGGGTGGAGGGTTCCCCCAATGGAATCAACAGCCATGTAGCCATGACCAAAAAAGCCTTCAATTTGGAGGACATTGGCTGTGGTTTGACTTAGACCTGGCGGCACCCATCCCTCTCTATTTGCTTAAGACACACTATGCATTAATAAATACCCCTCTAGCTGTCAATATGTGGAATGAATTGGTCAAATTCTCTGTTGTACAACAAGTCTATGACCACACCTGGCCACATTCATTTATGTGCAAATGTCCCCTTGAAAAGGCATGAATCCATTTCCTTTTCTCAGCTATGAGTTAAATAGTAGGAGTTGTGTAGTGAACAAAAAGAAAAAGTGACGAGAGGGGGGTTAGAGAGTGCAGTGCACCATTTGCCGGCAGACCAGCTGTTCTACTTTCGTCGTCGGTTGCCTCGAGGAAATTGATTGCGAGTCTCCCTTTCTCGGACGTTACACCGGGCAGTTGTGAAACAGACACCAACTCAGATGCGCCTACTTCAAATTCCTCTTCGTCTGCCAATCAATTTGCATGTCCAACTCTGTTGCACAAAGTCCGCCGAATGACTCGACATGATTTGTGCCGCTGGCACCTCGCTTTTATGCCAGCCTGACACAGCCAAAATTTGCATGTGTGCAGATATCATCTCATTTTGGATGAGATCGGTGCACATAAATTGTGTCTTCGAGAGCGGCCATATTTCTTTTCGGGAGTACTCTGCAGGCAAGACATGTTCGCACTCGTTTTGCACTCCGAGGTAAGTCGTGTCTTTCATCACAAGTTGTATCTGGAAAAATCATTGCTATTCTTCAAAAATTGTTAATGCAATATTCACTTGCAAAAAAAAAAATTCTTACAACCCAAAATATATATTTTGCTTTTATTAAATCACAAAGGGTTGATAATCTGTAAAAAACAAATCAATCAAAAACCCTGGTCATGGAACTGATGATGATGAGGTTGATGTTGGTTGTAATAATTGGTGAAGTAAAAAAAGGAATATTTCACTCAACATTTCTCAGCTAGTGTTAGTAGAACCAGTTGCCTGGACTAACCCTGAAATAGAACAGTACAAAGACGTAAGTGGGATCTATGTTAAGTATGCAATAAATATTCTGTTATGATGTTGGTTTGGGGTTTGTAGAGACAAACGACAAATAACACGTAACAATAAAAAGGGTTTTATTGGTTGGTAAAAGGTACAGAAATCGCCTGAGTAGTCTATAACTAGCTCAGCCAAGAACTTTCTCTCGCCTGTCTCTCGACGTGCCACTATATAAAGTCTTTGCTAGCAGACAAGTTCATCTTCAAGAGGGGTGGTAGGTTTCCGACACAACATATTCATATACAAATACATAGATATGAGACAGTTTTAATAGGTTTTAAAACTAAGTTGCCCATGTTTCTGAGTAAGCTATCACATACTGGGAATAATAAGCAGGGAGAAATGCTTACAAAGAAAGAAAAAGACTCTTACTTGAATGCCACAGTGTTTCACAAGAGATAGCCATGTTATAGCCAGTATTTCTCAAGCCATGAAATATAAGGAAAAGGATGTTTGTCTCATTGACTTACCGGTTGAAAGCTGAGTGTGGGTAGATTTATTTTATTATCTGTTAAAATAACACTTTCTTCATAGCTTTCAATTGAGTATAGAAGAAGAAAAAAACTAAAAATTTCTAAACCATTATATTAGTTTCCCTTTTTGGGAAGTCAGTTGAAAACACCAGTTCTAAAAGAAATACTCTAATTTCTAGAAGTTTTCTAGTTCCTTCATTTTTCCTTTGGCTTTATTACTATTCTTTTTTTTATCTTCTGTTATCTTTTTATTGTAAGTAATATGTTAATTGAATAAACCATTGTTAGGGTAACAAGTGAGGTTTTTATTCTTTGTCTCATTATTGTGGCTATGACCGAGACTGAACTAAGCTTAGAAAATATCTTGGAGATCTTTCAGTTCATCATCTATTCTGAGTGACTCTCGAGCCTTGTATTGGCTGAATTTCAGTATTAAAAATATCTGAAAAAATTTTCACATAACAAATACTGAATTATCTCCCTTTACCTATTTTTATATTGAGAATCCACATTTTTTTCCATTTTTTTTTTTTTAATGACCATTAAAATTAAGAAGTGGTAAATTTTGTCCAAACAATAAGAAATTAAAAATGTAGGTGAATTACGATACTTCTTTGATTATCCAGACACTTTAGGGCAGGGATTGAAAAATATGTTTGGATACAAAATATACTTGTATATAAACTGATTTCAGGTATAGTGAATTGTTTTGCATGAATTTTAAACCCTCCAGAAAAAATGACTTGTGTATGGGCAAATGATCACTAAAAATGCATGAATTTTAACCTCTTCAAAAAATACCTGTTTATAGTGTGACCTCCTATATTTTGCGGGGAAAAACTGAGCATAAAAAGCATTATACTCAAGTATATACAGTAACTGAATGGCAAAAATCCACATCCTTTGCCACACTCAGTTTTAGATTACCTTCACAAAGGAATTTTATAATCCTTTCCATTATTTCAAGTGACAGCTCTCTTTTGGAGGCATATTTCCCTTCAATTAGCCAAATCCAATCGTTCATTAAGGTTTGCAAGCACTCTTAACTGCTGAATAATTTGCATATTTAAACTTGTGCTGATATTTTATTTTACAAATGCAAATTAAAAAGTGATTCCATATTTATATATTTCAATGGAATGGCACCAGACTAAAGTTCCAGAATCATTGCCTTGGTCAATACAGATTCGGGATTCATCTATGAGTATTCTGTCATGTACACTCGATGATTGTTTCTCTGTAGCCCACTCTAACCTTGTTTTCTTCTGTATTTCACTGGAATGGCACCAGACTAAAGTTCCAGAATCATTGCCTTGGTCAATACAGATTCGGGATTCATCTATGAGTATTCTGTCATGTACACTCGATGATTGTTTCTCTGTAGCCCACTCTAACTTTGTTTTCTTCTGTATTTCACTGGAATGGCACCAGACTAAAGTTCCAGAATCATTGCCTTGGTCAATACAGATACGGGATTCATCTATGAGTATTCTGTCATGTACACTCGATGATTGTTTCTCTGTAGCCCACTCTAACCTTGTTTTCTTCTGTATTTCACTGGAATGGCACCAGACTAAAGTTCCAGAATCATTGCCTTGGTCAATACAGATTCGGGATTCATCTATGAGTATTCTGTCATGTACACTCGATGATTGTTTCTCTGTAGCCCACTCTAACTTTGTTTTCTTCTGTATTTCACTGGAATGGCACCAGACTAAAGTTCCAGAATCATTGCCTTGGTCAATACAGATACGGGATTCATCTATGAGTATTCTGTCATGTACACTCGATGATTGTTTCTCTGTAGCCCACTCTAACCTTGTTTTCTTCTGTATTTCACTGGAATGGCACCAGACTAAAGTTCCAGAATCATTGCCTTGGTCAATACAGATTCGGGATTCATCTATGAGTATTCTGTCATGTACACTCGATGATTGTTTCTCTGTAGCCCACTCTAACTTTGTTTTCTTCTGTATTTCACTGGAATGGCACCAGACTAAAGTTCCAGAATCATTGCCTTGGTCAATACAGATACGGGATTCATCTATGAGTATTCTGTCATGTACACTCGATGATTGTTTCTCTGTAGCCCACTCTAACCTTGTTTTCTTCTGTATTTCACTGGAATGGCACCAGACTAAAGTTCCAGAATCATTGCCTTGGTCAATACAGATTCGGGATTCATCTATGAGTATTCTGTCATGTACACTCGATGATTGTTTCTCTGTAGCCCACTCTAACTTTGTTTTCTTCTGTATTTCACTGGAATGGCACCAGACTAAAGTTCCAGAATCATTGCCTTGGTCAATACAGATTCGGGATTCATCTATGAGTATTCTGTCATGTACACTCGATGATTGTTTCTCTGTAGCCCACTCTAACCTTGTTTTCTTCTGTATTTCACTGGAATGGCACCAGACTAAAGTTCCAGAATCATTGCCTTGGTCAATACAGATTCGGGATTCATCTATGAGTATTCTGTCATGTACACTCGATGATTGTTTCTCTGTAGCCCACTCTAACTTTGTTTTCTTCTGTATTTCACTGGAATGGCACCAGACTAAAGTTCCAGAATCATTGCCTTGGTCAATACAGATACGGGATTCATCTATGAGTATTCTGTCATGTACACTCGATGATTGTTTCTCTGTAGCCCACTCTAACCTTGTTTTCTTCTGTATTTCACTGGAATGGCACCAGACTAAAGTTCCAGAATCATTGCCTTGGTCAATACAGATTCGGGATTCATCTATGAGTATTCTGTCATGTACACTCGATGATTGTTTCTCTGTAGCCCACTCTAACTTTGTTTTCTTCTGTATTTCACTGGAATGGCACCAGACTAAAGTTCCAGAATCATTGCCTTGGTCAATACAGATTCGGTATTCATCTATGAGTATTCTGTCATGTACACTCGATGATTGTTTCTCTGTAGCCCACTCTAACTTTGTTTTCTTCTGTATTTCACTGGAATGGCACCAGACTAAAGTTCCAGAATCATTGCCTTGGTCAATACAGATACGGGATTCATCTATGAGTATTCTGTCATGTACACTCGATGATTGTTTCTCTGTAGCCCACTCTAACCTTGTTTTCTTCTGTATTTCACTGGAATGGCACCAGACTAAAGTTCCAGAATCATTGCCTTGGTCAATACAGATTCGGGATTCATCTATGAGTATTCTGTCATGTACACTCGATGATTGTTTCTCTGTAGCCCACTCTAACTTTGTTTTCTTCTGTATTTCACTGGAATGGCACCAGACTAAAGTTCCAGAATCATTGCCTTGGTCAATACAGATTCGGGATTCATCTATGAGTATTCTGTCATGTACACTCGATGATTGTTTCTCTGTAGCCCACTCTAACTTTGTTTTCTTCTGTATTTCACTGGAATGGCACCAGACTAAAGTTCCAGAATCATTGCCTTGGTCAATACAGATACGGGATTCATCTATGAGTATTCTGTCATGTACACTCGATGATTGTTTCTCTGTAGCCCACTCTAACCTTGTTTTCTTCTGTATTTCACTGGAATGGCACCAGACTAAAGTTCCAGAATCATTGCCTTGGTCAATACAGATTCGGGATTCATCTATGAGTATTCTGTCATGTACACTCGATGATTGTTTCTCTGTAGCCCACTCTAACTTTGTTTTCTTCTGTATTTCACTGGAATGGCACCAGACTAAAGTTCCAGAATCATTGCCTTGGTCAATACAGATACGGGATTCATCTATGAGTATTCTGTCATGTACACTCGATGATTGTTTCTCTGTAGCCCACTCTAACTTTGTTTTCTTCTGTATTTCACTGGAATGGCACCAGACTAAAGTTCCAGAATCATTGCCTTGGTCAATACAGATACGGGATTCATCTATGAGTATTCTGTCATGTACACTCGATGATTGTTTCTCTGTAGCCCACTCTAACTTTGTTTTCTTCTGTATTTCACTGGAATGGCACCAGACTAAAGTTCCAGAATCATTGCCTTGGTCAATACAGATTCGGGATTCATCTATGAGTATTCTGTCATGTACACTCGATGATTGTTTCTCTGTAGCCCACTCTAACTTTGTTTTCTTCTGTATTTCACTGGAATGGCACCAGACTAAAGTTCCAGAATCATTGCCTTGGTCAATACAGATTCGGGATTCATCTATGAGTATTCTGTCATGTACACTCGATGATTGTTTCTCTGTAGCCCACTCTAACTTTGTTTTCTTCTGTATTTCACTGGAATGGCACCAGACTAAAGTTCCAGAATCATTGCCTTGGTCAATACAGATACGGGATTCATCTATGAGTATTCTGTCATGTACACTCGATGATTGTTTCTCTGTAGCCCACTCTAACTTTGTTTTCTTCTGTATTTCACTGGAATGGCACCAGACTAAAGTTCCAGAATCATTGCCTTGGTCAATACAGATACGGGATTCATCTATGAGTATTCTGTCATGTACACTCGATGATTGTTTCTCTGTAGCCCACTCTAACTTTGTTTTCTTCTGTATTTCACTGGAATGGCACCAGACTAAAGTTCCAGAATCATTGCCTTGGTCAATACAGATACGGGATTCATCTATGAGTATTCTGTCATGTACACTCGATGATTGTTTCTCTGTAGCCCACTCTAACCTTGTTTTCTTCTGTATTTCACTGGAATGGCACCAGACTAAAGTTCCAGAATCATTGCCTTGGTCAATACAGATTCGGGATTCATCTATGAGTATTCTGTCATGTACATTCGATGATTGTTTCTCTGTAGCCCACTCTAACTTTGTTTTCTTCTGTTTATACGTTAGAAATATACTCAAATATATATGGTAAATGAATACCTAAATTATCGAAAAAAAAAAAAGAATGAAGAGAAAAGTCATTTTCTGAAAGAAATTTAACATTTATTTCATCAAATAAGATTTTCAAACATTTTGTTCAAGGTTTTATCCAGTTTACTTTTTATGAAAACATGCAATTTTTTTTTTTTTGTTTACTTTTGGCTGGCATCGTTTTTTTCTGCTTCTAACTCCTGAATCTGGATTAAAGTAGACTTATTTGTAAGGGTTGCTTCTGGGTGAAAGCATAACAGACTTAAACATTTGTCAAACATAATAATTGCCTTGTTGTTCGAGATGGAGCATTGGAGATTTTGAACTTCAAACCGTGCAATATCATCCTCAACCTTTTCAATATTTTCCATGGAAATTAAGAAGACTTTTAAGGATGAAGCTTTAAATTAATTAGTGGAAATCAATCTATGGCAAAGTTCTCTAGAATTAACAAAGATCTTAAACACATGCCGAAACAGGGAAATACAGTAAGAGTATGGTTTTCTAAATTCTCAAAATGCTTGTCTGAGATAAAATATAAGAATGGGTTTGCTTTATATAATTGAAAAGTTTTCACATATATACATTTTTCTCTTCATTTCATGTCAGAATAATCAAAGCTTGGAAAAGATTGCTAGGTCTGCTGCTCAGAAAGTTGATTCATTGTGTCATGATAGACAATTTTTTTCCTCAGAATCCATCTTGTCAGAAATCATTCATTGAATATTATTACCATATCTGGTCTGGTCACGACCTCCAAGAGAAATTGTGCAAGGCAGTACAAGATGCCACTGGGGCCCTGAGGCAGGCAAAGATTTTTCTCAAAATTGAGGATTTGATGTCCAGTAAACCTACATGCAAACTGACATAAATGTTTTATTTTCATGATCAAATATAGCATAATTTAACAAACATATTCATTTAATGCAGTAACATCAGTATTTACAGTTACATTCACCAATTGCCTGTTAGGTTCTGTCATAGTGAAATGCTTTTTAAACATTCATAATACTTTCTTTCTTTCATAATAATGTCTTTCTTTTAATTTCTTTGCTTAAAAAAACACTAAAAATGAATTTAAAATTTAACTAGAGTACTAATTAAAATGTGCTTTACTCGCTTTTCCCTCTGAAAGTTCTCCACTGCCTGAACCGGGTATTGAACTCACACTCTTTGGGTCTGTCACTGGATCTAACCAACGCCTTTATCCACTGTACCATGTCTCCTCAAGGTACACATGGTACAGTGGATAAAGGCGTTTTCAGAGGGAAAATTACCAGGAGATAACTGATAACTGACATCCATCAAAACATGGCTCGTGGAACTAGAACAGTCTACCCCAGTGATCGAAATAAAGGGTTCGGTTCGAAATTCCAACCACCTGAAGAAGGCCGGAGCGTACAACGGCCGAAACGTTGTGACAAATATGGTGACAAAGATGAGGACAATAGTCCGACTAATGTAAATACTGTACATAATACCTCATCTCAGAAATATAGACAGACATAGTAGATTTTACATGTAAGTTTGAGTTTAGTAAAAGACCTTTTAGCTGATGCAACTGTATGTAAGTTTATGTCGGGCTGGGGGTAGTAAAAAGTGATTGTTCTTAAGGGGTATGTTGTATGGTTGCTGTGGGACCCTTCTTAGTTCTTAGGATCCAGAACAATGTATTGGCTGGACCCCCTTCGCATAGGCCCTGAATATGCTGCTTCTGTTATATTTCTTGAGATTCTTGATAAAATCTAAAGAAGGGTTTGCAGTGTTATTGGTCCTGAACTAGTATCTCGACTTCAGTCACTTTCTGACTATGTTTTCTCTAGATATTTTGATGGCAGTTTTTCTAATGGACTCTTCTCCTTGGTACCTTGTCGGCATGAATTTAAGCGAACTACTACATTGGCAAACAGGTCTCATCATTTTACTGATGAATTAGCTACATGTAACCATGAATTCTATTCTAATGGTTTCTTTTCTCACATTTTTTGCCTATACTTGCTTTCCTGCCACCTACAATCTTTAAAAATTTAAATGCAATATGAATTGCAATCTTCTGTCTCACTGAAACCTGTTCTTTTAACATCCTTTCTCCTCACTACAGTCTTGTCAATCTCTTTCACTCCTAATAACCCCATGTGTCTTAGTGGCATTATTGCCTTGGTAGGATGAAATGATTAAGAAAAAATCAAAGTACTAATAACTGAGGAAGTACCGATTAACATTATTTTGATGTTAGAATAAAAGAATAAGAATATAAATACTAGTTAAATATCACATGGTCAAAAATTCTATGTTTGGTAATTGACTCTCCAAATTATTTATCTGAATGTTCATTCCTCAAAATAGTAACTGCTTTTATTTTTATTTTATTTTATTTTTTTGTACTTTTTGTTTGTTTTACTAGGAGAAAATAGGCTTTTCTATCGCCCGGTCCGTAGGAGTAGAGGCTCATACCCTGTTTCCTGTTTAGAAAGGGATTCTTGGTTCCTTTCTTTTTCTCAGGCCTTAATAGTGGTGCAGTTATGAAATTTTTGTGATATGTGTGGATGGTGGTAATGTCTTTTCATATTGAGCATACCAGGTTGGCAGTCTTCTGGTTGCTGACTTGTAGTTAGAAGCCCAAACTCTTGCATAGTGTCTTGAGATGCTGTTCTGCTCAACAGTCGCATGATATCAGGGTTCTTGCTGTGCCATATCATGCATGGAAGGGTGTCCCTTCAAGTACCTCTGGTGGGCAACCTTGGGGTTGCACTATGTTGCAGTCTGCACCAGTTCCCTTCCTGCACATATTACATTAGACGACTGACTGCTACTACTACCCTAGGCCTTTCCTTACCAAAACAACACACGATGACTATAAGATACCAAAGATATAAATCTAAATCAGCTCAACAAATATCACCTAGACCCCTTAACCTATCTTCCTTTCCTTAGGAAAGACTCTAATGTCCACATGCATGTCCTGAGAGTTATATGAGACGACTGACTGCTACTACTACCCTAGGCCTTTCCTTACCAAAACAACACACGATGACTATAAGATACCAAAGATATAAATCTAAATCATCTCAACAAATATCACCTAGACCCCTTAAACCTTTTCTCTCCAACATTCATGGTATTCATACCAACTTTTGCAGTGTGAAATCATTCCTCTTCAAAAATTCTCTGAATATCCTTGTTTTCTGTGAAACTAAACTTAACTCTTCAATCCTCTCCTCTGATTTCTCAATTCCTAGCTATCTTCCTCTCCTTAGGAAGGACTCTAATGTCTACATGCATGGCCTGGAGTTTATGCCTGTGAACATCTCCCACTGCTTAGAAAACTCTCTCTTGAATCTCCGCACGTCTCTCTGTTTGTCTCTACTTAACTCAGTCAATTATCTCTTCTTTCTCTACTGGTCACCTTCCTCTCAAGACTGTTGCATGCTAGATAGTATTTCTGACAAAGCCTTCTCCCTACACCAATTTAAATATATATTTTTGTTCAGTGACTATTAAAGTCACTGAACAAAAATATGACAGGTGGTTTAAACACTCTGTCACTGACCCTGCTGGAATCCAGACCCTTAATTTCTCACTCAATCTCACACAAGTGGTGGACTTCCTCATGTGTTTCCCCAGAAACCTTGATGTTCATGCTTCTCTGCTAGATCTTTTTTTTTTTTTTACCTCTGTCCTAAGCTCATGTCATACCTTGCAGCTTTGCTCTTTTGGCAATGTTGATCATGTGGTAGTGTCCGTCAGCATCTCTTTCCACCCCCTACCAGCCTGCAAATAGAATATCCTTCTGTTAAAGCAGATTGAAACCCCTTCTGTGATTTCCTTTGTGACGTCCCTTGGAATGCACTTTTTAATCATCCTGTTCATAAATGTGTGTCTGAGGTCTCCTGGGTGGAAGCTGGTATCAATGTTTTCATTCCAGCAAGGAAATACGAAATTGAACGACAATTATCTCCTTTGGTCGTCACCTACATGCGCGACCACTATAGCCCACAGGAATCACTTCTTCCAGCTGTACCAGAGGGACACATCTGATTGCAATGGATGTCTGTTTGTCTCTGCTCATAACGAGTGCAAGCAGGTCTTCAAAGAAGCGAAGCTACTGTTTTCTGATAAAATGAAACACTGTATAGCATCATGCAAGTTTGGTTCTAGAGGTCATTGGCGGTTCTGCAAGTGTGGGCTGAACAACAGCAATCCTCCATCTATCCTCTGTTCAATCAATTCGAGATCCTGATATCTACAGCAGATAAAGTTGAATGCTTTGCTCGGAAATTCTCATCCAACTCAACACTCAACTCAGTTGGAGTACCCGCACCTTATTTCCCTCCTAGAACAGAGGCTCTACTGAGTGATATGTGCATAATCCGATTACAGGCCTTAGATATTATTTCTAAATTAGACTCTCATAAGGCAACCAGAGATGATGGGATCCAGCCGTCATGCTACAGAAATATGCTTCTGAACTGGCTCAAGTTCTCTCCAAACTCTACAAATATTGCCTTGCTGCTTCCTGCTTGTTGGAAGTCCTCCTCTGTAGTGCCTGTTTTTACAAACTCTGGAGAACCTTCTAACTCTTCAAACTATTGCCCTATTAGTCTCCAACCACTTTTTGGTAAAGTAATCAATGCTGACATTGTTAAGCATCATGCTACTCATGACCTACTTTCTGACAAAAAATATGGCTTCTGTTTTGCTAGATCTACTGCTGATATGCTAACGGCCATCACTAAATATATATATGAATCTCTTGATAATAATGGCAAAGCTGGAGCTGTGGTTCCAGATATCTCAAAGGCATATGACAGGGTTTGGCATGTTAGTCTTCTATGTAAGCTCCAGGGTTACAGTATTACTTGATGTGTGTTTGATTCAATCCAATCATTCCTATCAAATCGTGAAATGAAGGTCATTTTGAATTGGCTCACTTCTAGATCCTATCACACGAATGTGGGTGTCCCCCCGCCAAGGCTCTATACTGGGTCCTGTGCTGTTTCTGATCTTCATCAATTATCTCTCAGTTCCCAAGTAGGTATAATAATCACACCTTAATAATGTTTTCTTTTACATTCAGTAACCTCTGTTGAGGGTGCAAAGAAGTCCCTCAGACAAATAATAAAAGGAAAATACACTACAAATAAAGCAAAATAAACTTTTGTTTATTTTCGTAAAAAAAAATATAAGAATTATTTTTTTTGTACAAAAAATGAAATTGTCCGTAAAGCAGTGGAAGAAAAGGAGAAAGAAAGGCACTGGGAATGTGAGAGGGAAAAGGTAGGACGATGTGTAGCGAGCGAGATGAAAGAAAGAGAGGGTGAAGGAATGTTCACTGATACGCGATACTGCCTGTTGTGTGAAATGCTGAATTCTGTGTGTGTGTGTGTGTGTGTGTGTGTTCGAAGCTGTCCATGTCGCTTTGATGTCGGCTTGTTGCTGTTCTCCCTCTGGTCTGATGAGAGTTTCTACCTTTCTTATATTTGAATGATGAGGCTCCGGTTTCTTATGTCGAGCCCTGATTGGTCAATAAATCATATTTTTTTACCACGTGGTGTGCTTTTCACTACGTCCGAACTTTTGGGTGCGCCGTTCTTGTTTTTGACCCCACAGGGTATGGTGAGGAGTGAATTCCCACGCAGTTGTATTTTTTTGATACCCGTGGTGTGAATTAATTTTTATTGTGTGTATGGAAAATAAAATAAGGAACAGCACACCTGTTACATCATGGTGGCTTTATTGCCTTGCTTGGAGGGAAATAATTATTGTATATATATATATATATATATATATATGGGGGGAAAATGATTATTGTATATATATATATATATATATATATATATATATATATATAATGTGTGTGTGTGTGTGTTCATGTATATGCTTATAGAGAAGATGGGACTAAGTGGAAAAGCCTTTTTAAATGACAATGCTTTTCACCCACAGGCATTGTTCAGGCTTTAAGTGCAGAATGAAAGGCAAAATTGTGTGTAAGGAAAATGCACTGGGAATTTTTAGGAGAAGATGGCAATTAATTACTGTTGTAACTTAGGAAAAGTTACTGAATGAGGAATAACCAAAACAGAGGTTGGAAATGAAATGGGAATCTTTATAACATCAACAAAATACAATACTCGCCAGTGGATTGAAGTAGGTAAACCACTGCTAGTGGTGGCCTACTTAGACAGCATATTACCCCCACCTACAATAGTGTCCAACATATTTATGAGGATTGGGACAAAGCCATTAATGTTCATAGGTACAGAATATAACAATTACTTTATCAGATCTGATGACCAACACACACACACACACACATATATATATATAATTTCAAGTATGATTTTTATTTTTACTTTTAACTGAAAAATAAAATCATCCTTGATAATGCCTAAAAGTATAGCCAAAAGCACTCGGACATACAGAACATTCGGACAGTTTCTACATAATTTATGTCCAGAAAAAAAATTATAAGAACACGAGAAATTAAATAAAAACCTTTTCCTTGTCAATTGTTTTTAACAAAACTTGCGTATATATATTTTTATTCTACATTAACAACCTTCCTGATGGCATCAGCTCTCAACACTACCATTTACTCCTGGCTCAATAGGAAGGCTGATCAGTCCAACAAGGTCAAATGACCACAAGACTGTCGTTCACTGGGACAAAAGTATCGACATAGCTGATGCTATCCAGCAGGAAAGTGACTTGTTGCAGCTTCCCAGGCTAACATTCACAGCTGACATGAAGTGGAAAGACTATATTGGATCCATTGCTAGGTCAGCTGCTAAGAAAGTCAATTCACTGATTCTTATGAGACAATTTTTCTCTCTGAATCTATCTTGCATATCAATAAGTCTACCATTCATCCATGCTTAGAATATTGCTGCCATATATAGTCTGGTGCTCCTGCTGTTTATCTTGATAAGATCCAAAGAAGAATCAGCAATATTATTGGTCCTGATCTGGCGGCTCATCTTCAGTCATTTGCCCACTGCCATAAGGTTGCCTCTCTGTGCCTTCTTTATAAATACTTTCATGGTAATTGTTCAGATGAACTCTTCGCTGTGATATTAAGCACAATTTAAGACTGGCAGCAAGATCTCATCAATTTACAGTTGAGATAGCTAGATGTAGCCGCAACTAACAGTTTCTTTTCTTGCACCTCTCATCTGTGGAACTCCCTTCTTGCTCCATCTATTCCAGCCAACTTTAATCTGCAAAAGTTTAAATGAAATGTCAATCACTATCTACTGTCCTCCTGAGCACTCTTTTCTCTTTCTACTCATTACTAATGTTTTTGTTCCTAACATCTCCGACTCCAGCCCCAGCAAAGAAGCTCCTACCAACAGAACATCTTTCTGTTGTCAATGAGCAGACTGGGACTTGTTCCGAGATTTCCTTCGCGATGTCCTCTGGATGTGGTTTTAAGCTCCCCGTTCAAGAATGCACTTTTGAGATCTCCTCCTGGGTAAAAGCTGGAATCGAAGCTTTCATCCCTGCTAGGAAATATATGGTTAAATCACACTCTTCTCCTTTGTTCTCTGCTGCTTGCTTAGCTGCCATGGCCCATAGGAATCAATTCTTCCACCTATATCGTAGTGACATGTCTGATTGCAACAGATGTCTCTTTCTCTCAGCCTGTAACGAGTGCAAGCGTGTCCTCAATGAGGCAGAGGCACTATTTGCTGATAGAATGAAAGAATGTATTGCATCTCGCAAATTCAGCTCCAAGGATTATTGGCGTCTCTGCAAGAGCATACTTAACAACAGCAAACCCACAATACCTCCTTTGTTCAATCAATTTGAGGTCCTGACCCCCTCAGCTGATAAGGCTGAGTGCTTTGCTCAGGAATTCGCATCCAACTCAATGCTCTATTCATCTGGTGTACCCACACCTGATTTCCCCACCTAGAACTGAGGCTCTATTGAGCGAGTTGCATATAACCCCGTCATTGGTATCGGACATCATCTCTAAATTAGACTTCCATGAGGCTAGTGGTGCTCCTGAACTGGCCCCTTCCCTCTCCAAATCATATAACTACTGCCTCACTGAATCTTGTTTTCCAGCCTGTTGGAAGTCCTCATCTGTTGTACCTGTCTTTAAGAACTCTGGAGATCCATCTAACTACTGTCCTATCAGTCTCCTACCACTCTTCGGCAAAAGTCTTTGAAGCTTTAATCAATGCCGAAGTGGTTAATCTCCTTATATCCCATGATCTGCTCTCTGACAAGCCATATGGTTTCGTCCTGGGTACGACGTTAAACTGCATCCAACAGCAAGGCCTCTGATCGGGAGGTTTTGAGGAAGCGTGGAACCACCTCTTAGTTGCTGGTGTTCCCAGGTCCACCCAGACCTGGGGTGGTAGCACCTGTTGGGGTCCCAGCTATGGGCAAATAGTGAATTTCCAGATCTTTCCCACGTCCTAGGTATGACGACAAACTACATCCGCGTCCTGGGTATGACGACAAACTACATCCGCGTCCTGGGTATGACGACAAACTACGTCCGCGTCCTGGGTATGACAACAAACTACGTCCGCGTCCTGGGTATGACGACAAACTACGTCCGCGTCCTGGGTATGACGACAAACTACGTCCGCGTCCTGGGTATGACGACAAACTACGTCCGCGTCCTGGGTATGACGACAAACTACGTCCGCGTCCTGGGTATGACGACAAAATACGTCCGCGTCCTGGGTATGACGACAAACTACGTCCGCGTCCTGGGTATTACGACAAACTACGTCCGCGTCCTGGGTATGACGACAAACTACGTCCGCGTCCTGGGTATGACGACAAACTACGTCCGCGTCCTGGGTATGACGACACAAACAACGTCCGCGTCCTGGGTATGACGACAAACTACGTCCGCATCCTGGGTATGATGACAAAATACATCCGCGTCCTGGGTATGACGACAAACTACATCCGCATATTTGATAAATATTATCAACAAAATAATTGCTTTTTTATAAAGATCACAAAAGACCAGAATGAAATTGAAAAAATATTATTACTTTTTTGAAAAACAATATTACCAACTATACTTTTTTGAAAAACAATATTACCAACTATACTTTTTTGAAAAACAATATTACCAACTATATTTTTTTTTTGAAAAACAATATTACCAACTGTGCTTTTTTGAAGAACCATGTTACCAACTATACTTTTTTGAAGAACAATGTTACCAACTATACTATTTTGAAGAACAATATTGCCAACTATACTTTTTTGAAGAACAATATTGCCAACTATACTATTTTGAAGAACAATATTGCCAACTATACTTTTTTGAAAAACAATATTACCAACTATACTTTTTTGAAAAACAATATTGCCAACTATACTTCAACCTTTTATACAAAATAACCAACTTAAATTCATAAATTAATAAGGCTTCGGCATAAAATGACCCAAATAGGAGTTGACATGCCAATTTATGAATTTAAGTTGGTTATTACCAACTATACTTCAACCTTTTATACAAAATAACCAACTTAAATTCATAAATTAATAAGGCTTCGGCATAAAATGACCCAAATAGGAGTTGACATGCCGTTAAATCCGACATCCATCCATCCATATGGTTTCCGCTTTGCCCGTTCGACAGCTGATGTGCTCATGGCCATAACTGAAATTGTTTACTGAGTACTCCACAATAACGCAGAAGCTCGTGCCATGGCTCTAGATATCTCTAAAGCACTTGATAGGGTTTGGCATTGGCTGGTTAACTTTAAAGTCTCAAAAACAAAACTGCTCTCTATTACTCACTACAGGGAAACTTCCCTGCCTCCCATTAGAATGTCTGATGCTCAACTCCACGAGAGCACCTCTTTGCGACTGCTTGCTCTCACACTGTCCGCTGTCCTGAGATGGAACAAATGCATTGAATCAATAGCTTCAGCCATCCCAAGAAAAGTTGGTTCCCTGTGTTGCACCAGAAAGTTTTTCTCACCCAAGTCCATCCTTTAAATCTATAAATCAACCATTCGCCCTTGCATGGAATACTGCTGCCATATATGGTCTGGAGCCCATGCTGTTCGTCTTAAGGTCCTTGACAAAATCCAGAGATGACTATGCAATGTGATTGGCCCTGATCTGGCATCTTGTCTATAGTCACTCTCTCATAGACATGCTGTCGCCTCCCTCTGTCTTTTCTACAAATACTTTCACGGTAAATTCTCCAATGTGCTACTTTCACTAGTTTCCAGACTGCATGAATTTAAACGTGCAACTAGTCTGGCATCTCAGTCCCAGCCTTTTACTGTTGAAACAGTTAAATGTAGCCGTCTCTTCTAGTCCAAATGCTTCAGGTCTTGCACCTCCTGTCTATGGAATTCCTTTCCTATTACTTGTTTCCCTGATAGCTATAATTTCCAACTATTCAAATGTCAGCTGACATCTCCAGATAGCTTGATCTATTCCCTGGCCTTCTCTTTATCCCTTCCTCTATCACGCCTCTTTACTCTTGCCTCCATTCTCTGTAACCCTTTGCACGCTAGTGGCATTCTGCCTTGCTTAGGGTGAAATACTTTAAAAAAATAATTCCTCCTCTAACCTCTTGCTTGTTAATGGCTTGACTGCCTTGCTTGGGATGATACTGATTAAAATATATATATATATATATAATCATATATATATATATATGTTTATATATATGTATATATATATATATATATATATATATATATATTATAAATTAATAGATTTAAAATATGGTTTTACCGCTACACAGTGATAACCATGTTTCAGAAATGGAAGCTAAAGCTTTAGCTTCCATTTCTGAAACATGGTTATCACTGTGTAGCGGTAAAACCATATTTTAAATCTATTAATTTATAATATTAATGCTCTGTAAATTTAAATTTACATAGAGCACTATTGTGTAAAAATAAAAATATCTATAAGAACACCGGATTTTATATCTTACTGTTTTTTCCTTTTTATTTATATATACATATATATATATATATATATATATATATATATATGTTTATATATATATACATATATATATGTTTATATATATATATATATATATATATATATGTTTATATATATATATATATATATATATATATATATATATATATATATGTTTATATATATATATATATATATATATATATATATATATATATAAGATGATTATATATATTTTAATCGTACTTAATATTTTAATGATACTGATTAAAATATATATATAAATATAATCATCTTATATATATATATGTTTATATATATATATATATAAGATGATTATATATATTTTAATCATACTTAATATTTTAATGATACTGATTAAAATATATATATAAATATAATCATCTTATATATATATATATATATATGTTTATATATATATATATATATATATAAGATGATTATATATATTTTAATCATACTTAATATTTTAATGATACTGATTAAAATATATATATAAATATAATCATCTTATATATATATATATATATATGTTTATATATATATATATATATATATATAAGATGATTATATATATTTTAATCATACTTAATATTTTAATGATACTGATTAAAATATATATATAAATATAATCATCTTATATATATATATATATATATATATATATATATATATATATGTTTATATATATATATATATATATATATATATATAAGATGATTATATATATTTTAATCATACTTAATATTTTAATGATACTGATTAAAATATATATATAAATATAATCATCTTATATATATATATATATATATATATATGTTTATATATATATATATATATATATATAAGATTATTATATATATTTTAATCATACTTAATATTTTAATGATACTGATTAAAATATATATATAAATATAATCATCTTATATATATATATATATATATATATATATATATATAATGTTTATATATATATATATATATATATATATATATAAGATGATTATATATATTTTAATCATACTTAATATTTTAATGATACTGATTAAAATATATATATAAATATAATCATCTTATATATATATATATATATATATATATATATATATATATATATGTTTATATATATATATATATATATATATATAAGATGATTATATATATTTTAATCATACTTAATATTTTAATGATACTGATTAAAATATATATATAAATATAATCATCTTATATATATATATATATATATA
Source organism: Acanthosepion esculentum (assembly GCA_964036315.1). Taxonomy (NCBI): domain Eukaryota; kingdom Metazoa; phylum Mollusca; class Cephalopoda; order Sepiida; family Sepiidae; genus Acanthosepion; species Acanthosepion esculentum. The sequence goes on along the minus strand of OZ038499.1, from coordinate 90,743,319 downwards.
TATATATATATATGTTTATATATATATATATATATATATATATATAAGATGATTATATATATTTTAATCATACTTAATATTTTAATCATACTGATTAAAATATATATATAAATATAATCATCTTATATATATATATATATATATATATATATATATATGTATATATGTATATATATATATATATATATATATTTCTAATTGGTAACTAAGAAATGCATACATTCCTGGCAGCAGTGAATATGTTAATGAATTTTATTTATCAAAATGAATCTTAAGTTATATATATACCAATTTCTAATGTTAACTCTGACAAAAACATAGATGGAATTATGGTAGGGTTCAGATATCTAAGATTGCAGTTATTATATTAACAAATTTTATTTTATTTTCCCAAGGTGAAGTATAAGTATTCTTTCGATAGCAATTTCATTCACGAAAATGTAAATAGTAAATGTTTAACAGTATTCTAAATTAATTCTCTTTGCAGGAGAAGAGATAATAAAAATGGAGGAAGAAAAATACAGAGAATGTAAGTAAAGTTATACATTATTTTTTTTCTCTCATTGATAAAATTTCCTTTGTATACAAATTGATATGCAAATTGTCCAGAATATAAAATTTAACAATATTTTTCTCTATGTTTCTGAGATGAAGTATTATAACTAAACTATTTACATGTTTTGGACTGTTGTCCTCATTTTATTTCCATATTCACATTTTTACCATTGTAGACTCCAACCTTCTTCAGGTTATATAAGCTGGAATTTCAAACCAAACTATTTATTTAGTCCACGGGAGTAGATTGTTCTAATTCCACATGCCATGCCTTTTCTGGATATCTCAGTATCAGTTAATTCCCTTTAGTAACTCAACTCTCCAAGTTTTTTTCTTCCCTCTCCTGTGGCCAGGTATTGAACTTACAACTTTTGGGTTTGAGTCACTTTTTGGATTACTCAACTTTTATTCACTGTGTCATATAAATAAAGAGTTTGGTTTGAAATTTCAATGTATGCCACTTGAAGAAGGTTAGATCATACAATGACTGAAATGATGTGAATATAGCAATAAAGATGAGGATAACAGTCCAAATGATGTAAATAGTGTAAATAACAATATACTAAGCTTAGCTTCGCTTGGCACAGTATTAAAAACATTGATCCCACAATGAGGATCAAACTCACTAAATGTTTGTAAGGATTTGTAATAGCTAAGCTTGCTAACCATTTACTCTACAATTAATTTGATGTGCACATAACATAGTGGTTATCATCACAGTGGGATTGGCATTTCATTCAAATTCCAGTTGAGCAACGTTATGTTCATTTTTGCACAAATAGCCTTGGGAAAGGTAAGAATCCATTTTTTCTCTCTCCAGCTAGGAGTCAATAGAAAAGGACAATTCTTAATTCAAAATAGTTTCAGCTTGACAACAATGATTTTGAAATGAAAAATATTCCTTACCCTGACATACTTAAAAGCCGTGGCCTTTTCTCACTTAAAACATAATGCCTTAGACTTAATTTAATAGATATTTAGAATAGTAAATTTAATTGATGACAGATGTTAAACCATTTACTAAGCTTAGCTTTGCTTGGCACAGGATTAAAAATATTGATCACCCAATATGTCTCTTCCATTTTTCTAATTTAATGTTTCAATTATTCCTATTTTCTGCATGTTGCCAGTACAATATCTCTTTTCCCTTCTGTCTGTTTGCCCATTTTAGCCTAATGGCCGCTGGGTTAATAATAATAAATGAAATCTAGTCCATAGTATCCTCAGCTTCCTTCTGTAGAACCATATTTCAGTTGCTTCAAGTCTGTTCTTCATCTTTGAGGAGACTGTCCACCATTCACTGCCATATAAGAGGATAGATATCACATAACACTTAAGTACTCTTTTCTTTGTTTCTAATAATGTTTTTCTATCTCTTAATACTTGGCTTAGCTTTTGGAATGCATCATTTGCTATCACAATGCATCTTCACATTTCAGTGTTACGTTTTCTGTCCTCTGTTAGAACATTTCCCAGAGATTTAAATTTCTGTACTTGTTCTGATGATCTACAGACTGAAGCACTAAATCTAAAAACAGAACTTAACAGAAAACTTACGGTTGCTCTGAAAGTAATGCTTATTTTATTAGGCTGACCCACAACTTCTGAGGTAGATACTAGTACTTTGGCAGTAGGGATTGAATCAGACCTGAATAACCCATAATTTGTATCAGTCTGGTAAAATGGCATTTGACAAGGAAGTCCATTTGAAGTTGAGATGCTGGATTGAATTGTCCATGCATAAAAAAACCCAGACCCATTGAAATTGATTGACAGTTGTTGAACTTTTATAGAGATCAAACAGAGAATGTGAGCATAGTAAAACTGTGGGAAAGTATGCTAGAGAAGTGACGACAATCCATAAAAAAGTAGAGCATTTTGAAAATGCATCTCTGGTCTTGGTTGAGTTTGAGTCCCAATAGATGCACAAGGCATGGGGGTTCTCTGAGGGAACATCCATTCATTGTGACTGGTGATAGTTCAGGTTCCGATCAGAGATGATTGAATGTAACTAGTTTGGCTTTTAAGGCATTGAATATGACCAGCCAAATTTTCCCTGACTGAGCTGTTAGAACGAGATCAGAGGGTTGGACTGAGAAGTAAGCCCTGGGGGACACCTGTGTTGATCTCTAGGATGGCAGAGAACTGATCATTAACAACTACCTTCAGTGACCTACCCGTACTCCAAGCAAGGTGATAATACCACTAGGACGCAAGGAGTTACAGGGAGTGAAACAGAATAAGAAGACTTTAGTGAGGAGAAAGGACAAGAACAGAACAGGATTCAGGAAGATAAAAGATGGCAATTAGTGTTGCACTTAAACTTTTGAAGATTGTAGGTAACAGGGAAACAGATCAGATAGTTACATCTAGTTATTTCAACAGTAAAAGAGTGAGACCTAGTGGCCAATCTAGTAGCACATTTAAATTCATACAGTTGAGGTACCAAGAAGGAATGCTCATCAGAACAATTGCCATGAAAATATTTATAAAAAAGACAGAGTATTTACATTGCTCGGACTGTTGTCCTCATATTTAAATAATAATATTTGATGTGTGTGTGTGTGTGTGTGTATATATATATATATATATATATATATATATATATATATATATATATATATATATATTTGATGAAATGGATTAGATCCCACAAATTTTTTAATATAATTTCTTTGTATCCATAAAAATAACATATAAACAGAATATATATATATATATATATATATATATATATATATATATATATATATATATATATATATAGTTGGATTGCTGTGAGTTTGTGACCCTTTGTTTCAATCCAACTAAATAAGTTAGCTCCGTCACTGATATTGAGCTCTTTCCAATAATTACTACACATATATAATATATAGATAATATATGTAAAAATTACATACATATATATATATATATATATATATATATACTAGCAGTAAAGCCCCATAACCGCCATACTCATTTTGTACATGCATGTAAGGCTGAAGTCTAGTAGACTGATGGCTGCCCACATAAAAAAAACATAATGTACACAAGTTGTCAGTATTCATCAGTACAATGGAAGAAAAAATTATAAGGCTTAAAAGGAAGCAATGGACAGCCATGGTAGCATCAGCCGTTCGCCATTACTAAGACACCTCCAATTAAAAGTGGTCAAGTTCAATACGAACACGGGCCTTAGGAATTTTTGGTGAGTTCTGGCAGATGGCTTTGTATTCTGATTGGATGGTTTTATTATCCTGAATGCAAGACTTTACATGAAGCCCTGTGTCAGTTGCAACGTAGTAAAGCCTGAAAGGTAGACGTGTCTTTTGCCCAAAAGGCGGCGCTGCCACTACCGCAAACAGAACCACATAACAGAAGTATGGGAAGGTGCTAGGGCGAGTACTTGTAAGTGGCACAAATTTTTTTGTAGTTTTTAATAGCCAGTTGAGGTGAGCATGAAGTGCACATAGCATTACCTAAATCAGCCCTTATGGTCAGGGGAGAAATACACCAACGGTGTACAGCAGAGAATGCATATTATAACTCTGCATGCTGCTATTCTTTTATTATCCCACTTCTTTTTGCTGAGGCCTGAATTGTGTGGACACACTCGACTTCTCTGACAATTAAACAAATCCACCTTCCCACGTATTGGTTTTGTGTTGCAACTGAATATAGTTACATGGCCGACATGCAGCTATGGTGGGGTTTAAGTGATAAGGGAGCATCTGGTGAGCAAGACAACATTTAATGAAATGTCTTAATAATGGCAAGTGGATACTATGACAACCTTTAAATAAACCGGGTTCAAAAATGTAGGAACCTATGATGCAGCTGACATAAAGATGCGTACATTGCGTTTAAATGTGACTGATTATGGGCTATAGGACTTCTGCAAAGGGAATATTTTTAGCTTTGTTTTTTGGAGAGTAAATGTAAACGTTATCCTTACTCCCAACCTGGGAGCAGCCTACGTAAAGCTGTCCATGGGTGAAACACTGTTCACCTAAATGCAGACCCGCGACGCTGAGCGTCTGTCCTTGCGATTTGGCCATTGTTGTTGAGCGGTGCTTGCCGTACCCCAGGGCTTTCTGAAGCTCCGGAAGGTGCAGTAGATCTGGAATTCCTCAAACAACGATTAGTGGTCTGCACAGGTCTTTCTAAAGCTCTGGCAGATGCAGTAGTGCTGGCATTTCTTAAACGATGAATAGCGGTTTGTTGAAGTTGTTTCAAAACCCTGGAAGATGCTGTAGCTCTAGCATTCCTAAGACGATGCAATATTGTTTGTTCAGGGCTTTCTAAACCTCTAGAACATGCTGTAGTGCTGGCATTCCTTAAACGCCAAAGGATTGTCTGTGTTGGTGACTCGAAAGCCCTGGCCCTAGAAATGTGTATTGTGTCCTGTGAATTCTGTACTAAACGCTCTTCAGTTGAAAGTCTAGCGCGTCGTGATGACATAACTGATGCTACTGATGCCAGCCTTTCAGTCCATTCAGCGATACTTTCCATGGAGATGCAGGCAGCAGAGCATGAGGTCATCTGAAAAAGGTGCAACAAAGTTTGCTCTGTGGTTTCACTTGCACTTGCTGCTCTTGTAGCAGAAGCAGTAGCCGTGTGCCATCCAAAAAGTTTTCTTCTCTTAGGTGGCATTTTAACCAATTTTAAAAAGGCAAATGTAATAAAAGGTATGTAGGTATTTTAAGTGCAAAAAATACCTGTAGTCTAAACGTAGGCAGGTAAGAGGGATCCCAAAAATGTATGTAACTGTATCAAAAGGGGATCAAAGACAAAAAAAGTGAAGTTTAAAAAATTCAACTAAAGGTAGTAGGTAATTTGGGAAGTAAATTCGATAAATGCGGAAACGGATGTAGTTTTAACTAAGAAGTAAAAAAACAGTTTGGATACGTAATCAACAACTTGCGCTTTCCGTAAGAAGCGAATGAATTGAGTCAAGTGCGGGACAGTGATCGCAGCAGTGTGAACACGCGTGCAAGTTATGGTATAAAGAGGCAGTTGGCCAGTTAACCTTGAGCGCACATACTAAGGTGACATATGTATGCATGCGTAAGAGAACTGTTCGTGCGTATGATTGGATGGGTCCAAGGTTAAACGCTTGTAACTGTGCCAATGAGCTCACAGCAACCTTGAACAGCTGATGCGATTGGTTAACCTCCAGCTGGGTTAGTCAAAGCAGTGCACAGTGGCAGATGACGTTTCAAGATAGTATATGCCGACTTTATTGTATCAGGTTTTTTATTGATAAATATGAAAGCTATGTAGTTCCTTATCCCAAAAAAGGAATTGACTTTTTGATTTACGTTGTCACCGATGTTGCGCAGTCTCTCAAAATCAGCCAATCAGAAAATGGGATTTTCAAGCTTCATTTTTCTTTGAAAATTTTGAGCAGCCAGGAGATATGAGGCATTTTTATTGATCAAAAGTTGAAAATACAAGTGTTTTTACACTTCTTATGAACAAAATTTGAAGCAATGTTAATTTTGTTTACTGATGGATGATTAACGCATTTAAGTAGCACAAATTTTGATGAAAACATGTGAGAACATTTTTGGGCAGCAATGCGCAGTAGTAAAATTATAATGAGTAGGTTCCTTTTGCTACACGTAAATGGCATGAAAAGACATAACAGTCCCCTGGTGTCCCCTTAAATGAAAAAATGCAATCAAATGTGACAAATTGGACAATTGAGGGGAGCAGATTCTGCCCACTTGGCTTAAAAGTAGTGGCATGAAGGGGCATGAAATGTGTTAGTGATTGCTCACTGAATTCAATCCTATTCTTTAGTAGGCTAAAAAGCAGCAGTTTCACCATGTTTTTTACTGATTTTTCTGGTAAAATATGACATGTGGCTCTGTAAATCCCTTTTAAAATGGCTTTGATGTTTACTTTACTGTGTAAATGCAGAAAACATGGAAAGTAATGCATGCCTGCATTGAAACATTAAAAGATCCTTTTTAAAAACCATGGCATGAGATTAAATCCTGAAATAAAAGTAGGCTACCTGAAACCTCTACCCCATTTTGGATGCTTGATGTGTGCATGTGGGAAGCCCCCTGTTCACACATGATCTTGCATGACCCCGGAGTGTGAATGGGCCAATCAGCAGCAAGCATTACTCATTGCATGAGCCACATGTGACTAATAACACTAATCTGATTGGCTTTTGGAACACAAAGTTTGGCTGCAACAGAAATCCTTCATTGTGATAACTTTTGCATCTGAAACCAAAATATGGCCATTCTTGTCCTTTCTTATTCCCATAAAAGCACTTAAATCCAACTTTTTTCTAATTATGTTATCGCTATCTGACATGAAAATTGTCCATATCTGCATATGTGCAGTGAATGCGCATAATTAAACACGTGTGCATCTGAACAAAAATGAAAAATCGATAATATTGATTTAAATCTTGACTTAGATCAATTTTTGGTGCTGTCAAAACCTCTGCAGGACCATTAGCAGTAACTGTTAAAATTTGGTTGAAATCGGTCGAAAAATGTAGGAGATTCGATCAAACATATAAACGAACGCACACACACACACATTCTGCCTTTTATCATATGCATAGATATATATATATATAAATATATATATATATAGTAAAATAGTCATTGAAAGAATAAATCAATAAAGTTAACGTAATTAATGGCGAATTCACTTCGCTAACAGTTTAAGAAGGCATTAATTTACTGACCACTCGCTGAACGATGCAATCTTTGTTTTCATTAATTGTACAATGGATTAGATGTTCAATCCATATTATTCACAAGTACTTTGAGTGAAAATATTCACCATCTCCAGGCAGAGATATTATTTTTTTTCTCAATTTCAGGTAATTTCAGGTAAAAATTCCAAGATGAAAGTGAATGTGTAACTTGTCAAAAGAACTTTTATTAAAAAAGTGTGTTGTTATGAATAGTTAAAAATATTTTTGAATGTGCAATTAATGATGGTGAACATATATATATATATATATATATATATATATATATATATATATATATATATATCAATTATGTAGTGCGTATTCAATTTATGTAACGTAAATCATTCAAACGAAAAACAAATACTGAAGCTAATTATATGGCAAGAATCACTCTCGCAAACATTTTATTATTAAATATTGTTTGCGAGAGTGATTCTTGCCATATAATTAGCTTCAGTATTTGTTTTTCGTTTGAATGATTTACGTTACATATATATATATATATATATATAATGAGGAAATGGATTAAATCCAGCATATTGTTATTTTTAATTTATTTTGTTTAAATGTTATTCTTGATGGAAACTCATATTCAAGTAGAAGCTCTGTCTTTTAATTAAACAGTATATTTTATCCAACTACATCTATTGGCCTGTATTTACCACCTACAATTTTAAAACTTAAAATGAATTACCAACTACCATTTTTTCTCTTCTGGAATTCTTTTTTATTATTCCTTCTCTTAACTCGTCTCCTTATTGTCTGTCGTTTCCAGTAACCCCTTGCAACCTAATGACATTATCACCTTGATTGGGCTGAAATGATTTAAAAAATTAAAAAATAAAAATTGGTTATTAATAGATAACAATTTTACGATGATTGGTAATATCATTTTTCTGGTGAAGATAGTAGAGGAATGAAGTTGGAAATAAGAAAGAATTAGCCAAAGTGCTTCAAAGAAAGGAATGGTTCATTCAAAAAAAAAAAAAAGAAAATTCTTGTTATTTGATTTGTGAAGCAAAGGAGTTTTAACACCCACCACAAAACAGTCAGTGAACTACAGATCCAGACCGAAAATAAAATTTTTTCAGTTTATATTACATTGGGGAAAGAAAAAAAAATAAATGAGACTTGTCCATGATGGAAATGTTTAATCTTGTACCTTTTAACATATATATATATATATATATATATATATATATATATATATATAAAAGTGAACATAGAAGTCAACACTTAGAGGCGACAGTCTGTTTCATGCTAGATGCAATCGTCAGGCAACTAGTGCTGTTATTTTTCTCAGCTATGCAACACTGACCCGTATATATAAATAGCCAAGAAAAATAACATCACTAGTTGCCTGACGATTGCATCTAGCATGAAACAGACTGTCGCCTCTAAGTGTTGACTTCTATGTTCACTTTTATATTTACACACGCTCTATCTCTGATATTGAGCACTTTATCCCATAAATACAGCACACTTTAAGACTATATTTCTTCATTATTATATATATATATATATATATATATATATATATATATATATATATAGTAAAAAAAGAACAGTAAGAGATGTAATCTGGTGTTGTTATTGATATTTTTATTCTTACAAAACAGGGCTCAATGTAAATCTACAGAACATAAATATTATAAATTAACTGATTTAAAAATATGGTTTCATCACTACACAGGAATTACCATGTTTCAAAAACAGAAACCAAAAACTTCAAATTCAATTATATTCAATTAAAAGCATTAGTTCTGTTTCATCTTCAAGCGAATTTTGGAATAACTTATTTTAAAATTTACTGAGTTTTAAAAGCACATACATTCATAATTTTTGTTTCCAAGGATACAGAGAAATCCAATCATTTAGACAGGGGCGGTACTGTGTTCTTTTTTATTAACTATTATTGTATCAATTATGAGTTACATTCAAAAATGGGTTACGTCTAGGTAGGGTAGGGGTGCATTTTTCAACGAATTATGACATCCGTTCAACACATGTCATCTGGTTTTTCATCAATGCAAAAAGTTTTTATGGCATTTTATTCATTAAATTTCTACATATATACATGTCAATATTCTTTTTTGTAGGTGCATCTTTCCAATCTCTCAAGGACTCAATGCATTCTGCTATAGCACGCAGTTCAATCTGATTGGTGAGTTCATAAAATTATTTTGAACAAATCTAAATAATCCATTGTTTGTAAGGAGGGTTAATTTTGGTACCATTGTTTTTTAATCGGCTTCACCCCAGGCAAGGCAGTAAAGCCAATAAGACACAAGAGGTTACCGAGTGTGGGAGAGTTAGGAACAAAAACTTTACTAATGAGTGGGGTAGTGAACAAAAGGAAAAAAGTGATGAGAGGGGGTTAGAGAGTGCAGTGCACCGTTCGCCAGCAGACCAGCTGTTCTACTTTCGTTGTCGGTCGCCTCGAGGAAATGGATTGCGAGTCTCCCTTTCTTGGCTGTTACACTGAGCAGTCATGAAACAGACACCAACTCAGATGTGCCTACTTCAAATTCCTCTTCGTCCATCAGTAAATTCGTACATCCAACTCTGTTGCACGAAGTCCGCCGAATGACTCGTTCCTGATTGATGCCGCTGGTACCTCGCTTTTATGCCTGTCTGACACTGCTGAAATTTGCATGTGTACAGATATAGTCTCGTTTTGGACGAGATTGGCGCGCATAAATTGTGTCTTCAATAGCGGCCATATTTCTTTTCGGCATTACCCTGCAAGCAAGACACGTTCGCACTCATTTTGAACTCCAAGGTAAGTCATGTCTTTCGTCACGATTGGGAAGAGAAAAAGAGTCATTTCTAGTCAACTTTAATCTCTAAAAATTTAAATGCAATGTCAGTCGCTATCTACTGTCAGAAGCACTTTTCATGGAAGTAGCGATAGAGCAGTGAAAGGCTTGCCACATCCTGTCTGTGAGAGAGAGATTGCCAAGGACTCAGAGACTCTTTTGGATTCTATTGAGACTGGAAAGTGAGGACTGATCAGCTCCTACCCAAATATTACATCAGTAATCCATTTTAAGCTGGTTCTAACCTTCTTGACAGTAGATCATGATTTATATTTGCATTTCAATTTTTGGAGATTAAAGTTGGCTGGAAAGCATGGAGCCATAAGGGTGTTCCACAAGCGTGAAGTGTGAGAAAAGAAACTGTTAGCATAGAATTTATAGCTACATCTAGCCAAGCCAACTGTAAGTTGATGAGATCTCAATGCCAGTACAGTACTGTGCTTAAATTCAAAAAGGTTTAGGTACCATAGCCAAGAGCTAATCCAAGACAATTATCTTGAAAGTATTTATAGAAAAGGCACAGGGAGGCAACCTTATGGTGGTGAGAATCTGAAGTGTTCAGAAAATTGCAAGGTATGTGATGTAAACAACAGTTTTAAGGAATGTTTGTTTTAGTATCTTCATTTTTGTCATTGTAATCACTCTGTTCAAAGAAATGAGGATTTTGACCTTCCTTTACACTAATTAATAGAAACCACATAACTTGAGGACTTTCAACAGCAGCAACAACTAAAATGGATAGTATGAGGGGGGACACAAAAGTAACCGGAATTGTGTCATATAATTTTATTCATTCATTGTTGTATGTTTATATTTTTATCACCTTCAAACAATTCTACATTTGAGGCAATGCACTGGTCCAGATGTGTTTTCCACTGTACAAAGCAGTCCTGGAACTCTTGTGATGTTATGTTTTTTAATGACGCCGTCATTTTCTTCTTAACCTCTTCTGCTTCTGCAAAACGTTTTCCTTTGAGAACTATCTTCATTCGGGGGAACAAAAAAATTCGCAGGGGGCGAGATTGGGTGAATAGGGGTGGGGAAGTGTGGTCAAGCCATTCTTGGTCACAAACTGTCTCACACTCAAGGCAGTGTGCACAGGCGCATTGTCGTGATGCAACCATCACCCTCCACTTTGTCTCACCTTGTATTGCAAACGCTTCACGACTTCCAAGTAAAAAGCCTGGTTAACAGTTTGACCAGGAGGAACGGATTCTTTGTGGAGAATTCCGTTCACATCAAAGAAACAAATCAAAATCGTCTTGACATTGGACTTCACTTGACGCGCTTTTTGGGATCGTGGTGATGTTGGATGCTTCCACTAACTTAATTGCTGCTTCATTTCTGGGTCGTAGCCATAGCACCAGCTTTCGTCACCAGTGATGACCTTCGAAAAAAATGGTCTGGATCAACTTCCAACCGTTTACGACAGGCATCCTTTCAGCCAAGGTAAAAATAGACGAAAAGGCGTGAAGCACTTCAAAACAAATGTGAACCACGGATCTTCCCACGATGACACCAGCTAGCACACTGATGCCTGAGGGTTGCCTCAAGTGGCATCTAGCGGTGGAAACCTGAAATACTAAGGGCTTGTCACACAGAAAACAATTCCGGTTACTTTTGGGCACTCCCTCGTAACTAGATGAGAAAATAATGACAATCAAGATGCTGACATTCCACACTATTTCAAACCAAAGGTTAAGAAGGAAACCCTCATGTTACATGATATCAGTCCCCCTCTAAATGGCAGTGAATGCTGGACAGTCTCTCTTCAAAGATGAAGAAGAGACTTGAAGCAACAAGAATGTAGTTCTACAGAATGATGCTGAGGAGACCCTGAACTGAACATGTGAGCAAAGACAAAGTTTTAGGGAAAATGGAAACAAAAAGGAAACTTATACTTAATATCAGGAAGAGAGAGTTGAAATTTCTAGGGCATGTAATGAAGAAAGAGAACTTGGAAAATTTGATACTCACAGGACAGATTGAAGGCAAGTGAAACAGAGGATATCAATGCATAACTCACTGAATGAGCTTGAGTAAATGGATGGCTGAATAAGATTTATGAGAAATAACAAAAAGACAAAATTTATTAAGAGCTACAAAGGACAGGAAATTGTGGAGAGCCATGATCGCCTACGTCCTGAAGGGATACAGCAGATAGAAGAAGAAGAATGAGCTTGAGTAAATGGATTACCGGACAGGGTTTAGGAGAAATAACAAAAAAAAGACAAAACTTATTAAGAGCTACAAAGGACAGGAAATTGTGGAGAGCCATGATCGCCTATGTCCTGAAGGGATACAGCCGATAGAAGAAGAATGAGCTTGAGTAAATGGATGGCTGAATAAGATTTAAGAGAAATAACAAAAAGACAAAATTTATTAAGAGCTACAAAGGACAGGAAATTGTGGAGAGCCATGATCATCTACGTCCTGAAGGGATACAGCAGATAGAAGAAGAAGAATGAGCTTGAGTAAGTGGATGGCGGAAAAAGGTTTAGGAGAAATAACAAAAAGACAAAATTTATTAAGAGCTACAAAGGACAGGAAATTGTGGAGAGCCATGATCACCTATGTCCTGAAGGGATACAGCCGATAGAAGGAGAATGAGCTTGAGTAAATGGATGGCTGAATAAGATTTAAGAGAAATAACAAAACGATAAAATTTATTAAGAGCTACAAAGGACAGGAAATTGTGGAGTGCCATGATTGCCTACGTCCTGAAGGGACACAGAACATAAAAGGAGAGGGTACAATCACAGATTCAAATGTACTATAATTTTCTTTACACCAAAATAACACATTCTTACTTACCATTCTTACTACAGTCACCATAATACCACAATTTCTCTATGAAGTCCTAACTTGTCTCTCTGTATACAGTTTGTCTCATGGGGTGGGAATAACTTTTTAAAAACTGTAACCCCAATGTGTATATGCAATGATCAAAAGAAATATTTACAAAATTAAATATAATAGTGTGGCACTGGCGACTCAGTCAGTGGATACTGAATGTTTCCTTATAGGGAAACAGCTAATATTACCATTACCACATAATTTTAATGATTATTTTTTACTACTTTCTCTTGATCTGAAAGCAAGAGATTTTGTATAGAAATATGAATATGAATTAGAATGAGCATAAACAGCTCAAGTTCTTACTTGTTAACTGTCCATAATTAAAAACGACAGCCTGTCAAGAAAAACTGGAAGCCAAATGGCAACATTTGAAAGGGAAAAGGAAAAAAAGAAAAGAAAGGAGAGAAAAGGTTAAAGAGTGAGTGTAAAGTGGAGAAAAAAGTGGCGGAAGGGACAAATAATCATGACACCCTACACATATGCACATCCGCGCAGATGCACACATGGGTGCATGCGCACAAATGCACACACACATACACTACAAAACAAAAAAAACTTATACCAATGATAAGTGCATATAAAAAAGAAGAATTGAGAAGTATAAGTAGTCAATTGCTGATGGCCCCTGATGAGTGGGCAGACATGTTCATCTATGAAACCCTGGGGTCAGGATGCTGAAGATAACATCCATCAGCTAGATGACAAACCTTTTACTTGTAGTAATACTATATATATATATATATATATATATATATATATATATATATATATATATACAAGAGTTGGACAAGATAATTGGAACAGGTGCAAATTCCACTCCTATATTTCAAAGACCTACTATATGAAGAACTTTGACTAAAACTTCGTAATTGCAGGTTATATCTATTGTAAATACGGTTATTTATCTAATTTACTGTCTTTGTCTAATTTATTTTTAGAATTTAGTAAAATTTAAGCTAAATGTGTGACCTCTCCCAGTTCGAAAAGGGCAAATTGTTGGAACTCGCATAGCAGGAGCCTTGATCCCTAAGGTTGCTGAACTGTTTGATTTTTCAAGAGCTACCATATCAAGAACTATGACACAATTCTAGAAACAGGGCAAAACCTTGAGTAAGCAAAGTAATTCGGGCCGGACTTACAAACTGACTGACAGGGACCGACGTGCATTGAAACGCAATGTGGCAAAAAATCATCGGTGACTGCTGAGTTGAATAATCATCTGAATAGTCCAGTTTCTAGTTAAACTGTTCGTCGTGAGCTCCATAAGGCTGGATATTATGGAAGAGCCACCATAAGGAAACCTCTTCTCTCCACTCGCAACATTCAAAAGGGGTTGAAGTGGTGCAGAGATCACAATGCCTGGTCTGCAGAGCAATGGAAGCAAGTCATATTCTCAGCCGAGTCCAGTTCTTCTCTTTTCTCAACTTCAGGGCGAGATTATGTGTGGGGGCAGCCCAAAGAAACTTACAGTCCTGACTGCCTTCTTCCAACAGCGAAGCATGGAGGTAGATCAGTGATAGTTTGTGCCGACATATCATGGAAATGTCTCGGTCCAATAGTTGCCCTGCATGGTAGAATCAACAGCAAAGATTACCTGAACATTTTGGGAGATCATGTTCATCCAGTGGCCCAGACTTTATTCCCTGATGGTGACTGCATCTTCCAAGACGATAATGCTCCAATACATACTGCCCAAGTGGTTAAGAATTGGTATGAAGAGCATTAAAGTGAGCTAGAACACATCGAGTGGCCTCCCCAATCTCCAGATAGCAATATTATTGAAAATTTGTGGTGCATTTTGGAACGACAATTTAGGAGTCGCTATTCTCCACCGTCGTGTCTTAAAGAGCTGGAGCAGGTGTTAATGGAAGAATGGCTGAAAATTCCTTTGGATGAAGTCAGGAAGCTGTATGATTCCATTCCTAGACGTATTAAAGCTGTATTGTGAGGCTAAAGAAGGACCCACTCCATATTAAATAAATTTTCTTTGAATTTAACAAGTGTTTCAATTATTTTGTCCAACCCCTGTATATATATATATATATATATATATATATATAATTACTATAAACATTATTTTAGTGTGTACACATTGATTAGGCTTCATTGATTATTTAAAAATGATGACGTTAACATCAACCAGTCTACATCCTCAAAAGTTTTCTTAAAGAAAATGTAACTCTAGGCAGGAACTGAACTGGCATTACTTATTTTTCTTGAAAACTACCTTTTAGTTAATCATAATGTTAATGTTTCGGCTACAGATATCCTTACAGCAAGGCAAGGTTCAATTAGCCTTGCTGTAAGGACTGGCATGGCCAAACAGCAATGAGATATCCAGCTGAAAGGTGTCTTTCCAGGAATAAGGAATGCAGGTTCATATAACAGTAAGCAGATCCTGTGTGTACTACCCTTGAACGCCCCGACCTGGGAGGGACAAGCTTGATTGGAAGCCCCAGGCGGTGCTCTGTAATCTTATCAACATTTGCTTTTCTTTCTTTTCATTTATATACATTGCAAATTAAACTAAGCACAACTGACTATTAAAGGTTGGAAAAAATTTTTGCCGATTTTGACGTCATTCTAGGATCTTTTTTTTGTCCAATTTTGTAACTTTGTTTTTCGCTCATGCTAAATTTTAAAATACACTATAAAATTCACTATTTTTTATCCATAATGTTTATTTTAACGAGAAAAATCTCAAATTGATGTTAAAATATTGTCGATTTATTTAAGATGAATTGATCTATTACGATATGTCCCTTGTTTACATTTAGTGTATTTATTTTCACTTTTTCCAGTCGAATTGTTCACCTATATTACATATGATCCATTATTGTATATAAATAGTATTTTATATGAATATTACCTTATGAAATTCTGTCCTGGGTATGACGATAAACTACATCCGCGTCCTGGACAAGACGATTAACTACGTCCAACAGCAAGGCCTCTGATCAGGAGGTTTTAAGAAGTGTGGAACCACCACTTAATTGCTGGTGTTCCCAGGTCCACCCTGACCCGGGGTGGTAGCACCTGTTAGGGTCCCAGCTATGGGCAAATAGTTAACACCCAAACTTGTGTAAAAATAGGTTTTAATACCAGAAAAAACTTTGTAATAAAAAAAAATATTCCCAGCAATAATTTTTGAAGGAAAAATTATTATCAGCAATACTTTAAAAAAAAAACAGCAATACAAACTAAATTTCCTAAAAGAAGTTGGATTGTGCTAAAATTATGAGTAATTGAAAAATCGTTCAAATATATATGTATACATACACACCTTTTTTTTTATCAAACTATCACTATGAATCTATTTAAAAAATTTTGTTGGCATTAAATGACCCACTGAGGTTGATATGCCATAAAACAAAACAACCAACCAACCTTATGAAATTTAAGATGTAGGAGAGTGGGGGGCTCTGTATCATAGATAAAGACATGGAGAATGAGACCCTTGAACCGGCAATGCAACAAAGGTTAATGTAGAAATCAACCAAACTAAACTTATTCTTTTTTACTATCTGGAAGAATTAAATTTCTTGTAAATCAATTAAAATGCAGAAAAGTTATTTTACTTCGGATATGCTTTGTCATGAAGCTAATAAAATGACAAGATTCTTTGATGAATTAATTATAATTTTCCATTAAGTAATGCCACATGCCAGGAAATTTAACCCTCTGTATCAAAAATATGCACATGGCATCTAAAGAAACACATCAATAAATTAATATCCCAATATTTCAACCAATGGATAAATAAACCTGTTAATCTTGTTCTTGATGAGAATGGTGCTGTAGCTCTCAGCCATGCTGACAGCACATTCAAATGCCCTGATATTTGGGATTTGAGCCAAGTTAAAACAACACAGACTGGGCTGGGAGCCATGTGCAATTTGGCTGTGATCCAAATTACTTTGCAGCAGCCAAAATTTATATAACCAGTTACTATTTTAAAACTTGAGAATTCCTAAGAACATATGAGATATCATAAAGATGTAAGGGCTCATATTTATTTGGAATAACCCAGTAGGACCAGAAATAATGTCAAAGTAAGGTCTTAGGGAAATAAATCATATATAGATCACAGTGATCTTAATCATATGTAATTCACTAAAACCTAATCATATTTATTTTACTAAGACCTTCATCATAGACAGTTCACTAAGACTGTAATCATATGTAATTCACTAAAACCTAATCATATTTATTTTACTAAGACCTTCATCATAGACAGTTCACTAAGACTGTAATCATATGTAATTCACTAAAACCTAATCATATTTATTTTACTAAGACCTTCATCATAGACAGTTCACTAAGACTGTAATCATATGTAATTCACTAAAACCTAATCATATTTATTTTACTAAGACCTTCATCATAGACAGTTCACTAAGACTGTAATCATATGTAATTCACTAAAACCTAATCATATTTATTTTACTAAGACCTTCATCATAGACAGTTCACTAAGACTGTAATATGTAATTCACTAAAATCTTAATCATATGTAGTTCACTAAATTTACAGGCAGTTCTGAACTGAACTCTTTATTTACTAGGGGCAGACTGTTTTCATTTCACTGACCATGTCTAGGGATATCTCATCTAGTTCTTATTTTTAGTACTGCTCAGTTATTGTTCACTCTGTTTCCACTGAATCAAAATACACACTGCCCAGCCCAGGGATTGAAATCACAATTACTATGTCACCAATTCTGAACTGAACCTGTTATTTAATCTATGAGTGTAGACTCTTCTTGTTCCACTGACCATGTCTAGGGATATCTTATCTAGTTCTTATTTTTAGTACAGCTCAGTTATTGTTCTCCATTTCCACTGAGTCCAAGTACACACTGCCTGACCCAGGGATTGAACCTAATTTTTTTTTTTTGCCAGTTTCCCATGAGAAAAAATTTTGTTGAGGAAAATTTCTTTACAATCCTATTTAATTTTTTTGTTTTAATTCCTTAATTGCTGTTCTTATGTTTTATTAAAATAAAAATGATTTTCTTTTTCAATTTTAGCCACTGCAGGAGTAAATCACCAGGTTGGACTTTGGAATCCTTATGTTAAATCTAAACCAAATGGAGTAAGTATCTTAAATATTAAATTAATGATTTCAATCATGTTCTTAAACAGCCTTCTGGGCTTTCTCCACTTATGATGAATGGTTATGTAACAGGGGAGGTAAGTTAAGGTCAATGTAGTAATAATCTTGACTTGATATTTTTTGAGTGTTGTTAAAGTAATTGCCCCGTTGCTATATGTATTTGCAGTGTAGGAGGAATCCTTTTCTCTTTTTTTATATTGAAAATGAAATTAATTAAAATGTACAACAATAAGACAAACAATAAAAACATGAGACATGTGTTGACATAAAAAGCAAGAATTTGTATTTTCTTTTTTTTGTTATGTGAATTACAGAATGTTGGTATGGTGTGTGTAAAAATATTCTCAGTGTCTCTTTTGTTTAAAAGTCAGTGCTTACTTGCTTTGGTTCTGAGAATTTTGTTTGTGAGGATGCATTTGAAATCATCGGTTTTTGATCTACCAGAGCGCTGGCTGACATGTGTTTCTACTGACTACTACTACTTGTCTACTTGTCCCTCTATGTTGTGGAAAGGTTATTTTTATAACCATGAGGGTTAGGATGATGAAATATCCTTCTTTTCTATCATCACTGATGGCAAGGTTATTTTTAGAATGATGAAATAGCCTTAATTTTTTTACAATCACTGATGGCAAGGTTAGTTTTAGAATGATGAAATAGCCTTAATTTTTTTATAATCACTGATGGCAAGGTTAGTTTTAGAATGATGAAATAGCCTTAATTTTTTTATAATCACTGATGGCAAGGTTAGTTTTAGAATGATGAAATAGCCTTAATTTTTTTATAATCACTGATGGCAAGGTTAGTTTTAGAATGATGAAATAGCCTTAATTTTTTTATAATCACTGATGGCAAGGTTAGTTTTAGAATGATGAAATAGCCTTAATTTTTTTATAATCACTGATGGCAAGGTTAGTTTTAGAATGATAAATATCATCTTTCTGGAGCATAACAGAAGTTCCCCCATAAGAACGGAGTGTCTTAATGATAAAAATAATCAACATCTTTTTTTCATGAAATGGTTCTACCTGAAGCTGTAGCTCTGATTGGTCACTTTTCCGTTGTTGTTATTTTTTGCTGCAAATTGTCATGATTTATTTTTATTTTGCTTTTCTTTGCAGGGTTTATTTATATATTTCTATTTTATTTCTACATAGGGTTTTATTCTGTCTACTGAGACTTGTGTACGAGCATCATTGTTGGTTTTGATTAGGAAATATTTGGGTGTTCGCTTGAGGACTTTATAAGGACCTGAATAGGGTGCTTCTAAAACAGTTGTACTCTCAATAATGCCCTTCGACTTTAATGTCTATTGGGATTCAAGCTTGCTCCTGACCTCAAGTGGAAATCTGATCCATCAATAAAGATTTTGTAAAACATGTTTGCTTCTTTGTGCCACTCCAGAAAGTATCTGATTCCTCCTACCATACTCTATCTTTACAAGAACCAGATGATCAAAAATGGATTATTGCTGCCACATGTGGGCCGGAGCTGCCCAATCCTCACTTTTCAGCCTTGATACAGTTCAAAAACATTCATGTAGACTTGTAGGTGATGAATTATCTCCCATTCTACAACCCTTTTCCTATGGATGAAACATTGCAAGCCTCACTATATCACTATTATCGTGTCAGATGTTTAGGTTAACTGCATTCCTTAGTTTCACCAGTCCAGACCATCTTATATAGGATCTGCCAAGTCATATATACAGACTCATTCCCTTCATATTGGTAAGGTGGAATCTCCACTCAGGCATCTTCTTCTCCAGAACTGCTACATTTTAGAGCAGACTACCAAAAGTTTATTTCACAGATCCCTGTGATCTTAACCTTTTCAAGTCCAGGGTTAACTGTTATCTATCTTACATATCCTTATGATATGCATCTCTTGCTCCCTGCTTGTACTCCCTTATAGAAACCTCATTCCATAACACTCTACCTTGAGTGGCTTTTGGGCCTTGTATTGGCTGATAAATAATATAAAAAATATACATGGCATCTAACTCATTCAGAAATGTCTAAAATATTATCTAGTCAGACCATTTTCACAAAGTGGATGAATCGTCTAGGTTTTAAAGAAGACGATTATTCATCAGATTTTAAAGACTCTTGTGCTACAGAATCACAAACAAAATCATTAAATATCACATTGAAACACTGATTCTTGTATGATCACTAAAGTTAAGCAACATTGAGCATTGTTGTTAACTAAATGGGTGACTGCTTGGGAATACCAGGGGTTATCAGATTGAATGTGCAAATGGTATAATGGATAACAAATTGGAATTGAAACTCAAAGAGACGAGTTCCAAATCTAGTATGGTTCATTATATTGACTTATGTGCAAATACCCTTGGAAAAGGTATGAATCCACGTCTTCTCTCCACAGCTATGGGTTAATTAGCAGGACTTGTATCAGTAAATCGTTATTATCTCAAAAATAAATTCTTACAATCTGAAAAATATTTTCTGCTTTTAAATAACCTGCAAAAATTTGATAAGCTGTAAAAAAGTGATCAATCAACAAAGGAGATTATCAAGTAATCACATCACTTTAAAAATTTGAAAATCGTAATCTGGAATTCAGTTTTCATATATCACAATCGATTAAGAACTCCAGATTATGAAATTAAAAAAAAATTATTTTTTTAAAATTTTATGTATGAGCATATTTGAATTCACATAGAGAACAGGACCTCACAGATAAAAGACATAAAATATCATTATTATTTTATTGATATATTTTATTTCAATTTCCCAGAAATATAAGCTTTTCTAAGAATATAGTTATGTTATACTCTGCTTCGAATCATATCTCATTCTGAGTCACTCTACATGTTGGTCAGAAGTGAACACTAAGAAAGTAAAAATAAAATATAAAAAGTTGCTTTCTGCACAGAGGCTCTGAGTATCACATCCAGCTCACAAAACAAATCCCCTCAAACAAATCTAAAATATAATATAAAAGGAGCCAATCATGAGTGTTGCTGCCTAACTTTTATATTCATGATTTTGAGCGTTTAATGTATGGTAATAGGAAAAAGAAAATTATTATTTCTGGTCACTTGTAAAACTTAACACTTTTCTTTTCTTTTTATGCAGCATGGGGTCAATTTTGCTATTTTCCATTACATTAAAAAATTCAACACCTTTATACTTCACATTTTCTTAAGTGCAATTGAAAGAAAGCATGTCATCAAAAGGGGGGTCATTTTGGTAACAACAATAACTCTGAGACAATCATCATCATCTCTTCCTATCATTGACTTCAATCTATGGCACCATTTTTTTTTTTTTCATTCCAGATCCTACGTGGTCACATGGCTAGTGTAGTCCAAGTTCAAATTCTGACTAGCCGCAGCCTCCTATTCAGCTTCTCCAAGGACAAAGTTTTGCGTATCTGGGACATTCAACTCCAAGTCTGCTTGCAACGACTGGCAGGAATTTTCCCAAAAGGTGGTGATGGTAAGGATTTGCATTATACCTCCAATATGCAGTGGCATAAATACATTTTGGGGGGCTTGAAGCTTGAACAGATATGGTGGCCTCCTTTGCAACCAACATCAGTAGATTCAAGGATCCCATTGCCAAAATGTAGGCTATGAATAGATTCTGACTTGCTCAACGAGGCCATGCAGCTATGGTTTCAGGCACTACAAGCCCCCAAGAAAATTTTGAAATTTGACCAGTTACAGGGGAATTATTGAGGCCATATGATGTGGTTATTCGAACATATTCTAAGGCCATTAGCTGCTTCAACTCATTGGGTTATGATTCTAACACTAAAATGGCCTTATTTTTAATAACAAACACTTTAAAAAAATATTGATTTTGTTGAAAAATTCATTCATTAAAAAAAGTTACTTTGGAGGCCTGTCTGTGATTAGGGGCCCTGAAGTTTAAGCTTCATTAGTTTCATAATAGATCCACCACTGCTCCAAGTACATCATTTTGTCATAAAATATTTTCACAATCTGAGAAACATTGAATAACAAACAAAAACAAACAGAACAATGAAACAGGACAGGTCCTTTCCTTGTGTAGCAAATGCAGTTCTTATTATTGTGGCCTTGTGTCAGTAAGCTAAATTTACTCAATATTTATGATGCCATGTGTAGACTAAGTAAAATACATTATACGCCACTGAGTTTCAGTTAACTCAGGATTAAATCCGCAGGTCATATGACTTCTTCTGTTATGTGTCATGTCCCTTCAGGACTCTTCAAAATTTCTTGTCCTCAGAGCTCTTAATAAATTTTGTCTTTTTGCTATCACTTTTGAACTGTGTTCTGCCATCCATTTACTCAAGCTCACTAGATAGGTTATGTGTTGTTTTCCTCTGTCCCTCTTGCTTTCTATCTGTCCTGTGAGTATCAAATTTTTCAAGCCTTCTTTCCTAATTATGTGCTCTAGAAATTTCACCTATCTCTTTTTGATGTTAAGTATGTGTCCTTTCTTGTTTCCATTTCATCGCTCATGTTCAGTCCATGGTATTCTCAGCATCCTTCTGTAGAACCACATTTCTGTTGCATCAAGCCTCTTCTACACTTGTGATTGTCCAGCATTCACTGTCATAGAGGAGGACTAATATTAGGTACTCTTTTCTTTGTTTCTAATGAGATTTTTCTTTTTCCTAATACTTTGCTTAGATTTTGGAAGTTAACTTTTGCTATCTCAATGCACCTTTGGATTTCAGTTTTCTACTTTCTGTCCATTATTAAAGCAGATATTTAAAAAGTTATATTTGTTTGATTTTGATGTCTTCAATTTGTAATTTGTATGTTAGGCTGTTCATTTTTCTGACAACCATACATTCTTGTCTTCTCGCAATTTATGTTTTGTCCTTTGTACTTGATTTCTTTCACTACTGTCTGTAGTTCTTGTAATTTCATTAATGTATCTGCTATCAGTATTGTTTCATCTGCATATCTTATGTTGTTAAGATTGTGTCCACCAGGATTACAGTAAATGATCACACACACACACACAGGGTATAACAGATAAAATTTCATCTAAATTACACAAAAATGAAAATAACACTAACATCTCATTTTAACAGATATATTTACCAAAATTACACAAAAATATTTTGAAATATGAAAGAGCAAATTTATTCAATAAAATCACAATTGGCTTCAACCACAACCTCCAGATGGTTTCAGAATTTCCTGCAACTCTTCTGGGCGGTTTCCTTGTTTAAGTTAGCGAATACTGCCATAATCCTTGTCTTCAGTTCATTTTTGGTATTACAAAGAGTTTTGTTGATCTCTAGCTCAACTATGCCCCACATATAATAATCAAAAGGGTTGTAGTCTGGGGAGTTAGTTGGCCAGATATAAGGGGTGATGCGATTGCAGAAATTGTCTGACAGCCATGACTGCGTTCTCCTGCTTGTTTGGCATGGTGCAAAGTCCTGTTGTCAGGTATAGGATTTTCCAGCAGCCAACCTCTTGACCCAGGGCAGCACTTGTAGGCCTCCATGTTGAGTTTAAGGCCCTGTAGAAAGAGGAATGGAGGCATAATGTCAGCATCACTAGTGATCACTCCAAATCATCTTCATAATCACTATTAGACTCATCCATCTCTTTCCAACTCTTCTGCACTGTCCACAGATTGACACCTAAACACTCTGAAATGTTTGTATTTGAACTTCTGGCACGAATGCCATTTCCAAATTTCTGGTGGAGTGAATTGTGTCATGGTGCTATTTTTATCCCAGACCATATCCAACTGACCCTACTATACTGTGCAGATGACAGCATCAAAAACAAACAACGCATATGCACAAAATTAAAAATATAAAATGGCGACAATTTACTCCTCATACCCTATATATTTTTGTGATGTTGGACGGCTTCGTTTGTCACTTTTGCTATGTCAAATGAAAGCTCATTATCACTTCCAAAAATGCTTGTTATATTTGAGACTACATAGACACCATTGCTAGTAGTAGTAGTAACACCTTCCAATATATTTGCACTAGTAATACTTGTTCAAGTAATAATCGCCAAATAGTATAATGTTCAGAAGAGAATTGTAATCTGTATAGTAGTAGAGAGAGTGAACATATCAAAAACATCATTCAACAATAATAAATCCAAAAACTGTAAACTCTGTCTGGAGGTGAAAATAGTCACAATCACCTTCCCAGACCAACAGAAATTACTAAATAAACAATAAGAACTTCTCAAAATGCAAACATGAAAATAAACTTTTACTACATTACTTAAAAATCAGGAACTTAAAACAAATACCTTGTAAAATACCACCATGAAGAATGCAAATATATGCACTATATGAAGCACAGATAGTGTATCATACTTTAGGCAAAGCCAATACTTTGAACAAATATGATAACACCCCCGCCAAAAAAAAATGAATATAAATAAAATAAGCAAAAAATCACTTTTGCACCAAGCATTGAATATTGTTACCATATATGGTCTGGTGCTCTGGCTATACATCTTGAGATTCTCAATAAAATCTAGAGAAGGGTCTGTAATGCTATCAGTCCTGACCTGATATCTCAACTTCAATAACTTTCCCATTGCTGTAATATGGCTTCCCTCTGTCTTTTCTACAAATATTTTCATGGCAATTGTTCTAATAAGCTGTTCTCCTTTGTGCCATGACTGCATGAATTTAAGTGGACTACTAGATTGGCAATTAGATCTCAATGTTTTTTGGCTGAATTAGTTAGATGCAACTATCTGTTCTATTCTGTTTCTTTTCTTGCACTTCTCGCCTCTGAAACTCTCTACTGATTTTTTGCTTCTCTGTGACCTACATTCTTCAAAGATTTAAATGCAATGTCAATTGCCATCTTCTGTCTTCTTGAACCCTGTTCCTTTATTGTCATTTCTCCTTCTTACTAAAGTCTTCTCCTTCTCTTTCACTCCCTGTAACTCCCTTCTTTCCTCTTACTCTTACCGCTTATACAACAGCTTCTTTCATCCACACTGTATAATTTCTCTATAATTTCTGTCTTGTGCCACATCTAAGGTACGCTTAGAAAATTAATTCTCTACTTTGAGTGGCTCTTGGGCCTTGTATAGGGTGAACATTAGACAGAGTAAAAACATTATGTTTGACATGTTTGTCACTGGTAATAAAAAATTAAAAAGCTAGTAAATGGTTTCTGTCAGAATTTCTGGATGAGGATTTATTATTTACACAATTTACATGTGGACAATTATCCTCGTCTTTTTTGTTGTTATCACCACGTTTCGGCTGTTGTGACCTCCAGTCTTCATCAGGTGTATATTGATCTAGCTAACCTACATGTATGAAAGGAAAGAGGTAATCAACCCCTGTGGAATGAGGTGGAAATACTGGACAAAGAAGAACACTGGTGAGTTAAACATCTGAAAGAATCAGTGTATATGTGGAGGCTCTTAGTAGGCCTAGCATAGAAATAAATACAATATGGGCACTGCTAATAAAATAAAAAAGACAACTAATGGCAGATTATCAGTTGTAGCAGCAGCAGCAGTTAAATATGAGAAGCACAGCAGCACTAATTGGCAGGCAGGTTAGTTTTAAGGCTCCAAGTTCTCCAGTGATTTATCCTATGTGACAATAGAGCCTAGTGCAGGGGGGTTCTCAACCATGCTTGTCCCATGCACCCTTTTCACCATTTGTGAGAATGCTATCCCCCTTCCTTTTCAAGGTGACAGGCCTGATAGGCCAAGTTCTATACTTGCTCTCCTCTCCCCCTAAACTTACTGTGGTCACAATTCACCCCTGAAAATCCAAAATTCACCCTCATTGATAACCCCTGTCCTAGTGGATTAAAGTGTTAATTTATTAATTTTGTGACAGTAATTGTGAATTCAATTCAAAACTTCTATCCCACCGGCCTACTTTATGTGTTTATCATTCCAGGTAAACCTTAGAGGAAATTTGAGCTGAACCCTTTATTTAATTTATGGGGGTAGATTCTTCTCATTCTGATACACATCTTTAAGGATATCTTTTCTTTAGTACTGCTTAGTTATTGTTCACCCTGTTTCCATTGAGTCCAAGTCTGTATTGTCCAACACAACAATTGAACTTACTATGTCATCAAATTCATGTTAATCCATTTGGCTGTTATCCTGTGAAAGTTACCAAGCTCCTGATGAAAACCAGAATGCCTAATAATTGAAACATTGTGATAATAACAACAAAGATGAGGACAAGAGTCTACAAAAATGGCTTCCACATAAACTTATAGAAAGAAACATTAGTCAGTGTTTAAGCACATGCCTTGTCTTTCTTTTTTTTTTTATCAACAGAGAAAACGGCATTTTTTAACAAGATTGCCATTGGTAATAAAATACTGAAAATTTTAATACTATCCTTGCCAGGCACATGCTTCCTGGATATGATGGCAAACTATATTCGGCAACAAGGCCTCTGATTGGGAGATTGGAGTTTTTGAGTAGTGTAAAACGACCTTTGTTGTTGTTCCCAGGCCCACCCTGACCTGGTGTGGTAGCATCCCACCTATGGGCAAATAGTAAACCTCCAAACATTAAAACATTAGGGAAGTATAAAAATATATTTTTATAGTAAAATTAGCAACAATACATTTATATAGCAAAATGACATTCAATAGAACACTAAAAAAAAGTATAAAAATACATTTTTATAGTAAAATTATCAACAATACATTTTTATATTAAAATCAATAAAACACTAAAAAAGTATCAAAATACATTTTTATAGTAAAATTACTTGCAATACATTTTTATGAAAAAATTGCATGTACATTTTGTAGTGAAATTACCAACAATACATTTTTAAAAAATTATAAGTAATACATTTGAGATCATAGACAAAGAACACCATTGGAAAATTTGTAAACTTAAGGAATCAGCACATATGCTAGGCCACAAAAATCTTCTGAGCCGACCAAGCATAGAAATAAATACAATATGGCAACTAGTAATAAGGAGTGCCAGAGAAAAGTGATAATAACAACAAAAGTTGCAATATGAGCTCTGGTAAAAACATATAATGATAACAGAAAAAATTGCAATATGAGCACTGGTAAAAAAATTGTTGCTGAAGACATTAGGTTTATAATACCCAGAAATTCATACACAGATATCCTCAAGGTATGGTGGATAAAGGCATTGGTTAGATTCAGTGACAGGACCCAAAGAGTGTGAGTTCAATACCCGGTTAAGGCAGTGGAGAACTTGGAGAGGGGAATTAACAGGAGATAACTGATAACTGACATCCATTAAAACATGGCACGTTGAACTAGAACAGTCTACCCCAGTGAGTGAAATAAAGGGTTCAGTTCGACATTCTAACCACCTGAAGAAGACCAGAGCGTACAACGGCCAAAATGTTGTAATAAATATGGCAACAAAGATGAGGACAGTAGCCCGAATAATGTAAATAGTGTACATAATACTTCATCTCAGAAATATAGACAGGTAATACATTTTATCAACCACAAATTATATATCTATAAAACATGTTTATTTTGAAAGTATAAGAGTATGTACAAAATATATGTAGTTGAAACCATAAAATTACATAAAAATAATTATATTTTGGCATTAAATAACCCATAGAGGTGTTGATATGCCGCTAAACAAAACCAACCAAACAAGATTGACAGGCACATGTATCCAGGTAAAATTCAGAATTGTACTTTAGGGTGTTGCAATTTCATTTTCTTTTTAGTATCGTTGCTAAATAAAAGGGGGACTCAAAGTTGAAACCTTGTGCCAGACTAAGCTATATGTTTCCTATGTAACTTTTGTATTAAATCTAAATTCATTGCAGTTGTTTTTCTCAATTTTATGCCTGATTTTATTTCTTTAGTCGTTCTTGATCTATGCATGAATGGCTAATTTCGTTTTCAGTGGTTATATTACCAAAATTTTTCAGGTGTGCAAAGTTTTCTTGATTATTTATAATTCAAAGTAGATAGGCAGATATTTTGATGAATTAATTCCTACTGGCTTCTTTCCTCATTATGGCATCTGTTTCTCTCGGCTCTCTGACTCATTGCAATTTAGAACTTTCATCTATTCAATTACTTGTATCAAGCGTAGAGAAGGAAAAATATATTTCAGGAGAAATATAAAGAAGTATTAAAAAGAAGTTGATGTTAATATCTGAATATCATGCTGGGATATATGTGGGATGTGCCAAAAATAATGCCTCCTTTGTATTTCCATGGGAACTACAACAGATACAGGGAGAGGACACAAGTATTTACTCCTGTCTTAGTAGTAAGTCCAATAGGTCCAACAAAGTAAAACTGGTAACTGCTCTTGAAAAGGACCACCAATCAGTGGTTAACTAGGGCAAGGAATGGCTTGTAAATTTTAATGCTTCCAAAACAAAACTACATTCACTTAATCATCATAGAGAAACTTTTCTGAATGCCATCATCATGGCTAATGCTAACCTCCAGAAGAGCAACTCTTTGCACCTTTTTGGGCTTACATTTTCCACCGACATGAAGTAGAGCGATTATATTGAATCAATTGCTAGATCTGCTGGTAGGATAGTTTGTTCTCACCAGAATCTATCTTCCCCATTTATAGATTTACCATTCATTCCTGCATTGAATACTGCAGCCATATCTGGTCTGGTGCTCCTACTATACATCTTAAGATCCTTGACAAAATTCAAAGAAGGATCTGCAGTGTAATCAATCCTGACCTGGCATCTCAACTTCAGTCACTTTCTTATGGACATGACATGGTTTAGCTCTGTTTTTTCAACATCTCCCTATATTTCTGAGATGAGGTATTGGAATTATTTACACTATTTATATTGTTTGGACTGAAGAAGTCCAGAGCATACAATGGCTGAAACGTTGTGAATGTGACAATAAATATGAGGACAACAGTTCGAGCAATGTAAATACTCTGTCTTTTTTATAAATATTTTCATGGCAATTGTTCTGATGAGCATTCCTTCTTGGTACCTCAACTGTATGAATTTAAATGTGCTACTAGATTGGCCACTAGGTCTCACTCTTTTACTGTTGAAATAACTAGATGTAACTATCTGATCTGTTTCCCTGTTACCTACAATCTTCAAAAGTTTAAGTGCAACACTAATTGCCATCTTTTATCTTCCTGAATCCTGTTCTGTTCTTGTCCTTTCTCCTCACTAAAGTCTTCTTATTCTGTTTCACTCCCTGTAACTCCTTGCGTCCTAGTGGTATTATCACCTTGCTTGGAGTACGGGTAGGTCACTGAAGGTAGTTGTTAATGACCAGTTCTCTGCCATCCTAGAGATCAACACAGGTGTCCCCCAGGGCTTACTTCTCAGTCCAACCCTCTGATCTCGTTCTAACAGCTCAGTCAGGGAAAATTTGGCTGGTCATATTCAATGCCTTAAAAGCCAAACTAGTTACATTCAATCATCTCTGATCGGAACCTGAACTATCACCAGTCACAATGAATGGATGTTCCCTCAGAGAAACCCCATGCCTTGTGCATCTATTGGGACTCAAACTCAACCAAGACCAGAGATGCATTTTCAAAATGCTCTACTTTTTTATGGATTGCCGTCACTTCTTTAGCACACTTTCCCACAGTTTTACTATGCTCACATTCTCTGTTTGATCTCTATAAAAGTTCAACAACTGTCAATCAATTTCAATGGGTCTGGGTTTTTTTATGCATGGACAATTCAATCCAGCATCTCAACTTCAAATGGACTTCCTTGTCAAATGCCATTTTACCAGACTGATACAAATTATGGGTTATTCAGGTCTGATTCAATCCCTACTGCCAAAGTACTAGTATCTACCTCAGAAGTTGTGGGTCAGCCTAATAAAATAAGCATTACTTTCAGAGCAACCGTAAGTTTTCTGTTAAGTTCTGTTTTTAGATTTAGTGCTTCAGTCTGTAGATCATCAGAACAAGTACAGAAATTTAAATCTCTGGGAAATGTTCTAACAGAGGACAGAAAACGTAACACTGAAATGTGAAGATGCATTGTGATAGCAAATGATGCATTCCAAAAGCTAAGCCAAGTATTAAGAGATAGAAAAACATTATTAGAAACAAAGAAAAGAGTACTTAAGTGTTATGTGATATCTATCCTCTTATATGGCAGTGAATGGTGGACAGTCTCCTCAAAGATGAAGAACAGACTTGAAGCAACTGAAATATGGTTCTACAGAAGGAAGCTGAGGATACTATGGACTAGATTTCATTTATTATTATTAACCCAGCGGCCATTAGGCTAAAATGGGCAAACAGACAGAAGGCAAAAGAGATATTGTACTGGCAACATGCAGAAAATAGGAATAATTGAAACAGTAAATTAGAAAAATGGAAGAGACATATTGGGTGATCAATATTTTTAATCCTGTGCCAAGCAAAGCTAAGCTTAGTAAATGGTTTAACCTCTGTCATCAATTAAATTTACTATTCTAAATATCTATTAAGTCTAAGGCATTAAACTTCATGTGAGAAAAGGCCAAGGCTTTTAAGTCTATCAGGGTAATCAAGAATTGTCCTTTTCTTAGATTGATTGTGCTCCAGTCTGCCATGCTATTAACTCCTAGCTGGGGAGAGACAAAATGGATTCTTACCTTTCCCAAGGGTATCTGTGCAAAAGGGAACATAACAGGCTCGACTGGAATTTGAATTTGATCCTCATTGGGGATCAATGTTTTTAATCCTGTGATAAGCTTAGTAAATTGTTTAACTTTTACCTTGTTGATATTTTACAATTTGAGGTTATGGCTATGAGCAAAGAAAACACAGTTGCTAAACTGAATTTTAATTTTGGCTAACGTTCTTTATTTCACACTCATGCTCTTTGGGAAGGCATGAATCTCTTTTATTCTCTTTACTGTGTCCCGTTACCAGGTTTCTTAACAAAAATATCTTGTCACTGGTATGCCACAATGATCATGACTCTTTGGTTGCTTTGTTTTATTATTTGTGAATTGCAAGTTGTTTCCAATTTCCTTCTCCACCATTTGGAATTGAGCATTTTTCCTTTGCTAACCAAACGTACAGTGCAGTCTGCCTTTCTATTTAACCCATAGCTGGGGGAGGAGAGAAGAGGTGGACTTATACATTTCACAAGGGTACTTGTGCGAAAGTGAATGCAACATCTTCAGCTGGAATTTGGACTTGGCACCACCAATCCTCTTTCCACACTGATAACTGCTGTGCAATATGCAGATCCTTAGAAAGTAGTAGGACGTCAAAAAAGTGGCAACAAAACTAGAAAGATGTTTCGAATTCAGAGTTGTCCTTCTCCTTGACTGGTTGTCCTACAAAGGCTTGAGTGGCTAGTTTATTCTACTATTTTCAGCATAGGTCAATGGAAAAATAGATGGATTAATGCCTTTCCCAAGGTTATTAGTGTAAAATGTATTCAACAGTAGCATCTGGAAGAAATTTAGCTCATCCTGCCAAGTACCTTTTCTAAATATGGTATCATTCAATCCCATTTATTTCAACTGTATAGTTTGGATTTTTCTGTTATTGTTCTTCTTTGTATCAAAGCTCTTCAGAATGTTGGCGATTATGTCTCTCCACGATTTCCTATCATTTTTAGCTCTTAGCAATATTTGTCTTTTAACTATCACCCCCATACCCATCCATTTTCACAAGCTCATTCAGTAGATTGCTCACCGTTTCTGTCCATCCCTCTAATGTTCAATATATCAACATTATTGCATGCTGAGGTCATCTGTGTAGGCCAATATTATCAAGAAGTCACCTCTCTGATAAATCATCCAAGATTAAATTCAGAGCTAGGTCACATGATCAGAATTCTAATATTTCAACCAATCAGCTTTGTGCCCATTACATTAGTAAATAGATGAATATCCTTTTGAGAATTTCAAAATTTTTGCATTATAAACCCTTTTTTTTTATTGATCTAATTAACTATTCTCATATTTTGAGATAGCAGATTTCTTCCAGCTTCTTGCTTCACAATCAAGTTTGATGTTCAAAAATTTAAATGTAATGTCAATTGTTATCTTCTGTCTTCTTAGTTCCTGTTCTTTTGTTAGTCTAATAATGTTTTTTTTTTCTCATATTCTTTTACAGTCTGTAATCATGCACATCTTGGTGGCTTTATTGCCTTGCTTGGGGTGAAATGATTAAAAAAAAACCAAATGTGCTGTAATCTATAATCATCAAAATTCAAACAAAACAGACTTGAAATATTTTCACTTTATGTACAATAAATCTGGAATACTTAACAATCTTATTAGAGATACAGAATTTTTTAAATGCAAGGAAAACAGACGTAATTAAAAAGGAAGAGGAAAGCTTTAATTACAAATTTTTGAACTGATTCAGTCTTTCTTATTGATGTAATGAATATGCATACACCTGGGTTCCCCCGCACACTAATATGATTGGCTGGTGTCAGCCATAAATACAGACTGACGTAGAGGTACAGGGACGACGCCTATTGGCCTATGTCTATTGACTACGACTACCAGACGATTACTGCTACCTGCTAGATTGTACTACTCGGTTACAGTAGCCAAAACCACTTAGCTACTTCGAACAAATATATCCCTTTCCGGGACATATCACTTATCAAATTGTGAAAAATGAGTTGTTTTGAACAGCCACTATTCTAGATCCAAGTATTCCTCATGGCTTGCTCCTAATTTGTTCTTAATTTTTATCAATGTCCTTCCTGATGGCATCAGCTCTGAACTTGGTATCTATATTGATGACACAACCATTTACTCCTGCCTCAATAGTAAGTCAGATCAGGTCGATAAGGTCAAATTGGCAACTGATCTAAAGAATGACCTACAGTCTGTTGTTAACTGAAGCAAAGGATGGCTTTGTTAATTTTTAGCAAATCCAAACAAAACTGGTCTCTATTAATCACCTGAGAAACCCCTTTCTGTCTTCTATTAGCCTGGCTAATGCTAACCTTCAGGAGAGTGACTTGTTATGTCTCCTCTGACTAACATTCTCAGCTGACATGAAATGGAAAGACTATATTGAATCCATTGCTAGGTCTACTGCTAAGAAACTTGGTGCACTGTGTTGTCTTAGACAATTTTTCTCTGTCTTAAATATTTATAAGTCTACCATTCGTCCAGGCTTGAATATTGCTACTACATATGCTCTAGTGTTCCTGCTGTATATTTAGAGATTCTTGATAAAAATCCAAAGAAAAATCAGCAATATTATTGGTTCTGACATTTTGACTTCAGTCACTTTGCCACCGCTGTAAAGCTGCTTCCCTCTGCCTTTTCTATAAATACCTTCATGGTGATTGTTCAGATGAGTTCATTGCTATGGTACCTAGACTTTATGTATTTAAGTGCAGTACTAGATTAACAACAAGGTATCATCAATGTGCAGTTGAATTGGCTAAGATGTAACCAGAAGTTCTATGCTAACAACTTCTTCTCTTGTAGTTTTTGCTTGTGGAACTCCCTTCTGGCTCCATGTTTTCCAACCAATTTTAATCTTCAAAAATTTAAATGAACTGTCCGTCATTATCTACTGTCTTCCTCAGTAACGCTTCTGTTTTCTAATTCTTTCACATCCAGTGACCCTTTGTGTCTCAGTGCCTTGCATCAGGTGAATTTGATTAAAAAAAAAGTAGTTGGCAAAATGAAAAGAGAAAAAAAGAAAAATACTATCAAATGAGCTAATCAGTTTTCACTCCTCACTTGTCAATAACATCAAAATATTGAGCACATTAGTTTGATCACATTCGAAATATCACTTAAAAGTCCTCGAGACAATTTTTATTCAATCAAGACAACCATCCTTTGTGCTAAATGAGATCTGACTATAGCTATTCCTGTGTCAATATATTATTAGTGTCAATAGTGTGTATTTTCTTCCCCCGGTTTACTATTTTTTTTTTTAAATTCCTTGATCAATTTCTGATGAATGAGAAGAAGTAATGACTCATGCCATAGTATTTTTATTTTCCTTTTTTCCTAGCTTCCAACCATATCATGTTGAAACATAGGTTTTCATACATTCACTGAAGTTAAGCAATGCCAAGTCTGGTCAATGCCTAGATGGGTGACTGCTAGAGAATACCAGGTGTAGTAGGTTTGAATGTACTGGTGGTGCAATGGATAACTGCTTGTAATTGGAAATCGGAGAGCTGAGTTCAAATTCCAGTTGTGTTTGTTATATTCATTCATGCGCAAGAACCCTTGGGAGAGATAGGAATCCATTTCTTATCCCTCCAACTATGGGTTAATTTGCAGGATTTGTATCAGTAAATCATTGTTGCATCCAAAAGATTCTTACAATCTAAAGATATTTTCTGGCTTTAAATAACCTGGAAAAGGTTGATAAGCTGTAAAAAAAAATTATTTTATACAGTGTAACCCGGATATAAGAGAGTTGTTGGGACCGGAGAAGAAGTCTCTTATATCCGGGTTTCTCTTATATCAGGGTTTGGTTTATTATATATACATTAACACAGGCTCTAATTTGGGACCAGAGAAAATCTCTCTTATATCCGAGTTTCTCTTATATCAGGGTCTCTTATATCCGGGTTACACTTTATTACCAACTAGTGTAGTTGAAGTTTTCCTCTTGTTCATTTTAATTATGTTTGTTTTAAATTGCATGACTCTAGAATATGAAAGTTTCAGTTTTTGAATTAAATTACAGAAAAAATATGAACTTTTCCACAATATTCAAATTTTTGGAAATGCACATGTTACTAGATGCATCAAAAAAGATTTATGTTTTCAAAAGTAAAATATTATAAGGAATAATAAATTTGAAACGGATGGCTACATTCCTTTATTACTGTTGCTATAAAGAAATCCATTACTTCTTTAGAAATTACTTTGTTTACATTTTGGATATGAAACTGATTAGATATGGGATTTAAAAAAAAATAATCTGAATAATATCGCTGAACTATAACCACTCTCTGAAGCCAAGCGGTAAAGCATGCTGATTTCTTCTAAAAAGGGAGATGCAGGTTCAGTCCCTGTCATAGATAGTCAGGGACAAAGATGATGAAGAGATAAAGAATACAGATGAGTTTGGCATGATTGAAAAAATATTTTCAAAAATTTTGAAACTACCAGTGTAGTTTCATGTGCACTTGTAGA
This sequence comes from Acanthosepion esculentum, assembly GCA_964036315.1. NCBI lineage: Eukaryota > Metazoa > Mollusca > Cephalopoda > Sepiida > Sepiidae > Acanthosepion > Acanthosepion esculentum. The sequence continues at coordinate 90,708,201 of OZ038499.1, read as the reverse complement.
CGTGGCAACTTCAACAAAGCCCAGTCTGATGAAATCCTAACGGATGAAATGTATCACAAAATCTTTTTTCCAATTTGTCAAATTTCTAAATACCGTTTGTTAAATATGTAAAATTATATAAAATTATATATCATTATATCATATATATATATATATATATATATATATATATATATATAAAATGAATGGAGCACTTTGGCTGATTGGCATTTGTTTACATTTGTAAAAACAATATGCTAGATTTAGTTGTGTAACTCTACCGAGTGAAGATAGCTCTCGCTGACACCAAATTAGTTGTGTTTCAATCCTGGCTTGAGGCATTCGGAAGTCTAGTCGCACTGAGGAGCTGTGATACAGCGAAACTACTGTCTGTGAATGACATAATATATATATAAATATATATAAATATATATATATTATTCAGCCTCTCCCCCTCGAGTACTTTTGAATGTTTCTCCATTTGTTTGCAATGATTGTTCTGTGTGTAGTTATGCAACTGGTTTTTAATTCTGGCAATTTCAAATGTTTGATGGAATCAATTTCAAATGTTTGATGGAATCAATTTCAAATGTTTGATGGAATCAATTTCAAATGTTTGATGGAATCAATTTCAAATGTTTGATGGAATCAATTTCAAATGTTTGATGGAATCAGTTTCAAATGTTTGATGGAATCAATTTCAAATGTTTGATGGAATCAATTTCAAATGTTTGATGGAATCAATTTCAAATGTTTGATGGAATCAATTTCAAATGTTTGATGGAATCAATTTCAAATGACTCAAGGTGACATTATATAAACGATCAAACTAAATTTTTTATGTGCATGTGTTTTTTTTTATTTTAAAAAAACTTCGATATACATTCCCCTCTGGAGAAGGACATCTTATTTAATGTTGACTGTTTCTCTTTTATTACAACAGCCTCCAGATTTTGGAGTCTGTCTTTACACTGTGTCTTGAATAAAATTTGTCTAATGTTAATATTATTTTGTCTTTTTTGTCATATGTTTATCTATATGTGCATGAATTACACGAAATTTTGACAAATGATAAGTTAACCTAAGTTTGATGGCAAATAAACAAAAACACACACACACACATAAAGATTTCAGTTTGCCGGTTGTATGACGTCACATTCAGTGAGTTGAAATTGATTCCATCAAATGGGTGGTGGTGAGAATGGTCATAAGTACACACAGGACAATCTTTGAAAACGAATGATATATAAAAATCTGATTCCTGACACTGATTTATGATTTGCTGAATTGGTATTTATCGCTGATGTACATTTCTGGGTACTGTTTAAATATAGCCAATTCATTTGCATATCTTCTGTTTATTGGCTGTTTTTCAAATAAGTTTAAACTGATTGGTCATGTCTGTGGCTAGCACTTGCCAAAATCTGTTTTTGATTCTAGTTGCTGTGTGGGCAGAAAAAAGATATGTTTTGTAGTTTTTATTTCTTGTTTTTAAATATCTTCACCTTCAGCTGAAGGAGAGTTCTCACCACTTGATCTGGGAAGGTTCTGGAAAGGTGTTGATATTGCCTGCCACATTAGAAGAAACTCAAAAATTTCCACCAGAGTGGAAATCATTTAAAGTTTCCCCTTTCTTTAGCCTATTTTTATCTTTAAAAATATACAGGAATGAATTGGAAGTTTTTCTCTTTTTATGTCTACTCAGGTTGCCAAAAAAAAAAATAAGTGATAAATCTACAGGTGGATGTTCTCATCTACATCTCATATATATAATGTCAGATAATAATTGGGGAGTTCAATCCCTGGTTTGGGTAGTGCAGACTTAGACTCAGTGGAAACTGGTAGAGCAGTAAGTGAGCAATACTAAAAACAAGATATCTCTAGACATATCCAGTGGAACAAATACAATCTGTGCCCAGAGATTAAATGAAGGGTTCAGTTTGAAATTCCCAGGTTACTCAGAGAGACACCTGAAGAAAACAGGGGAACACAATTGTCAAAATGTTGCAAACAGAGATGAGGATATTAGTCTGAATGTAAATTATGTAAATAAAAAAATATTTTCTAAGATAGTCACCAACACTGACTTGGTGTATACACACAGACACACACACACACACATATATATATTATGAAATGGACAAAGTCCGACAATTATTTTAAAACATTTTTATGTTTACACATTCTTTTTATAGATACAAATATTTAAGTAAATACTCTGTTTTATAATAAACAGTATTAAACAACATTTACCGGCCTGAATGTCCAAGAAATTTTCATAGATAATATTCATCCTCCGACAGGAATCGAACCTGTATCCTATACGGAACCATCATATAGCCTGACATGCTCTTAACCGATCGAGCCACAGAAGATCATTTGATTAGCAATGTCAATTTTACTGTTTTTAAACTTCAATCTTCCATGAATCTCTCACGTACATTCATATCTGCTCAAAGCGTATCCAAATGTAAAACAAATGACGTCACACATTATGAAATGGACAAAGTCTGACAATTATTTTAAGACATTTTTATGTTTATACATTCTTTTTATAGATAGAAATATTTAAGTAAATGCTCTGTTTTATAATAAACAGTATTAAACAACATTTACCAGCCTGAATGTCCAAGAAATGTTCATAGATAATATTCATCCTCCGACAGGAATCGAACCTGTATCCTATACGGAACCGTCATTTAGCCTTATGTGCTCTTAACCGATCGAGCCACAGAGGATCTTTCGATTATCAAGGTCGAATAAACTTTAATTTTAAAATAATTGTCGGACTTTGTCCATTTCATACTGTGTGACGTTATTTGTTTACATTTGGATACTCTTTAAGCAGATATGAATGTACATGAGAGATTCATGGAAGATTGAAGTTTAAAGGCAGTAAATGTGACCTTGTTAACCGAACGCTCCTCTGTGGCTGAAACGGTTAAGGCACGTCAGGCTAAATGACGGTTCCATATAGGATACAGGTTCGATTCTTGTCGGAGGACGAATATTTTCTATGAAGATTTCTCAGACATTCAAGCCGGTAAATGTCATTTAATACTGTTTATTATAAAACAGAGCATTTACTTAAATATTTGTATCTATAAAAAGAATGTATAAACATAAAAATGTCTTAATATATATATATGTATGTGTTTTTGAAATAGGATAGAAATAAATGGAAAATGTTTCATTGAAAATAGATTTGATTACCCATTTCACTATTCTAGGCTTCATCAGATCCAAAAACAAAAGAAAGAAATGTGTCTGTATATTTGTGTGCATGCTTAAATAATGAATCATAGAAATTTTTTCCTAAGCTGGTGATTCTTGTGATTAAAGAAGAAAGAAAACAAGGGACTTTTAAAAAAAGCCGTCAATATTTATTCTGTATCTTTATAATTCTTAGTTCATGTTGAAAGTTGTTAATATATTCTCTCAGCTCTTTTGTAGTGAATTAGAGGTAAATCCTCATCTGCTTTTCAAAATGGCTTGAAGAAATTCATATAGTCTTTTCTGAAATGAATCCAAGGCAAAATCTCATACAATCCTTTAGAATGGGTTGAAATTAAAAGATTAATATGTCTTTTGGTCTATCCTTGTTTTTCATGTCGACAGTACAGGGTGTAATTGGTAAATTGTTGCCATTTATATTTTTAATTTTGTGTATGCATATTGTTTGTTTTTGATTTTGTTGACTGCACAGTATAGTAGGGTCAGTTGGGCACCATCTGGGAGAAAAATTAATGCTATTCACTTCACCAGAAATTTGGAAACGATATGCTGTATTACTTGGCATTTGCACTAAAAACTTCAATACAAACATTTCAGAGTGTTTGCATGTAAATCTGAGGACAGTGAAGAGGATTCAAAAAAAGTTGAATGAGTCTAACGATGATTACAAAAGTGTTTGGAGTGATCACTAGTGATACTGGCATTATGCCTCCATTCATCTTCCCACAGGGCCTCAATCTCAACATGGAGGCCTACATCAAGTGCCTTGAGCAGATAGTGCTGCCATGGGTCAAGAGGGTGGCTGCTAAAAGACCCTATATCTAGCAACAGGACTGAGCCATGCCACACAAGCAGGAGAATGTAGTCATGGCTGTCAAATAATTTCTGCAACCACATCACCCCTTACAGCTGGCCACTTAACTCACCAAACTGCAACCCACTTGATTATCATGTGTGAGGCACAGATGAGCGAGAGACCAACAAAACTCCTTGTAACACCAAAGATGAATTGGAGACAAGGATTATGGCAGTATTCACCAACTTAAACAAGAAGGTTGCATAGAAGAGTTGCAGGAGATTCTGAAGTTGTCTGGAGACTATGATTAAAGCCAATGGCAATTTTATTGAATAAATTTACTCTTTAGTATTTCAAGATATTTTTGTTTAATTCTGGTAAATATATCTGTTAAAATGAGATGTCGGTGTTATTTTCATTTTTTTTTTGCATAATTTAGACAACAATTTATCCATCGCACCCTGTATATGTTTTTAAAATAAGATATAGAATATGGACAAAGATTATAAGAAATTTGACAAATGAAAAATGTTTTATTGAAAATAGATTTGATTTTCAATGAAACGTTTTCCATTTGTCAAATTTCTTAAAAACTTTGTCAGGATTCTATGTCCTATTTTAAAAACATATATTCTCAACAATAATTTCTGTTGTCTGAACCTATTCCTTAAATAACCATGTGTAGACTCTCAGACAGGATTTTGGATTTAAGTGGGAAGGTATTTCATTGGTTGGCATGCACCAATGAGGATGTTTAAAGGTATTGGTGTCTGTGGTTATCAGATGTTGTGTAGTTGCTGGTGTACATAGGTGGGTAGCATGAATATATATAGTTTATATAGAGATGATGGTTTAATAAATGTAAGAAATTGTAATGGTAGAAAAACAGAAAATATAAGAAAATGAATAATAGAAATATTTAACAAATTAGGATTTACAAAAGATATAAAATCTAGTCTAAAAATAGTAAATTTTTTAGACATAACATTTAATTTAACTAACACATTCAAACCATATAGGAAAGCAAATAATAATCCCATATAAACAAAAATTCAAATTACCCACCTAATGTATTTAAGTATATACTAATATCTACTAAAAGAATTGCAACTAATTCTGGCAATATAAAAATATTTAATGAAAATAAAAAATATATGATTCAGCATTAAGAAAAAGTGGTTATTTGAATAAATAATTATTTTGAAATAATTTTGAATAAATAATTATTTTGAAATAATTTTGAATAAATAATTATTTTGAAATAATTTTGAATAAATAATTATTTTGAAATAATTTTGAATAAATAATTATTTTGAAATAATTTTGAATAAATAATTATTTTGAAATAATTTTGAATAAATAATTATTTTGAAATAATTTTGAATAAATAATTATTTTGAAATAATTTTGAATAAATAATTATTTTGAAATAATTTTGAATAAATAATTATTTTGAAATAATTTTGAATAAATAATTATTTTGAAATAATTTTGAATAAATAATTATTTTGAAATAATTTTGAATAAATAACTATTTTGAAATAATTTTGAATAAATAATTATTTTGAAATAATTTTGAATAAATAATTATTTTGAAATAATTTTGAATAAATAATTATTTTGAAATAATTTTGAATAAATAATTATTTTGAAATAATTTTGAATAAATAATTATTTTGAAATAATTTTGAATAAATAATTATTTTGAAATAATTTTGAATAAATAATTATTTTGAAATAATTTTGAATAAATAATTATTTTGAAATAATTTTGAATAAATAATTATTTTGAAATAATTTTGAATAAATAATTATTTTGAAATAATTTTGAATAAATAATTATTTTGAAATAATTTTGAATAAATAATTATTTTGAAATAATTTTGAATAAATAATTATTTTGAAATTATTTTGAATAAATAATTATTTTGAAATAATTTTGAATAATAATTATTTTGAAATAATTTTGAATAAATAATTATTTTGAAATAATTTTGAATACATAATTATTTTGAAATAATTTTGAATAAATAATTATTTTGAAATAATTTTGAATAAATAATTATTTTGAAATAATTTTGAATAAATAATTATTTTGAAATAATTTTGAATACATAATTAACAATAATACATACAAAAATAAAAGAATTATAATTTGGTTTAATTCCCTTTATAACATAATAAAAACAAAAATAGGAAAAATATTTTTTAAAATAATTGAAAAACACTTCCGTAAAAATTGTAAACTATCAAAAATCACTAATAAAAACACAATTAAAATCAGTTATAATTTTATGAATAATATGGAGAAAATAATAAATATAATAAAAAAATATTAAGCAAAAATAACAATCACAGTGACAAAAATCCACATAATATCAACAATAATTGTAATTGTGGAACTAAAAACAACTGCCCACTAAATAATAAATGTCTAACTAACAATATAATATATAAAGGAACTGCATCAAATAACATTAACACACAAGAAAAAAATTATAATAATATAATCTATAATAATATAGATTAAATAATAATATAATAAATCATAATATAGGTTAAATAATAATATAATAAACACAATACGATACAATACATGCATATATATAAAAACAATCAAAGATATACTTACAAACAAAAATAACAATGAAAAATATAAATTGCAAAATATAGAAATGAAAAATAATTACATTTATGAATTACAAAATATACAACTGGAAAAGAATTGTTTATAAAGGAACACATGAGCATGTGTAAAAAATGAACATAATATAACAAAAATCCACATAATATCAACAATAATTGTAATTGTTGAAATAAAAACAATTGTCCACTTAATAATAAATGTCTAACTAATAATATAATATATAAAGCAACTGCAATAAATAACATTAACACACAAGAAAAAAATTATATAGGAGCAACTGAAACAACTTTTAAAGAAAGATTTAATAATCATAAAATGTCATTTAAAATAGATGCGCAAATAACACAACATTATCAAAATATATATGGAGTCAAAAATTTAAAAATATATGAAATAAAATGAAATAAGAAATCATGAAAAAGTATCCCCATATAATATTAATAATAGAAAATGTAGACTGTGTTTAGAAGAAAGATTTTATATAATAAATTTCAATTATCAAATTAAATTATTAAACCAGAGAAATGAATTAATGGGTAAATGCAAACATTTAAATGAATATTTACTTTGCAACTTATATACTAATATAACATAGTATAATAAATATAACAGAAAATAATATAGATTAAATAATAATATAATAAACACAATACAATACATGCATATATATAAAAACAATCAAAGATATACTTACAAATGAAAATAACAATGAAAAATAAAAATTGCAAAATATAGAAATGAAAAATAATTACATTTATGAATTACAAAATATACAACTGAAAAAGAATTGTTTATGAAGGAACACATGAGCATTCGTGTGTCCATAATGGGTTTAAAAAAAGATGCAAATATGAAAATTGAAAAAAAAATGAACATTCGTGTGTCCATGATGGGTTTAAAAAAAGATGCAAATATGAAAATTGAAAAAAAAATGAACATTCGTGTGTCCATAATGGGTTTAAAAAAAGATGCAAATATGAAAATTGAAAAAAAAATGAACATTCGTGTGTCCATGATGGGTTTAAAAAAAGATGCAAATATGAAAATTGAAAAAAAAATGAACATTCGTGTAATCATGATGGGTTTAAAAAAAGATGTAAATATGAAAATTGAAAAAAAAATGAACATTCGTGTAACCATGATGGGTTTAAAAAAAGATGCAAATATGAAAATTGAAAAAAAAATGAACATTCGTGTGTCCATGATGGGTTTAAAAAAAGATGCAAATATGAAAATTGAAAAAAAAATGAACATTCGTGTGTCCATGATGAGTTTAAAAAAAGATGCAAATATGAAAATTGAAAAAAAAATGAACATTCGTGTGTCCATGATGGGTTTAAAAAAAGATGCAAATATGAAAATTGAAAAAAAAATGAACATTTGTGTGTCCATGATGGGTTTAAAAAAAGATGCAAATATGAAAATTGAAAAAAAAATGAACATTCGTGTATCCATGATGGGTTTAGAAAAAGATGCAAATATGAAAATTGAAAAAAAAATGAACATTCGTGTAACCATGATGGGTTTAAAAAAAGATGTAAATATGAAAATTGAAAAAAAAATGAACATTCGTGTAACCATGATGGGTTTAAAAAAAGATGCAAATATGAAAATTGAAAAAAAAATGAACATTCGTGTGTCCATAATGGGTTTAAAAAAAGATGCAAATATGAAAGTTGAAAAAAAAATGATTATTCATTACAATTGGAAATATTTAATATACGGATTAACCCCCTGTAAAGTGAACATATTACCATAAAACTGCAGAGTCAGGGAAAATTATGGTTAAGTAAATAATTCTTATGTATATATGAAGAATAATATTATAAATATATATATATATATATATATATATATATATATATATATATATATATATATATATATATTTGAACGTGGTCAATATTTTTATATTTTTTTGGGGGTTAAGTAACACTTCATATGAAAGGAAACTTTTCTTGTCATTACTTACCTGTTATGTCAAACTGTTCGTTGAAGATGAGGGTCGTTCTGCGTGGTCAACCTAAGATGATGGAAAAAGATGAGTTCGTCGTCGATTCTTATTTTTGTATCGTCTTAGCTGAGGAGGAAGTGATGTAAGTTGGTGGTGATTGGTCAGCAGTGGCATTTATTTGAGGAGTCCATTTGTTGTGTGCTTTATGTATTTTTTTTTGTTTTTTTTTGTTTCAGGATCGCCTGCCGGAATAGTACTGTTTCGGTAGGGTCTCTTGGGCGAGCAAGTATGATGTTGGAAGACCTGAAACTTGCCATGACCCCAAGTCATAACATCACTGACGAGGCGATCCTGAGCACTCGTGGGAGTGTTTTCATAACAAACACATATATATATATATATATATATATGAAGAAATATACTTTTAAGGTGTGCTATATTTATGGAATAAAGTGCTCAATATCAGAGATAGAGTGTGTGTAAATATAAAAGTGAACATTGAAGTCAATACTTACAGGCTGTTTCATGCTAGACACAATCATCAGGCCTGACGATTGCATCTAGCATGAAACAGCTTGTCTCCTCTAAGTGTTGACTTCAATGTTCATTTTTATATTATATATAAATATATATATATATATATATATATATATATATATATATATATATATACACACACACACACTATCATATTCTTATTACATTGAGGCCAAGCAAATATTCTTTCTCTTTTTGTTATATATTTCTTTATTTTTTCTCCATTCACTTCCTCTTTTTATGATGACTTTATTTTATTTTCCTTGCTCCCCACTCCCCACATTATTGATTATATATAAGTTTGTCTTAGTATATGTGTCACACATATTTCAACATGTCCATGTTTTTAGTAATGATAAAATCTTGTACCCCTGACATATATTATAATTATTTTAAAAAAATATGATTCCATTGCTACATAAGAGTTCTCGTGTTTCAAAAACAGAAGCTAAAAACTTCAATTTAATTGTAAAAATTAAATTGAATTAAAGTACCCAGCTCTGTTTCATCCTCAAGTGAATCCTGGAATAACTAATCTTGAAATTTACAGAGCTTTATAAGCATATACATTTGTAATATTAATTACTATGGAAACGGTGAAACCAATTATCTTAATAAGGGGCATAGGGGTTTATATTTTCACTGAGAACTATTGTATCAACATATTAGTTACTTTTGGAAAGAGGTTAAGTCAGGGTAGGGGCGGGGTGCCTATTTTCAAGCGAATGATGACATCCATTTGATGCATATCGTCTGGTCTATTTCAACGACAGAGAGTTATTGGCATTTTTTGTTACACCATTAAATTTGTATTTGTATAACTAAAGATTTTTTTTTTAAAAGTGTTGTTTGTATATAAATATGTCGTATTGAACTTAATCATCTGTAGTTTTTCATGTAGGTATAAAGGGCATGGGTCATCCCAGCTTTTACAAGTTCTTGTTCTATTTATTATTTTCCATTTTACTTTTGGTGTTTTATTTGTTTCTTTTAAATGCCAAAAATATTTGGATAGGGATGTCTGATTTCTATTTCTAATATTATTGGAGGAACTTTTGTGTTGTCTCCACCTAATTTTAAATTCATTCTTCATGGATCCTATATATATCATTTCAATGTTAGGACTCTCAATGGATGAGATTGTGCATTGGTATACCACATATTCAATGCAGCATTTATTTTCCAACGGACAGTCTTCAGGGTTTCTACAATCACATAATTTTTCATTATTTTTGTCTAATTTTAGTTTAGGGTTTTCTTTTTATTCTTTTCTTTTTTCTCAACGACTGTGATATCTTGTGGGGTGGCTTCAAAAATGGAGTCTGTTTGGATATTTACATCTCATAAAATCTTGATTTTTTTTCAGTATCTGTCTATATTTCTGAGATGAGGTATTATGTACACTATTTACATTATTCGGGCTATTGTCCTCATCTTTGTCGCCATATTTATCACAACATTTTGGCTGTTGTAGTCTCCGACCTACTTCAGGTGATTGAAATGTCGAATTGAACCCTTTATTTCACTCACTGGAGTAGACTGTTTTAGTTCTACATGCCATGTCTAATGGATGTCAGTTATCAGTTATCTCCTGTTAATAAACAGGAGATAACTGATAACTGACAGGGAGCGAAATAAAGGGTTCTATTCGACATTTCAATCACCTAAAGAAGGTCGGAGCGTACAACGTTGTGATAAATATGGCGACAAAGATGAGGACAATAGTTCGAATAATGTAAATAGTGAATAAAGAATGAATATAAATAATAAATAAAATAAATGAATAAAAGAATGATAAAAATGAATAAAAGAATGAATAAAATTAATGAATAAAAGAATGATAAAAATGAATAAAAGAATGAATAAAATAAATGAATAAAAGAATGATAAAAATGAATAAAAGAATGAATAAAATAAATGAATAAAAGAATGATAAAAATGAATAAAAGAATGAATAAAATTAATGAATAAAAGAATGATAAAAATGAATAAAAGAATGAATAAAATAAATGGATAAAAGAATGATAAAAATGAATAAAAGAATGAATAAAATAAATGAATAAAAGAATGATAAAAATGAATAAAAGAATGAATAAAATTAATGAATAAAAGAATGATAAAAATGAATAAAAGAATGAATAAAATAAATGAATAAAAGAATGATAAAAATGAATAAAAGAATGAATAAAATTAATGAATAAAAAGAATGAATTTAAAATAATGAATAAAAATTAATAAAGAATTTTATTCATATATATGATGAAGCTTTAATAAAAGTGAAACGTTAGATTGATAAACGTTTCCTATTTGTTCTTTTATTTTATTATCCTGTTGGATTCTGATCCATATTTGATCTGCATTTGGTCTTTAACTCATTCATATATATGTATGTGTGTGTGTGAGTGTGTGTGTGTGTGTGTGTGTGTGTGTGTATGTGTAGTGAATAGCAATTCATATACTTGTTATTCTTGCAGTGTGCATTACACTTCTGTTGGATGAAATCACAGACCATAAGGACGAGAACAGCCATGACAGTAACCGAATGTTTCTAACATTTGGTTCCATGCTGACTATGATTGAGATGAAGTCTGAACGCAGAGACCGCGTGATAAGTCATGAAGTTGCTGTAATGGCCGCTGTCTACACTTCCTTTTATAACCAGGTGGGTACAATTAGCTTATCGTTCTGGTCAGTTTTACAGGCAGACCAACGGGGTTGCCAAATATTTCCCAGCCTTGATAATGTATTGAACATGTCTTTTCAAGCCTCATAGATTTATATAATGTTTTTGTATATTTAATAGAAATCACATGTACATGTTTATACTGAGGCTGAAGTCAGTGCCTCAACAACTTCCACACACAGGCATATGTCTGGGAAATGGGCAAAAAGTGTCACATTCCTAGTGAACCAGAGACAGAAGTGTCTTACTTGGGTTAACGAGAAATGGTACCTAAAAAAAGAATTCTTCCTGTTAATATAATAACAGTGTATCACATTAGTGAGTAGGGACACCATGCTTGATATCTGATATATATATATATTGATGCATGTTTCATTAAATAATATAGACAAGTTTTGTTTATTTATTTTATGCAAATTCTTTTCATATCGTCTGATAAGTTTAATAACATTATCATTAAAAGAAGAAAGAAAATCACAATATTGATACATATTTTTTAATCCTATCTAAGCTTTCGGCTTACATAAGCCATTACCGAAGATGACAATTGCATTACAATATATTACCAATACACGAACAAAACAATAATGATAGTCTGTTTTTTTTTTTTTGCATCGAAGATTTCCAACCAACGGCATCACACATGACCACACGAGAGTGAAAACGAGAAGTATTAAGTATGAGAATCTGTTAGTATAAACCAATGGCTTGTGTTATGAATTAGATAGGATTAAAAAATATGTATCAATATGGTGATTTTCTTTCATCTTTTGATGATAATGTTATTAAGCTTATCAGACGATATGAAAAGAACTTACATGAAATAAATAGACAAAATGTGTCTATATTATTTAATGAAACATGCATCAATGAAAAAATGCTGCCTAAATGCACACAAAATATATATATATATATATATATATATATATATATATATATATATATATATATATATCACATTGTGTTTTATATTATAGAATATGTGCAAGAAAAAAAGTTTGTCTTTTCTTCATTTTTCCAAATTTTAAATGCTTCCATTGTGATGTTTGCTTTTCTTTTCTTCAATTAAAAGAATGATTAATCAATTCATCTTTTCTGTGATGCATATAAGACAATCTAAATGAAATATAAAAAGAAAAAGAAGAAAATACTAAAGCAATTTTATTGTGGGAAAATGAAATAAATCAATAAAAGAAAAAGAAATACACTTTCCCATGATGCTAGTAATAAAGGAACCAAAACTTTTATTACCCCACTTGTCTTTGTCAAACACCCATTAGGTGGCACTATTTAAGTCTATAAAAAGATAAACATTTCCCTCCCCCCCTCTCTCTCTCTCTCTCTTTCCTCCAGAATTAGCATGACATGAAAAAAAAAGACATCCCCACTGGGGTATGTTCATTTTCTAAGTCCACTGATGACTGATATTAATCCCACTTTTCAACACATGGCATTTGCACGTGTCTTCCAAAACCTTCACCTATGAAGTAAAACAACATTTTCTTTGGTCATTCCAACTCAGTCCAAGACTGACTTGAGCATGATCGTTATAAACATGCTGACTCTCCAATGATAAAGTAAGTACTAACTTTTCTTTGGTTGTTCAAACTCTGCACAAGGCTGACTTGAGCTTAACCATTATAATGATGCTTATCCTCACTTATCCAAACATCTGGACGAGAAAAAGAAAATGTACGTACCAAAGAGACATTGCGACAGTCACTACGAAAAAAAACAAAGAATAAATGGTCCATAGTACACATTTAATTGTTTACATGTGAACATGCACTGCACACATATGATAGACGTCAACATGCAACCTTTGAATTTTGTATTATAATGAATTCCAATAGAGATATTCTAGATTTTATCAAAACCTATTTCTCTCTGGATTTCTGGAATGAAGCGCCTTGACTAATATCTTCATCTTTGTTGTTATTAGGCTAACATTTTGGCTGTTATATACCCTCCAGTCTACTTCAGGTGTCTGTTGATTCAAGTAACTTAGTTCAAAATTCTTTGAAGGTTATCTGGATTGACAGACACCTGAAGAAGGTTGGAGAGCACAACAGTCCAAATGTTGTGATAGCAACAACAAAGATGAGGATATTAGTCTGAATGTGAATAATCTGAAGATATTTGTGGAGCTAATTTCTTAACAGTCTCTGTGTCTTGAAAATCAAAAAGGGAAAAACTGGCCGGTCCCATTCAGTGCCTTGAAAATCAAACTAATTACATTCTATCATTGTTGGTCAAACCCCGAACTATCGCAAATCACGATGAATGTTCCCTCAGGGAGGCCCCACGCCTGGAGTACATATTGAGATTTAAACTAAACCCAAACCTCAAGTGGAGCTTGTACATATAATTCATCACTAAAGATGCTGGAAAAATGGTTGGTTCCCTGTACCGCTCCAATAAGTACCTGACTCCTCCTGATAGCCTCTATCTTTATAAGAGCCACAATTCAGTCAGTCAGTTATGTGCCATGCGTGATACACACTTAGGCAATTATATATCTTTTGATACATGACTGACAAGGCAGATTTTTTTTTCCTGCAGTTGGTTGCCATTTCTTTCTGCGGTAGACCAGTTGCCATCCAAGGCTATAGAATCTGGTCTATCCTGCTATTTACCCATAGGACATTAGCACGTAAGTGAATGTAATGGATTCGACTGGAATTTGAACTCAGCTCTCCGATTCCTCAATCCGAGCCGCTAGGGATTACTCCACCGTGGTTCCCTGTACCACTCCAATAAGTACTTGACTCCTGCTATCCTCTACCTTTACAAGAGCCAGATCAGGACTAAAATGGAGTCCTGCTGCAATATATGGGCAGGAATTGCTGAGTCTTCAATTCCCACTCAATAGAGTCCAAAAGTATTTTCATTTGCATCCTTGTGAGTGATGAATTATTTTCCACCCTGTAACTCCTTTTCACACAGATGAAACATCGCAAACCTCTCATGGTTCCATCACTATTTCGATGGAAAGTGTTCAGGTGAACTATATTCCTTAGTTCCACCAGTTCTGCCCTTCACTGCAAAACCCACCATGCTACATACATTGTAGCAAACCACCATCATTCCCTTCGTATTCTATTTGTGAGATGTAAGTTCCATTAAAACAACTTCTCACAAACCGCTACACGGTGGAACCGACTCCCAAGAGGGTGTTTTCCCAATCACTATAATCTAAGTCTAGGATTAACTGTTACCTTCCCCATATATCCCCATAGACTGTGCCCCTTACTCTGTAACCCTCTATCTTGAGTAGCTCCCAGGTTTGTACTGGATGCCTCCAAGACAAAACTGTTTCCATCACTCACTATAGAGACCCTTTCCTGCCTGCCATCAGTATGGCTGATGCTAACCTCCAGGAGAGTAACTCTTTATGCCTTCTTGGGCTCACATTTTCCTTAATCACTGTAAAAAAAAAAAAAAAAAAAAAAACTTTATAAATCTACCATTTGTCCATGCACTGAATACTGGTGCCATATCTGGTCTGGTGCTCCTACTTTACATCTGAAGTTTCTTGACAAAATCCAAAGAACGGTCTATAATGTAATTCACCCTGACCTGGAATCTTAACTTTCCCACTGACGTGATGTGGCTCCCCTCTGTCTTTTTTACAAATATTTTCATGGCAATTTTTCTAATGAGCTCCCCTCCTGTGTACCTCAACTGCATGAATTTAACTGGATTGGCTACTAGGTCTCACCATTTCACTGTTGAACTAGCTAGATGCAACCGACAGTTCTATTCTAATAGTTTCTTCTCTCACCTGGGGAATTACCTACTGATTTTTGCTTCTTTGCCACCTACAATCTTCAAAAAATTTCAATGCAATGTCAGTCATCATCTTTTATCTTCCCAAATCCTGTTCCTTTATTGTCCTTTTCCTCGCTTCTCCTCACTTCTCATTGACTCTCTGAAATCCCCTGCATCCTAGTGGCATTATTGCCTTACTTGGAGTGAAATGATTAAAAAAGAAATATATAGATAGATAAAGAGCAGATCGAGATAGTGTTATACTGTACCTATGGACTATAATGGCTATTTCCCAATCCGCATAAATACAGGGGAATACACTGTCGGGGGGGGGGGGAGATCCCCCACTAGTTCACCACTAGCAGTGGATTGCTTACTACACGCCGCTGGTGAATCTTGTATGTTGTTAATGTTATAAAGATTAGCGTTCCATTTCCAACCTTTGTTTTTGTTATTCTTATTTCTCTAGGTTACAACAGATAAATTGATCTGAATAGGCTTAAATAGATATGAAAAGATTGTGAGAGATAAATATTAACAGGTTGAGATAGATAATGAACAGTCTGAGATAGATAGATATTTGAACAGACTGACATAAATACATAGAGATGAACAGACTGAGAATTGACAGATAGATATAAACAGATTAGGATAGATAAACAGATTAGGATAGATAGATAGATAGATAGATAGATAGATAGATAGATAGAAAGAAACAGATTAAGATAGATAGATAGAAAGAAACAGATTAAGATAGATAGATAGAAAGAAACAGATTAAGATAGTTAGAAAGAAACAGATTAGGATAGATAGATAGAAACAGATTAGGATAGATAGAAAGAAACAGATTAGGATAGATAGATAGAAAGAAACAGATTAGGATAGATAGATAGAAAGAAACAGATTAGGATAGATAGATAGAAACAGATTAGGATAGATAGATAGAAAGAAACAGATTAGGATAGATAGATAGAAACAGATTAGGATGGATAGATAGATAGAAACAGATTAGGATAGATAGATAGAAAGAAACAGATTAGGATAGATAGATAGAAAGAAACAGATTAGGATAGATAGAAAGAAACAGATTAGGATAGATAGAAAGAAACAGATTAGGATAGACAGATAGAAACAGATTAGGATAGATAAATAGATATGAACAGACTGAGAATTGATAGATAGATAGATAGATAGATAGATAGATAGATAGATAGATAGGGTATTGCCTTATTTATTATAATCAACTACTAAAATTTATTACAATGTATTAATGTTCTTTCAATTATTTGTGTAGGTGGTCAGTGTCAGTCAGTGTGGTGTTATGACATTTTGGATGGTGGACAGTGGTCAGAAGGTCAAACAGCTGAATAACATTCATAATAAGGCTGAAGTTATGTGTTTAACTCTGAAAGACGACATTCATCGATTATACACAGGAGCAACAGATGGAACTGTCAAGGTAAACAATACAGACATGTTTTTCGTCCTTTTTTTTCATTATAATGAATCATTTCCCAGCACAAATTCCACTGAATAATAGATATAATTGTAAATACTGTTTCATCTTAGCTACAAACTCATTAGACATCCTTTGGTTGAAAATTATTAATATGTACTAACAAAATTGATGGAAAAAAAAAAAAGAAAAAGAATCTAAATGATTAAATTGGCTAGATTAAAAAAAAAAAAATTTAAATTTAAATTTCCCAGCATCCCTCATTCATGTACATGTGTAGTTGCACCAATATAACAAATTTAGTCCGATGAAGTCCTAAAGGAGGAAATGGATCACAAGAAAACTTTCTCCACTAAAAAATGGAGTGCGGATACCCATATTTGAGTATACACTCCAGTTTTTAAAATGCTAATAAAAAGTTTATTAAAATGTTTATTCTATCAGCTGGTCTGCGCACTTAAGAAAATTTAATAATTTGGCACAGAAGCAATCACTGTCTGATTCAGCATGCTTTGATCTCTTGGTTATGGAGGGCTTCAAACCTAAACAAGGTTCCCTTTGCCTTAACACATATTCACTTGTTAAGATTTTCTCAATAGCCATATCCGCTCAGTTTCATATCGGAAACATAAATCAATTTCTGAAGAATTAATGGATTTTATTTTTTAATCAACACATATTTTTTAATGACATTTTTAGTGGATACGTGTATTTGAGTCTGCACTCTGTTTTATAATCTTCATCTACCTGCCTGTGCATATGAGAAAACATATATATATATATATATATATATATATATAAAACATTACCATTGTAAAGACTAATAAGAAGATGAGACTAAAATTTAAATAAATATTAAAATTGTTTAATCTCATCTCTTCTTTTCACACAAAGTCAGTTAATATTGCCATATGTGGGTGTATTGCTTTGGTGGTTTTCTTCAAACATGGCCCTCTTCTTTATAAATGATGTAAGAGAGACTTTATGATATATTCTCCCATCACCATATATATGGCAAACAGGGACTTTTGTACCTGTAAAAAAAAAAAGGAGTGTCAACAGTATAGAGTAAAAATGGAAGTTCTCATGAGATAATAGGGAGACTTCTACAGCCAGACAACAAGAGAAGTTACCTCCTGCGGTGTTATATAAACAGCTGCGTGGTCAAACTAAAGGTATTTTTGTATTTGTATCTCATTGGTCCAAAAATAAAGTAATTCAGAATTACTACTACCATTGTTGTTGAGGTTATTTTACAAACAGGACAGTTTTTACAATGACACTGCTTTTATTTTAACCTTCACTCTTCAGCAATATTTATTGTTTTAAAAACCTAAACACATGAAAGTGACTTTGTACATTTTCTTTCTTCTTGTGAATTTATAACAAAAATAATAAATGCTATTTATTTATTATATTTTTTAACTGGAATGGTTTGCAAAACATTGGCTAATTACCATTTGATTTGACCTTATTGAAAGAACATTAAACTGTGCTAAGCATATCCAGAACATTGTTCAGCCTATTCTGTTACCATTCCTTCAACAGGAATATAATGCACTCACCAGCAGAATAGTGCCTGCCCACATGATGCCCGTGCTACTCAACATGTTCTGCAAGATTCTGTAACAATTTTCCTCGCTCACAATATCATCAGACCTGTTCCTCATTGAACATATATGTCACATGATGAGATGGCAAATGATTCATTCATGTATTGCTTCAAGAGGTGCAAGAAGTATGAAATATATCGCAGGATGTTATTTGCCGTCTGTGCTATAGAGACCTTTGGTAATGCCCAAAGAAGATATACAGTCTATTTATATGGAATCTGGGTATTGTTGATAAACCCCTTATTATGGAATGTCTGTATTGTTCTCTCTACATTTTAATTCATTTTAATCCAGCTATTGTACCTGCATATTTAGTCCCAAGTAGAATGAAACACACATTCAATCTTTGGCAATTTTTCCTTCAGTGTATTTTAAAAATGACAGGGAAATATGGTATTGGCCAGCATTTTTTAAAATAGAATAATAATAATAATAATTTGTAGTAGTAGTCTCCCCTTGATGCAATGTGTATGTGTATGTATATATATATATATATATATATATATATATATATATATATACAGTGTAACCTGGATATAAGAGAGTTGTCGGACCGGAGAAGAAGTCTCTTATATCCGGGTTTCTTTTATATCCTGGTTTGGTCTATTTTATATACATTAACACAGGCTCTAATTTGGGAACAGAGAAAATATCTCTTATATCCGAGTTTCTCTTATATCAGGGTCTCTTATATCAGGGTTACACTGTATATATACATATATATATATATATATATATATATATATATATATATGAAGAAATATAGTCTTAAAGTGTGCTATATTTATGGGATAAAGTGCTCAATATCAGATATAGAGCGTGTGTAAATATAAAAGTGAACATAGAAGTCAACACTTAGAGGCGACAGTCTGTTTCATGCTAGTGCAATCGTCAGGCAACTATATATATATATATATATACATATTTTTTTATCATGCCCATATATATATATATATATATATATATATATATATATATGGGCATGATAAAAAAATATGTATATGCATATATATATTTTTTCACACGTGTTAAAAAACGGTGGTCATTGTTATATAATAGACATATATATATATTTATATATATATATATATATATATATATGCACACACACATACAACACAATCTATTTCTTGTTAACAGTTAATAACCTTGAAAATGGCTAATTGTATAACCAAAACCGCTCGGAAAGAAAAAACACTTGGACAGTTTTTATATAATTTATCCTCCGAAAAGAAAAAAAAATTATATGATCACATGAGAAATTGTATAAAAAACTAAATCAAAGCACCTTGTCTATCATAGTCAATGAGATGTGCATGAAAGAAAGATTGCTGCCTAAATACACAAAAATATAATAACCATTTATATTTATGTCGTTTATATTTAGAACCATAAATGATTGAATATTTAATTAAATTATGAGTTCTTTTGGTTGTTAACCTAGAAATTCGATGGTTTTACAATTCTCGTGTTTAGCTTTGCAAAAAAATTGTGTATATTAATAAAAAAAAGAAATAAGCGGAAAGCTTTTCAAGGGAAGTTACTGCAAATATTATTTAAGCGAGTTATCTCCCTTGGTACTTAAAACGTTGCGTGTATTGATGATGCTACATTTAAAATTTCTTCTTTTATGCGCCATATTGACATTGACGTGAGCGATTATGGCTCACCAGAACTTTCAAATTCTTTTTAACTCTAAGCAATATTTGTCTCCTTATCATCCCTTCCAGTTCATGTTCTACTATTCATTTACACGTACACGTAGATTACTCTCTGTTTCACTCTGCTACTCTTGGTTTCAATATGCCCTGTGAGTGTCAAATTCTCCAAGCCCTCTTTCTTCATTATGAAAAAAACAGAAAACTACAAAAATGAAAAATTTAATCAAAACTGACTCAGATAATGATTAAAACTTGTTATCTAACAAAATTCAAATAAGAATCCTCCGGTATGACAAACATTTTTTTTTTTAAATGGTAAAACATTTGAATTTGTATTTTATCATTACTGGATAAATGAATCCTCTGCTATCACTGATAGCTTCTTTTTTTTTTTTAACCCTTTGATATAGCAAATATAGTTTACATATGAAATGACATAATTTAATTGCAATAGATTTCAGTAATTTTTTTTCTGGTTTACAGTAATTTTAAGGTTTGTCTCTTAAGGGGAAGATTAGAAGATAAAACTGACATGGAACTGCTTAGTCCTCACTTGCCTGTCTTGATAAAGTTCAAAAGCATCTACACTGCCTTGTGGCTAATGAATTACTTTCTAACAGTATTTACATTAGTTGGACTATTGTCCTCATCTTTGTCGCCATATTTGTCACAATGTTTCGGCCGTTGTACGCTCCGGCCTTCTTCAGGTGGTTGGAATTTCGAACCGAACCCTTTATTTCGATCACTGGGGTAGACTGTTCTAGTTCCACGAGCCATGTTTGATGGATTGAAATAAAGGATTCGGTTCGAAATTCCAACCACCTGAAGAAGGCCGGAGCGTACAACGGCCGAAACGTTGTGACAAATATGGCGACAAAGATGAGGACAATAGTCCGACTAATGTAAATACTGTACGTAAATACCTCATCTCAGAAATATAGACAGAATTATTTTCTAGCCTACAACTCTTTTCCTACAGAATAGGGTGAACCTCTTGCTACTCTATCGCTACTCCTATATGTATTCGGATGAGCTCCATTCCTTGGTTCCACCAACCCTGACCTTTGCAGCTGGGACATGCTATGCCATGTTCACAAGGATGAATCATCCTAATTCCCTTTCATATTCACTTAGACAGTTTCTTCTTCCCAAGAACTGCTGCTTTATGGAACAGACTTCCAAGAGGATGTTCTCCTAAGCTTGACCTCTTCAAGTTTTGGGTTAACTATTATCTTTCCTGCATAACTCCATGAACTTCACTTCCTGATTTTTCTTAGACTCATACCACACCACACGGTAACCCTCTACCTTGAGTGGATCTTGGGCCTTGTATTTGGACAACAAGTCACAGGTATTATGAGTTCATGCCTTTCACAAAACATAAACTTAAAAATTTCCCCACCTTTTTTAATACCTTCTTCTTCTATGTGCTGTGTGCCTTCAAGACTTGAGCAATCATGGCTCTCCACAACTTCCTAACGTTTGTATCTCATAGTAAGGTTTGTTTTTTCACCATCCTCCCCCACTTCATGTTCTACCATTCATTTATACAAACTCATTAGCTATGTTACTTGCTGATTCTCTCTTCTCCTCATGCATTTAGTATGTTCTGTGAGTGTCAAATTCTCCAAGCCTTCTTTCCTCAATATGAGTTCTAAAAATTTCAATTTCCACTTTCTGATTCTAAGTATAAGTGTCCTTTTTCTTTCCATTTTATTAAAACTTACTCATTTCTCAAATGTTCAGTCCATGAAATTCTCAGCACCCTTCTGTAGAACCACATTTCTTTTGCTTCAAGTCTGTGATGTGATTTTCCAGCATTCACTGTCATATATGAGGACTGATATCACGTAACAGTTTATCACCCTTTTCTTTGTTTCTAATGAAATTTTCCCATTTCTTAATACTTTGCTTAGCTTTTCGAAGGGATCTTTTATTATTACAGTGTAGATTTCAGTGTCACATTTTTCGTCCATTATTAAAACACTTTCCAGATATTTCAATTTTTATATTTGCTTGATTTTGGTTTGCCCAGTTTGTAGTTCACATCTTGGGCTGTCCCTTTTGCTAGCAACCATACATTCTGACTTCTTACAATTAATATTTAAGTCCTTTCTTATTTTCTCAAGGAATTCTTGCAGTTTCCTTTCTGTGTCTGTTATCTTCAAGAGTCATGTCTTTTATTGTTAAGATTGTGTCTGCCAATACTAAATCCTTGTAGGACATCTAGTTCTCCCAGGATTACCTTGCAGTAAAATTTGAATAAATCTGGTGAGAAAACAACCGCTATTGATATAATCTTGGCTCAAGTACAAGATGGCAAAGAAAGGTAAATGCTTGCAAGTCATCCTTTATAATTTAAGAGCCAAAAGAGAAATCAAATTTAAAATGTTAAAAAATAAGAGACAGTTGTTCATTCTTTTTCAGGTGTGGGATTTTAATGGGCATTGCTACCACACACTGATTTGTGCAGGTGGACAACCTGCAGAAATAGGTCAAGTTTTTATACTAAAGCGATGTGTGTTGGCTGTTGGATGGAGCAGGTAAGTACCACAATAAAATCAAACAATTTATTTGCAAGAATCTTGCAATCAAAATGAGATGATGATTTGGTTTTAAATTTTTGTCACTTTTATGATTCCTTAAGAGAATTTCTTTAAAGGAAAGAAAAGAATATTTTTATCTTTAATTTTCTATTTGCCTTTGTGCATAATGTCTTCTTTCCTCCCCCCAAAAAAGATAGTTTAAGCTCAGAGCATTACCTTTTCACATTGTATATTTACAATTTAATGCTATCTCATTTAGATTATATCTCTGTGTCCCAGTCTGTTCATATCTATCTGTTGTATCCTTAAAGGTTACAAACAGGCAAAGGTGATACTCAATTGGAAGGAACAGCAACATGAGTGTAGATGAAAAAAAGAGAGGTTTATTGTAAAAGAGAATACACTACTGAAAGACAGGGAATCGGTTAACAAGCTAGTAATTCCCAAAGCAAGTCTGCCAGGTATATCCTGTGCACACTACATATATCTAGTGATGTAAGCAAATATGTGGATGTAGATCTGACGGTATGATGAAAAATATGGAAAAGACAAAACAAATCTGAATATGCAAGTTTACTGTTTTAATGTTGTTTTACTGTCGACGTCAGACGTTTCGGTCTAGTAGACCATCTTCAGGACATGGTTATTAGAAACATAATAACCATGTCCTGAAGATGGTCTACTAGGCCGAAACGTCTGACGTCGACATTAAAACAGTAAACTTGCATATTCGGATTTGTTTTGTCTTTTCCATATTTTTCATCATATCTAGTGATATAGTCAGTCCATAATAGGCAATAGGGAGAGTGGGACTTTCCATTACAACACTATCTATGTCTTTTCAGTATTTATCTGTTTATTCAGCATCTGTTTACCTATCTACAGATAAGTAAATAAAAGTTATTCCTGTTAAATGTTCTGTTATTGAATTTTTCTATTAATCATCATAATAAAAAGAAGGAGCTGAAGTAAGAGATTGAAGAGTGCAAGTTTATTCAGAACCAACCATTTTTTAAAACTCAGTTTCTTATTATGCCTACCATTCAGGTTCCTGACCATTTTCCGTGATTCAGATTTCAAAGACCATGTTGTTTATCCCAGCGAATGGAAAGGAACTGATGTGAGTACAAATGTCTTTCATTTTAATTCATGATAAGAAAATAATTCCTCTGAAATACTTTCTTCCAACGTGACACTTTTCAAGGGAGATAAATCAGACAAGTTGTCATATTTGGTTGGATCAATAGTTTGTAGCATTCTTCAATAGGTGGCAATTGAATACATAATTTTGTTTCACACATGGCAATTATATATTATACGTGCATATCCTGAAAGGTGTTTTCCTAATACATTTTTCTGTGTGGATTGGGAACGTTAAAGGGTTTAATGTTAAAAGTGAAAATGGAAGAAAATTTTAATCATTTGATGCTCTTTTATTTTTACGAAAAAAAATGCTGTAGAAATAGCAAAAAAGATATGTGCCATTTATGGAAATGGTGCCATAACTGAGAGTAATGTTTGTTAAGTGATTCACTAAGATCAGAAGTGGAAATTTTGATCTGGAAGACTGAGAACATTCCAGCAGGTTTATAATCACTGATGAGGACCAAATTGAAATGTTGATTAAAAATAATCCTAATCAGATAATATACTACATTGCAGAGATACTCCATATATATTATATGATTTGAAAACAGTTCTGTTTTGACTCTTGTCCAATTTGCATATCTAGGCTTCTGTTGTTATTTGTTTTAAGAATCAAATTACAAGATCATTTCATAATTTTTTTTGTCAACATTGGCTTATCCCATCATATTTTCCTCTATATAACTTTGAAAAAAAAAATTATACCATTAATTTGAATAATTGAATCTAGTTTCTTTAAGGTATATGTGGTGTGCCCAAATGTAAAAACAAAATATGAACATAAAATATTTTAAAAAAAAGAAAATTAAAATAAGGCATTTGTTTGCCTTAAAAACCCATATCTCTTTTTCTCTGTCTCTCTAGCCTTCTCTCTCGACTAATGAGAAGGCATCTTTCATATAAAAAGAGGAAGAAGAAGAAAAGACTGAACAACTGCTATGAAATGGAAATTCACAAGTCCAGGGTCTGGTTATATGACTAGAAATCTACCAAAACAAGAGAGGCTTTTAACATAGATTCTGCTATAAAAAAAGAAAAGAAAAATAACTGAATGTTGAAAAATAAATAAAAGAATTTTTACCAGTCAAAAGAACAAAGAGACTTTTGATGTTAGCCAAAACCAAGCTTTGCACCAAGTAGTCTGGAGCCTTTCAAAATTGTATATAAAGAGATAGCCAACAGACAGCAGCAGAGGAGACAGTCAGAAACTGGCCTGCGTGTGTTGTGTGAAGAACTAAGTGGTCATCTACTTAAGACATTTTTTCGCCCTTTTTGAGGGCCAAGATCACACAGCAGACTAACACCGCATGTTTCCAAAGTAACCACACTCCTGACAGCCACCAACAAGATGATGACTACTATCAAAGTCTGACTTGTAATCTACCTAGCTGAACAAACTTTTACCATCTTAATTTATAAACGACTTGCCCCAGTAGAAATCAATTAAATAAACATGTTATTTGTTTACATTTCCTTATTCTGAAGTAACCGATAAATATTAATAAGACCGTCTGGTGCTTCTCCACATTTGTTTTATGAAATCAGAAAGTTTAGCTATTAAATAAAAATGTTTTGTGTCTTATCTGTTATTAGTTTATTTACTATTAAATAAAAAACAAAGCCTAAGTGAGCATCCTCTTAGTGCTAATTCCATAGTTTTTTCTACACCTGGCATACTCACCTTAATTCCTTCAAACATTTTCTATTTATTAGAAAAGACAGGGAGAAATCTTTAATCTTTGTGCTGAAAAAAAAGTGGTGTATTTAAAAGGATGGTTTTTCCCTTGACACTGCTATTATTTTAATTACCGTCATTCCTTGGCTATATTTATTGTTTTAAGAATTTTTAATAAAACCTAAACATATGAAAAGTGAATTTATACATTTTCTTTGTTCTTGACAATTGACAATAAAAATAATAAACATTATTTATTTTTTAGATTGTTTATTTATACTATGTTTTATTATATTGTTTATTGCGATAGTTGGTAACACATCAGCTAATTACCAATCAGTTTGAACTTTATAAAATGGTAAATAATACAGGTCTCCTTAAAATTGGTTTACATATTTTAATAATTTAGTAAATGTTTATAAATTTATGAATAAAAAATTGTTTTCATATTTATTTCTTTTTGAATTGCTAAATGATGAATATTGCATTGCATTAGTTTTAATACAGTCATATAAGATTTTAGACTGTTGTAAATATAAAATTATTCTTGTAAATAAACAATCTAATAGTGTTTATTATTTTTGTTATCAATTCTCAAGAACAAAAAAAAAATGTATAAATACACTTTCATATGTTTAGGTTTTATTAAAATACTTATCATCACTTTTCAAAAAATTAACATTGCCGAGGAGTGAAGGTAGTTTAAATTGCTGAAATTGTGTATAACGTTCCACTTACTTTTGACCATCATTGGCCATTTTTCAAAGAAAGAAGTTAGAAATCAAGAAATAGCCAGTGGAATGTCTATGTTGTCAATGGTTTTGAGTTTGAAATGAATGTGGATTTACATGATATGGTGGTGGAATAGATTTTTGCATGTGACTAAAATGACCTTGTAGTTCAAATGGTACCTTAATAATGCTTGCCAAGATTAAAACAAATTTTATTGATGGTGGGTTGCTGCCTTCTGATATAAAGTGTCTCCAAAATTTTTAATTGTTTTTTATTCCACTTGGATTGGCAGAGCTTTATTGCATTGTTGACTAGAATTTTATGGAAATTAGAAGTGGATGCTGTGGATTTGTGTTAAATGTTTATATATATATATATAATTATTTATTTAAATATTATAACATAAATATGTTATAAAATCACTACAAAAATAGCCATTTTGTTTCAACACTTCTGGTGTCTCATCAAGTGATGATGTTGAATGTAGAATAAATGGTTTTAAAAGTTTCAAATTAATTAACGATCCTTCACTAGGGGTAAATGCTGTTACATAAGCTAGAATGACCAATTAAAATACAAGTATATGAGAATTCAAAATAT
Source organism: Acanthosepion esculentum (assembly GCA_964036315.1). Classification (NCBI taxonomy): domain Eukaryota; kingdom Metazoa; phylum Mollusca; class Cephalopoda; order Sepiida; family Sepiidae; genus Acanthosepion; species Acanthosepion esculentum. Next base: position 90,681,171 of record OZ038499.1, on the reverse strand, counting down.
TTGACAACGAAGCAAGGTTATCATAGATATTAAAAGCTTTAAAGTTGGGGTTCTAGTAAAATAGAATATGTCCTAACTAATGAGTATTAAATTCTATGATAAAATTTGAAATTAAAATTAAAAGTAAAAAATTACCCATTTAGAAATCTAAATCTAATCTCTATTAAGTTTAAAATTATAGAATTACTGAAGAGAAAATAAAAAATACATATGTTATTTAATTTATTTTTTCATTGAAATTATGTTAAAAAGGATGTTGATAGCTCTAGACAAAAATGTATACATTTTAATTCAACTATGATCACCTCTCACGTAAAACAATCCAAACACACTCAGGTTATAATACATAAGTGCCCAGACATATATATATATATATATATATATATATATATATATATATATATATATATAACACTTTACATAGAGAGGAAACAGTTTAATCTTCTTGATAGAAATGTCATGTGACCAATATAGGCTGATTTTTTTTATTAATGACACAGTATCCTAAGAAGAGAATTGGTATGCATCATTAGCCTTTAGACAATTTTTGTGTGTGTTGATGTGTTGTTAGTAACCATGAAGTTGATTGTTTTGAATTTTTTGTAATCTTGTTCTCAGTGTTGTCCATCTACACAACAAAGTCTATATTCATTTTTAAAATTCCACAACAATAAGAAATAGTCTTTTATTTTTCATTTCTTTTACAGAATCATACAGACGATATTCTTTCACTGGCATTTTCCTCACCAAATATGCTCATTACAGGAGCATACAATGGGGAAATATTTGTGTGGAACACAAAATCAGAAAAGGCCACAAAATGCATAAGACAACGATCCAAAATTAAACAATCTCAATCCCAAGATGATAATCTCCTTGCAGAGGTAGGTTTTAAAATCAAAACCAAGACATAATTTTCAACAAATAAAGTTAAGCAATGTTGAGCCTGGTCAGTACCTAGATGAGTGACCATTTTGGAATACCTGGTGCTGTAAGCTTGGATGCACAGGTGGTGTAATGGATAATGGCTTGGAATTGGTAATTGGAGAGCCAATTCTGTTTGGGTTTGTTATATTCACTTATACACAAATACTCTTGGGAAAGGTATAAATCTGCCTCTTCTTCCACAGCTATTGGTTAATTAGTAAGACTTGTATCGCTAAAACCATTATTATCTAAAAAAAAACTTCTTGCATTCTAAAAATATTTTCTGGTTTTAAATAACCTGATAAAAAGGGTTGATAAGTTGTAAAAAACAAATCAATCTTTGATACCTCAACTTCACTAATTTGACAAGTTGACTGCCAGATTGGCAGCTAGGTGTCATCGTTTTACTGTTGAATTTGCTAAATATAACCGTAAGGTCTACTGATTGTTTTCTCCTGCACTTCTCACCTATGAACTATTTTCCAGCTTCTTGCTTTCATGTCAATGACAATCTACTAACATTTTTTTTTACAGTGATGTTCACCCTGTACAAGGCCCAAGAGATACTCAAGGTAGAGGGTTACAGAGTAAGAGGCACAGTTTATGGGGGAAGATAACGGTTGATCCTAGACTTGAACAGATTAATATTGTACTAACCAATAAAGCATCATCATGGGAGTTCATGGGAAGAAGCTGCTTGAGTGGAAATTACATCTCACCAATTGAATACAAAGGGAATGAGGTTGGTTCGCTGCATGTTGGGGCTTAGCCATGGGGGTTACAAGTGGTGGAAGTAAGGAATGTATTTTGTCTGAACATTTTCCATGGAAATAGCAATAGAGCAATGAGAGTTTAGTGACATTTCTTCTCTGAGAAAGGGATTGTAGGGTTGAAAAAAATTCTTCACCCACAAGGACAAGGAGATGCTTTTGGACTCTATCAAGACTGGTAAGTGAAGACAGGGTAGTTCCTGCCCATATATGACAGTAGTACTTCATTTTCATCCTAATCTGGCTCTTGTAAAGTGTGTAGAGGACCAGGGTGTGAATATGAGGATGATGTCTCTGGGTTAAGATTTCCCGCTGGCCGGTCCAGCTACATAGGAATGTTGGACTATAATGGAGTCCAAAGAAGATAAAGAAACAAACAAGACCGATATACATGTATGCAAACAAATATATATTAATAACAAATTACAATGACATGAAGGGTTACAGAGTGTTTTGTATGGAGAAGTTATGGTGTGTGTGTTGAGTGTCCGTACGAACGCGTATATTGTTTTTAGCGTGTTACCAGACTTTGGGAAACGCTGTCTCTGTGAGAGGTCACATATTGGTGTAAGTGAAAAAGAGAAAGTTTTTTTTACCTCGCCTCACGTGCAAGGTTGCGGCCCGAGGCCTGAGTTGAAAAGAGATTTTACCTTATCTCCCCGCGAGATGACCGCCCGAGGCGTAAGCCGGAAAAAGAGAAAGAGAGAAGGGTCAGCCAGTATTTATACTCATGGGAGAGAGACCCCTGTTGAAGGATTAAGGGAATGAGGAGGAGATAACTCCGACCAGTGTTTTAACTTAGGGAAGGTTACTGAATAGAATAATCGCACAAAGGTTGGTAATGAACGATAATATTTAGGACAAGAACAACACATATAAGATTTGCCAGAAGCATGAAGAAGAAGTAGTCAACTGCTAGAAGTGAGTCAAGTGAATTCCACAATGAATCCCCAGCTGCAGACCACAGACCCACACATACTATATTCACTACTGTATTTATGTGAATGGCTGCATACCCATTATCGAACGTAGGTATGCTACAACATAAAGGTAGCAGGAGTCAGGTACTTACTGTAACAGTAGAGGAAACCAACTAGTTTTCCAGCATGTTTAGTGAGGGATCATATATATGAATTCCATTTGAGTTTTAGGTTGAGTTTAAATGCAACATCTATCATCATCATCATCTCTCTCTATGAATCCTATTCTTTTTATTGTTCTTTCTCTTCCATATTGTTTTCTTAATTTGCTTCACTCTATTGACTTTCATCCTCTGTGATCCCTTATGTCTTAGTGGCTTTATCACCTTGCTACGGGTGAAATGATTAAAAATATTAGAATGCATGTCATTATTATTAATTTTTAACTAGTTAATATTTTTTCATCTAAAAGTTCCCAAACAGTTCATACTGTGATTGTCTCGTTCAGTTGAAATCATCAGAAAGTGCAACTAAGAACCGGTTTCAATAAATAAATAGCAACAATACTGGTAATGTAAGATTTATTATTAATAGTGATACAGCATGTTAAATTTAAAAAGAGTACCGTCTATAATAGTTAAGTTCTCAGTAACGGGGGCCTTTAAAAGCCAATAGATGTTCAAAGATGTCAACATAAAAAACAACACCTGTAACTAAGGTCTCAATGAAAAGGTTAAATAAAACAAATATATTTTTGCTTTTTTTAAAAATTCAATAAAAAATAAATAAAAAAAAGTCTTTATTATCTGTACTAATGCATATACCAAGGCCTTTGGCAACTGTTACACACAGATTTCATTTATACCTAACCCACTGAATAAGCCTGTCAGTAGGTTGTGTGTATGCTGTCAACTTGTATTCATTTTTTATCTGAGAGTGGAATTAACATAACTTATGTGACAGGACACCTACTTGGTGGCATTTTATTCAGGACTATAAAAGACTATACATCTCCTTGCTCTTTTTTTTTCCCATTATATGGTAGATAGAAAATGTGTCAAGTCTTCCCCTTCAAGAAGGCTTAGTTTCATTGCAAGCCAACTTCTTAATTTCACACAGCCATGTGGTGCACTCACATACACATACTATGCTAATCCCATAAATCCCACCTTTGTTATTATTGGTTGCATAGTTAATACAAAAATAATGAACGTAAAAATTAAGTTTAATTTTACTGAGAGTTTTCATGTTTCAGAGCAAAAAAAACCTTGTACTTAATTATCTGTTCTACAATTCAATTTAAGCAGCAAATAATTTGGCCTAATCTAGAAGAAGATAGAATGAGCAGTCTATCAAATGCACACTCATTGATTCATCTCAAGCTTTCTCCTGTCACAATGAACAGTTGCATTCTCAATGAGGCTCCAGATCACAAGTTGACATCAGATATCCAATCCATTGCTTAAGATGCTGGAAAAGTGATCGGCTTTTTGTGGTGCTCCAGAAAAAGTGTCCTTGATTCCTCTTGACATGCTTTATCGTTATAAGAATCTGATTAGGCTAAAAATAGAGTATTGCAGTGCTTGAGTTACCCAATTCTCACTTTCCAGCCTATGAGGTCTTGTAGGAGATGACTTATTTTCTACTCTACATCCTCTTTCCCCAAAGTCATAGTGTTGTAAGCTTATCACTACTCTATTGTTCTTTCCATAGCAAATGTTCAGGTAAGCTCCCTTCTTTCGTTCTACCAGTTCAGACCTTTACAGTTAGGACTCACCTTTCTATGTCTACAAAGTTGAGTCACTCTCATTTCCTCCATATTCCATTTGTAAGGAGGAAGTTCCCCTCAGACAGCTTTTTCCTGTTACTCTCTGGAACAAACTCCTGAATGGTTGATTTTGTGAACACAACAATCTTAACTTTTTCAAGTCAAAGGTCAATCACAGTCTATCCTCATGATTTTCACTTCGTTCTACCTCCTTTTGCATTTAGTAACCCTCTACCATAAGTGGCTCTTGGACCTTGTATTGAGTTAACCATAGTATAAGAAGATGGTAAATTCTGTCTCTAACAATTTATTGCCAAAAGAAACAGAAAGCGTTAATCAAATAAACTTAAAATAATATACAATAATATAGAAATTAAATGCACTTAAAACTGTCCCCTTTAGATTGCAAATACATATGTGAAATTTACTCTGAATATTTTTTATTCAACCAGTAAATAAAAAATCAATTTTTGAACTTCCAATTTGAATTTTTCTATTCATTATTTCAGGAACTGAATAGCCATTGTGAAAGTTTCAACAGAACAATAAATGATGGAACAATTGTTCCAAGTCGTTCCAGGTCAAGGCTTTCTTCAAGAGTCAGTGAAAATGGAAATGATGATCAGGTAGGGAGAAAGGTTTATGACAATTGATATTTACTAATCTTAGCTTCATCTGGAACAAGGCCACAAGTGTGGAGCACCTAGTGATGATCAAACCCCCTACACCATAATCTGCAACTCACTAAATATTACCCCACAACAAAAAGCTCATAAAGTTTTTTCTCTACTTAGTCTGATGCAATTCTTAAGAAACCATTAAAGATCAAACTCATCACTCAGTATGAATGGTCTTTTAGGCAATCTACAAGGTTTTTAATAAAATTATGCATTTAGAATCCAAAACACAAGTTTTTATTTGATTATTTTGTTGCTTATTGATTTTTATAAAAATAGCCACATATCGTTCTGGTTTTATTGCCTTATGAGGGATTTTTAAAAAAATTAAATTTGGCTAGTTGTCATATTTCTTTTTTCATCAGTTTTTCATTTCTTCATTCTCAGGAAAAATAAAGAAAAAACTTAGCAAGGGGAAAAAAGAACCAAAAAAAATAGCAAAAGGAAAAAAAAATGAATGAAAAATATTACCAAGAGTTTGTTTGTTTGTTTGGGTTTTATGGCATATCAACCACTGTGGGTTATTTAATGCCAGATCCATTACCAAGAGGAAAACTGAATGAAAAATATTACCAAAAGAAAATAAAGAATGGAAAAAGTTAGCAAGAAGAAAAATGAGTGAAAAAAGTTAGCAAGAGGCAAAAACGACAAAAAAATTTTAGCAAGAGGCAAAAAAGACAAAAAATGTTAGCAAGTGGAAAAAAAAATGAATGAAAAATATTATCATGATGTAAAAGAATGAAAAATGTCAACAAGTGAGGAAAAAAAAGAATGAAAAATATTACCAAGAGGAAAAATGAATGAAAAATATTACTAAGAGAGAAAAAATTGATAAAATTAGCATGAGGAAAGAAGAATGAAAAATATTAGCAGGCAGCACAAAGAATAAGAAAGCAAAAAAAAAAAATTAATGAAAAATATAAGTAAGAAGAAAAGAACAATGAAAATAGTTAACAAGAGTAAAAAAACGGAAATTAAGGAATTTTACGAGATGCAATGTTGGTAGGCCAGAACATATACCAAAACAGTCACCCAAACAACAAAGTTAAAGATTCTAGTTCAAATGACTCTTGGTAAAAAGAAATTTTGTTTACAAGACTAGTTTTACAATCCATTGAATGTGTGAATATCTTACCTGCTCTTGTCCAACAAATGTTTTGTCTAAAACATTTTCAAAGCTGACAATAGCAAACACAGTATGAATTGAAAGTTTTCAAAGATTTAATATACCCCCTTTGGATTTTCTTTTTGGTGTACCTCAACTTTACATTTTAAATTTAAAAAAAAAAAGGTAAATAATTCAATGTTTTAGAAGAAATAATTTATTTTGTTTTGCATTGCAGAATGAATTTGCTTATGCTGTGGTAAATTTGCATATTCTTGAAAGTCGGCGCAACCTGACAAGAACAGCTGCAAATCTAGTCTCTTGTGGTGGAAATGGTTGGGTTCGTTTTTGGAATACTCGGCACGCTTCCCTTGCAGCCGAATTTGTAGCTCATGCTCATTGTAAGTTAGACTTCCTTGTCTTTATTTTCCTCTTTTTCAGTATACAAGATCTGTTGGAAATATATCAAGCCATTTTGAATATCCTAAGAAATAGTTGCACAGCCTTGATGTAAATTACTGTGCATGCATAGACAGTCTTCCAAAAGGTTACTCAATCAGAAGTGGGATACCACTGAGTGACCTTGGCTATGGTGTATCACATTCATAACAACTGAGTAGATTCTTTGTGTCTTGTACAGGTTTCTTTGGTAAAGTATATCATTCACATATGACAGTGCTCTCTCAGCAAACTTGGAACTATGGTCCTGTAAAAAATCAGATAGTCAAAAGGACAGTTTTTCTTTGACACTTCTATTATTTTACGAAACTTTACTCCTTGGTTAATTGTTTTTAAAAGTGAAGATTATAATCGGAATAGAAACTAAACATATGGAAATGATGCCATCATATATACTCTTCTAACCCAGACTTGGCATCCTGTAATTTCTAACTTATTCCAAAAAGCAAAAATCTAAATACCATAGACAAGGTTAAGTGGAATACAATAAAACAGCTGATAGAAATCCTGTAAGTTATGTCGCAGACTGTTTACAAAGGGAAAGAGAGATTGGGATAAGTGTGTGAGGTCCAAGGGGAGTAACTTGAAGAAGAATAAGGTGTAAATGCTGAGGCGTCCTCTTTTTTTTAGTAATAATATGAAAATGGCAATATTATAATGTGATAATTTTATAATATAATAATAATAATAATAATAATAAATAATAATATATAAATAATAGATGTATAAATAATAATAATGAAATAATAATAATAAAACACCTATACATGTCGAAAGGCCACCACCGATTGATAATGTACAGACATTTTGTGAAAATATTTGGAGCAGCCCGAAGGAATATAACCCAAATGCAGAATGGATCCGACATGAAGAAGAACGAATGCTGGATACACCTCTGCAAGAATGGGAAAATATATCCACAGATGATGTTAGGCAAGCTCTAACGAAATCCCAAAAATGGAAATTCCCAGGAAATGACAAGGTTCCCAATTTCTGGCTTTATCATCTCTCATCTATCCACAATATCCTTGCGAAAACATTATCAAAGCTTGTAAATAATCCCAATAAAATCCCGGAATAGATTACTGAAGGTATTACATACCTCATACCAAAAACAAATGAAACAGACGACCCGAAAAATTATCGACCGATAACATGTCTCTCCACAACGTACAAGTTGATCGTGTGTGTCCTGACGAACCGTGCTTACTTCTTTTTCGAAACAAACAGCATTCTTCTGCTGGAACAGAAGGGATGCAGGAGAGGTTCATATGGCTGCAAAGATCAACTACTGATAAATAAAATGATCCTGAAAAATTGCAGGAGAAGATGTAGAAATCTTAGTGCAGCGTGGATTGATTATCGTAAAGCCTTTGATAGTGTTCCACATTCTTGGATCCTTAAGACTTTGGAAATGTACAAAGTCTCTCCTGTGGTATTAAATTTCCTTTGGCACAGCATGGGAATGTGGAACGCCAAACTATACCTTAGTCACACAAGAGGCACTGCCATATCCAACCGACTAAATATCCGACGTGGAATCTTTCAAGGAGACTCCCTGTCACCCCTTCTGTTTTGTTTGTCCTTAATCCCCCTTATGCATGAAGTGAACAACAGTAGCTATGGCTACAAAATAAATAACAAAATATTCAATCACCTACTATACATGGATGATCTCAAACTCTTTGCCAAAGACGACAATGAGTTGAAGGGCCTCCTCAATATTGTATAATACTTCAGTGACGACATAGGTATGAACTTCAGATTAGATAAATGTGCAAAAGTTACATTCAAGAAAGGTAGAATTACAGAAGCACCCTTAATAGATTTAGATTTTGTCACAAAGATTAGGGAAGCATATAAGTACCTAGGAATTAGCGAAGGAGATGGCATACAACACCCCCAAATGAAGGAGAAGGTAAGAAAAGAGTACTACAGGCATGTACGACTGGTACTAAATACCGAGCTAAACTCAAAAAACAGAATATCAGCTATAAACACCTTGGCTGTCCCTGTGGTGCAATACAGCTTTAATGTTCTTAACTGGACCATAGCTGAAATTAAGCGAATGGACGCCAAAATAAGAAAGCTCCTCACTTGCTACCACATGCATCATCCCAAAGCTGATGTTGATCGCCTGTATGTGCCCAGATCCGAAGGAGGCAGAGGATTAGTTCAACTAGAACTGTCCTACAAAATTACAACAATTGGCCTCCAAAGATACCTGGAAACTAAAGAAGACTGGATGATGATATGTGTCAAGGAACATGAAAGCAGTAAGCGTCTTTACTCCGTAATAAAGGAAGCCAACAAATTCAAAATGGAGTTTCAAATGGGCGCAGAAATACAAGTACAACACGGTAAACCGGCTGAAGCTGCAAAATACTTAAAAAAGAAAGCAAAGACAGATGCAACCGATAAGATACAGAAACAATGCAAGATAAACCGCTTCATGGCCAATACTCTGCCCGTACCAAACAAGCTGACGTAGACAAAAACCGCACCCATCAGTGGCTACGTAGTGCAGGGTTGAAAGCTAAAACTGAAGGTTTTATCCTTGCTGCACAGGACCAATGCTTGTTAACTAGGAATTATCAAGCACATATACTGAAATACTCTGTTCGCCCCAAAACACAGATTCTGTGATAAATATTCAGAAACCATTGATCATCTTGTATCAGGTTGCACGTTATTGGCACCCACTGAATATAAAAACCGGCATGACAGAGTGGGCCAATACCTGCACTGGAAAATTTGCAACTTCTACGGGAAGGAAACTGAAAGAAACTGGTACAAACACCACCCAGATCCGGTTACGGAGATAGGACCTGTTACAATTCTATGGGACTACAAAATACACACTGACAGAACAATCAAAGCCAACTGCCCACATCACAAACAAAAAAATGCTTCCTTATTGATATGGCAGACTGCAATGTATCTTTGAAGATATTCAAAAAGCTGTCAAAATACAAGGACCTTGAAATAGAAATCTCAAAAATGTGGCACATGGGAACATTCACAATCCCTGTTGTAGTTGGAGCCTTAGGATTGGTTGGAAAAGATTCCAGTAGACTAATTGAAGGGATCCCTGGAAGTCCATGCCTCAAAGAGATACAAAAAATTATTCTGTACAGCCCACACTTTATGAAGGGCTTTATCTATGTAATTTTTTTTTTTTTACAGTGAAAAGTATCATGATACCATTTCTAACCTTAGGTCCCTGGGCGGGACCCGGAAAGAAATGTGTAAATGCCAGATACAAAGAAAATAAACATAACAACAATAATAATAATAATATAATATGATAATGGCAATATTTTTTTAGTAATAATATGATAATGGCAATATTAACTGTTTCCTTATAAGGGCACATTCAGCATTCATTGACTGAACAGACAATGATACTGTCAATTGAAATTTAAAAAATCTTTCTTTTAAAACAATTTTCAAGAAAATAGGCTTCTCAAGTCCAGTAGCTATTATTGCTGTTTCCAGTATTGATTTCCTTCCTAATCTAAACGGTTTGAAGGAGTATGGAACATCAACATCATAATTATTTTCTTTTCAGTGTTACATGAGCTATCCATTTTAGGTGTTGCTGCTGCTGAAAGTCCTCAAATGACATGATTTATGTTATTTAGTACAGTTCTTTGTTTATGATTTTTTGTTTGCGATTGTGTAGCGCTAGTGTAAGAGTTTTGGTCAATGCTAAGCCCTACAGGGTTCATTTGCTGGAAACCGATGAACAGCTGGATAGTTTTTTGACAGATCTGCTCAGGTGCTGCACAAATTTGAATTGGATGCTCAGATTAAATATTATAAAACTGAAAAGAAAGACAGATGCAGTTAATTACATATTAAATAAAAACTAAAAAAACAAGAAGCCTGTTGAGATCCTTCTACCCAGGTTTTTGTTGTTATCTGAGTGTCAGGATACAAAACATTTAACATCACATTTTTAAATTAAGAATATAAAAAGTTATTCACTGGAGGAAAAGTAGAAACAGAATGTAAATTGAAATAATATTTATATATTCTTTTCAGAAATATACAATACAATAAAATGTTCAGTTTTCCTTGTGGTGATTTTTTTTTATAAAGTAATTAAGTGTTCTTAGTATGATGTGAAATGTGTGAACAGATGTACTTTATGATGGTTAACCTAATGTGTTTGTGAGTTTATAGACAAAGGCTTAGTGGGTAGCTGCTGGTTAATTCCTTCTATTGTGTGCATGGACAAGGTCTTAGTCAGTGACTGCTCTTCCATTGTGTGTGTATGCATGTGTAGATCAAACTGGCCTCTAAAATTGTTTTTGAGCCTCAAGAAGCAGTAGGCTTCTATTTTTATATCTGCAAGGGGAATTCAAAATGTAATTTCACATAGAGGTGTGAACTTTTTGAATACAAGGTTTTCATTGGTTAGAAAATAATTTCACACTGGCTCATGAAAATCTTTTTCTTGAATTTGCTGGAGTGGTGAATGGAGTTATTATTGTTATTTTCTAAATGGCTCAAAAATAACACGTAGTTCTACAACTACATCTGCATGTATTTTAGCAGTATTTGCCCTGGTAATTATTGTTTATCCAACAAACCTTCTGATAGGATTTTATTGGTTGAAAAATATACATAAGATTTAATTCCTATAAGCCAAAATGGCTTGATAAACCATTAAACAAACAAGATACTTACTCACCTACCTTTCTTCTCTGTTAGCCATCATGGCTCGCCAATCTTTTTTCTGGTTCTCCTACTGCATGAATTTAAGCATGTTACTAGATTGGCAACTAGGTCCCACCATTTTACTGTTGAAATAGCTAACAGTTTCTTTCCTCGCACTTCCCACTTGTGGAACTCCATTCTGTTTACTTGCTTCCCTGATAACTACAATCTTCAAAAATTTAAATGCAATATCAATCACTATCCTCTGTCTTCTTGAATTCTGTTCATCTTTTGTGCTTTCCTCAATCCTCTCTATTCTCAGTCTTCTCTTTCACTCTCACTGCTGTGTACTAGTGGCATTTCCACCTTGCTTGGGGTGAAATAATTAAAAAAAAAGAAAAAAGATATCTGGTGATATGCCAGAGTATAGGAAGAAGAGAGTTCTTGGTTTTTCAAGAGAATTAGAGAAAAGTGAACCTAAATGAATTCAGTTAGAATTCAAACTCAGGTTGCTGAGTGTTCTCATACAATTACCAAAGTTAAGGAATTTCGAGTCTGGTTACTTCCTAGATGGGTGACTACTTGGGAATACCAGATGCTGTAATGAATAACGGCTTGGGAGTGTTAATCGGAGACCCAAATTACAATTGCAGTTGTGTTTGTTATATCCACTTATGTGCCAATACCCTTGTGAAACTATGAATCCACCTCTTCTCCCCGCAGCTATGGGTTAATTAGTAAGACATGTATCACTAAATGATTATTATCTCTAAAAAAACGTTCTTACAATCTAAAATATTTTCTGGCTTTAAATAACCTGCAAAAGGTTGATAAGCCATAAAAATAAATTAATCAATCAAATTGCCAATTCCATTTTCTGTGCTGGTTACTGTCATGCCACAGTAAACCTTCTGAACATATAATTAAAAATGTATAAAACAGATACCTGACTTTGATCTTTTTCTGTTTGTTTTGGCAGCTGGCAGCATTACCATGGCGATCGATGCTACTGATAGTTATCTGGTAACAGGAGATGTCGAAGGTTTGATTAAAGTTTGGAATATTGAAGAATATTGCTTGGAACCGCAAGATGGTATCCAGACTCTACCACCACGTATGTATCTCATTTCTTATCTGATGTTCTTTTCTTTCTTCTTATTTTTGTTTACACTTATTCTTTTTAATATAAGTACCATTTTTATTTACTTTAGTTCACCCAGTACAAGACCCAAGAGCCACTCAAAGTAGAGGTTTACTGAGTGAGATTTTTTTAAGGACATAAGGGATCACACTGGAGGAAGTAAGAAATGCTTATTATCAGGATATGTATGATAGATATCGGTTGACAATTATTTACTTTGTCATCAAATTCATGAACCAACACTTTAATCCACTAGGCTGTTGTCTTGTAGGACAGGGTGACCATCAGGAGCTTTTGAGGAGTGTGGAACCAGTAGCACTTGTTAGGGCTCCAGCTATGGGCAAATATGAACCCTCAAACTGGAGTCAAAACATTATGAAAGTATAAAAATACATTTTTATTGTAAAAAATCAGCAATACATTTTCAGAAAAAAAATTGCCAGCAATACATTCTTGAAAAAAAATTACCAAAGTTCCCAAGAAAATTAAATTTTGGCATTAAAGAGTTGGTATGCTATCAAACAAAGCAAACCAAACCAATTATTTAGCGTCCTGGGTCAAACGATAAACTACATCCGCATCCAGGTAAGACGATAAACTACATCCAACAGCAAAGCCTTTGATCAGGAGGCTTTGAGGAGCATGGAACCACCTCTTAATTGCTGGTGTTCCCAAGTCCGCCCTGACCCAGGATGCTAGACCTGTTAGGGTCCCAGCTATGGGCAAATAGTTAACCCATAAACTGATGTAAAAGGCATTATAAAAGTGTAAAAATAGGTTTTAATACCAGAAATACATTGTAAAAAATTATCACCAAAAATAAATTTTTGAAGAAAAAAAACTTATTACCAGCAATTTTTGAAAAAAATATTACCAGCTATACGTTTTTGAAAAAATAATATTACCAGCTATACGTTTTTGAAAAAATAATATTACCAGCTATACATTTTTGAAAAAATAATATTACCAGCTACTTTTGAAAATAAATATTACCAGCTATTTTTGAAAAATAATATTACCAGCTATAAGTTTTTGGAAAAAAAAAATTACCAGCTATACATTTTTGAGGAAAACAATATTAACAGAAATAGATTTTTGAAAAAACAAAAATATTACCAGAAAAAAAAAGTTGTCGGTATTAAATGACCCATTGAGTTTGATATGCTGTAAAACAAAAACCAATTATTTATTTTAGCTTCAGCAACAATTTTTGGTATTTTTTGCTCCAGTTAACAACTGATTATGATAATTAATTAAAATACTATTTGTGATCATTTTTAAGATCATCTACTTTAACAACATATCAATACATTTTGGGTTATTTAATAGTGAATATATGTGTTATAGGATAAAAATCACAGTGACTTAATAGATAGGCAGTGATAGATATGGTTTACACTAGAGTCAAAAAAGTAAGATACAGTTCTATTTTACACCAGAGTTAAAAATGTTGACATAGGTCTGACTGAGACTAGAGATAAAAAGGTAGACGTTATTCTGGTTTACACTATGGCAGGGTTTTTCAACTTGGGTGATATCATTCACTGGTGGGAATTTTCAACAGTTGGGGGGATGATGAGTAACTGAACAGAAAATGGTGGATCAATGGAAAATTTGGTGGATCATATAGGATTATAGTATTGAAAAGGTATTTGAACACATGCTACCGGCAAAAAAAATATTAAAAGAAGATATTTAAAGGTACAGTGTAACCCGGATATAAGAGAAACCCAGATATAAGATAGATTTTCTCTGGTCCCAAATTAGAGCCATATTTACCTAAACAAAATAGACCAAACCCGGATATAAGAGACACCTGGATATAAGAGACTTCTTCTCCAGTCCCGACAACTCTCTTATATCCGGGTTACACTGTATTAAAAAAAACAACAGGAAGCTCATTGTGAATAAGTGGGTCACATTCCTGAATAAGATATAAATATCCTCACAAACCAGGAATATTTTGGTATATTCTATAGTTTTGAGAAGGGTCGTTAACATTCAAATAGTTCATCAGAGGAAATCATTTTTGTTTTTTTTCAGATATAAATCGGATAAGAGAAGATCCAGAACAACTTTGTCAGTAAAATTAAAAAGTGGCCTCAGGATAATTTTTATTTAATATAAAATTGTTTTAATTTTTTTTTTTTATCACATTGGCCATCTTGAATTTATCAAGGCAGGAAAATTACCCATCAAAACATAACTTACCCATCACTGTATGCATTTAGATATTTATTATACAGGCGGGCAGTGGAATATTTTTCCATGTGAAAGTGGGTGATGATGCAAAAAAAGGTTGGGAAACCCATCACTAAAGTCAAAAAGTTGAATTTACGTCTGGTTTACAAAATTTGACATAGGTTAGGCGTCTACTTGTGTGTGCATGTGTCCAACCGGAAGATAGACACTTTTGTGGTGGCAGGTCATTGTCCTCTGCTATCAGGTATATCCTAAAAGCAGAAAAAAGAGGAAAAGATGAAAACAAAAGAAACCATAGAAAATCTTGCTACCTTGATTTTTTTTTTACTCTTTTAACCCCCTTTGATATTTTAGGGTGGGTTATGCTTTAATATATTTTCTCTTTTGTAACATTAGGGTTAGGGTCAAAACCTTGTATTCAAAAAGTTCACACCTCTATGCGAAATTACATTTTGAATTCCCCTTGCAGATATAAAAATAGAAGCCTACTGCTTCTTGAGGCTCAAAAACAATTTTGGAGGCCAGTTTGATCTATACATGCATACGCACACAATGGAAGAGATTGATGTTTTGTAACATTATGTATACTTTACATGAAAAGGAAGGTAGTCAAATATTGTGGTATTGATGTCTGTCAGAATTATGGATTATTGTGATATGATGATAACAACAACAAAGATGAGGATAACAGTCCAAGTACAAATAATGTAAATAAAGTGTGGAATGTTGGGGGTGGGGAATTTGACCTCATAAAAATATTCAACTTGTTCACAAAGAAAAAGGAAAGGAAATAAAGAAAACATCTGATATATAAATTTAGAAGTTTTATATTCCAGGTGTTAAATGTTGAGGTGTTTTACAAAAATTTTTTGTACAACAGGAAATAGACTCGACAGAGGAAGATTTCTTAATGCCTCCTCTTACTAAGTCTACTCAGACTGGTACATCCATCTACTACTCAGACTATCACACAGACTATCTATTCGATATGCTGTCTTTTATTTATACCTCTTCTGAGGATGTTGTATTAGACACAAAATACATGTGAATATTTAACAGAAAAATACTTGGCTCTATTTGAAAGTGTGTTGCTTGAAGAGTATTATAAAACTTCTAATAACTTAACTATAGATGCTTAAAAGCTGAAACTTTGAAGTTAAATAATTTGATATATGTTTTAAATGTTGTGTAATCTTTATCTTTCTCCATGAATTATAAGTTAACTAAATTTCTTTTTCAGTTGTTATCCACTCATAAGGAATTTTGTATCTTATTAATAATTTGTAATAAAATGAGTGTTCTATTTTATTTGAAACTAATTAATCAGCGGATTGTGTTCTAATAATGTGTCTGCTATAATTTGAATCTAATTTGTCCATTTTACCAAATTTTAATTTATATATATTTTTAATGGTTTTCTTCACAAATACTACAACAGTATCAATACATAATGCTATTGATGGGGAACGGGCCCTGAGTGTGAAGGCGTGTGTAATGGTTAGCCATCTTTGTTGCGTGTTGAAGGACTGTTCCCCACAATTATTTATTTTTTGTTTAGGAAAGGTGTGGAAATAATCAGCAATGGTAAAATACCAAAAGAAACAGAGTTAAAAACATAACAATTGAATTTATTACGTATTGAAATTACATGCATGCGAACTGAAAAGTGAGACTGAGTTGCGTCCCTTTGATTAGGTAATTATTTTTACCTAGACTCATAACGAAAGAGTTGATTATTAAAAAAGCAGTTTAGAAGATTGAGTGAATTTGTGCTATTATGACTTATTTCGTAGTGAGGGAAAATGTCACTTTTTAAGTATAATAATTGAGGTTTGAAAAGTTTTTGTTTGATTGAGAGAGAAAAGTTATGCCAAATGGTTGTTGAGTCAGAGTTTGATTTGTGTATTATGCAAGTTGGATAAATGATGCTGGAATTATACTTGCATGAGTTGTTGTAAAGTTCTTTAACGTCTGACTGCGTTAGTCAAGACGGGAGTTCTTTGAGAGTCACATTTTTGGCAGTGGTATTGTGAAGTAGAGAAGTTAGGTTCGTTGACATCGGTGCTGCCGGAAAGTTTAACGTCTCGATTCGTCGAGACAGGTGTTCGTAATTGTCACATTTTGAAGCATGGAGTGAGCTGTCGATATTGTCTGCTGCTGCTGCTGTTGTTGTCTCTCGCGGTCTCTGCTCTGCTGTGTTCTGCTGTGCTGTGTGCTCTGGTCACACGTGTTTTGGGGTTTATATATGGTCGTAGTCAAGTGTTGCGGCTCCGGGAAAAATTGCGACAAAAATTGCTTGTGCACATGCGGGTGACTTGATTGGTCGAAAAGGGCCAATCACTGAGCTAGATTTGTGGAGAATAACCAATAGTAGCTCGCTGACATTGCTTGTATGAAAGTTGATGTAATGGAATAGTGCATTATACGAAGAGGGTAAAACTGGGCTATGGACGAGCCCACACTATTGCTATACATATAACAGTCCAATCCTGTCATGAAAAGATGTTTTAATTCCTGATAACAGACAACATTTTATTTCTGCTTGTCAATGCATTTCTCTGATAAAACTATTTTCAGTGTATTTTCATAGTAGAACCATTAGTAATACTTCATACATATAGTCATGTTCTGTCAGTAACACTATTTTGACCATTGACAATCTATTTTTAATTGATTATGTACTGAAATTTTAAAAAAACATTGCAAAATTAGATATGCAATCATTAAATTTTTCCCTTAGTGCCATAAATATTTATTCTGTACAGGAAACGACGGCAATTAAGCAGTTAAGATCTGTAGTAATTGCAATGTCAAAGGGAAACAAACAAAGAAATAAAAATATATTTACACACTACAATCCAAACCAGGGTCCACAGATGGAGACATTTTATAGGACATAATCAAAATGATGTTTAAAAATTTTTAAGGTGAGGGGAGAACAAAAGACACTCATTGTGTTACTGGCCCTAAGAACCTGCTGATATTTTTTTTTAATGGACTGTGATTGGGTGGTTCAAAGGTGAACCCCTTCATTTTGAAAGGAAGGGAGAACTAGGACAAAACTATAGCAGTTGGAAACGAGACTGCTTAGAGAAGGTTTGTTTTTCTCTCTCCCTGCTGAAAAAGGCAGGCAGCATTTGCCCATAAGTAAGGATGCATGGGTACCAAAGTTGCTGTGTGCAAGTTTCCCCTTCAGAGAATGTTTTGAGAAGTCCTCTCGAAGAAGCCCCAGAAAAGAAATTTGAAAAGAAGTCCGTAAGTGGAGTTTGCAGCTAAACCATTTGAGAAGAAGAAGCAAACACGTGCATTTTCAAAAAGTGTTTTAGTGCGTGTTTAAATAAATTTTCACCTTCTAGCGACCATAAAAGAAAGGCGTAACTTCTCGGCGGACGGGAGAAAAATAAGTGAAGAAAGAAGGGAGTTTAGCCACCAAGAAGAGAAACCTTGTCTACACAAGAGAGAAAAGAAAAAAGATAAAAACTTTTGAACCTCGAAAGGACTGAAAGTGTACTGTAGAGCTAAGGCTCTCCCCCATTTTTTTATTGTTATCATTAACACAGCAGGTGGCTGCTTTTTTTTTGCTTTTTTTTGTAATGTTTAAGTTTGTTTTCTGCTATGATTTTTTTTACATTGTGTTACTCAGAGAATAGCTTATCTTATTTTCAGGAAAAAGGGACGAATTTTTGCAAGAACCCTTATTTAGCTGGTTAGAAATAAATATTTTTTCTTTGTAATTGAATCTGATTTACATTTTTTTTCTTTCTTTTTCGTTATTAATTCGGGCAATAGTGAAAATACTGTTGCAGCAGGTTTTATTTTCTGAAAGAAAAGAAAATTCCCGAAAGATGAACTAGGTTTTTTTTTTTCTGTAGTTCAAACATTTGTTAAAATTTTTATTGCCACTTTAAAACAAAATTAATAATATATTTGTACATTACAAAAATATGCACCAGTTTTTAATTGATTTCTTTACCATGTGCCGAAATTGAATTATTCTTAATTTATTCGTAAAAAATTAAATAAATACAATTCCAGGGAGGCTATTCATAAAAACTTCACCAAAAAGAGTTACTTACCTTTGTTTTGTCGCATAAAAACATTTAACAAACATGAATTCATTTATTTATTTACGATTTTAATGATTTAACGATATAATTATATTATTTATATAAATGTAATGGAAAAGTTAAACATGCAGAAAAATTAGTCGATTTTAAATTGAAATGTTTTAAGAACCCAGATATTAATTTACTGTGTATGATCTAGCGATTAAAGCACTTTCTATACATTTTTATTTTTGGTTAATTGCTGTTTTAATTAAAGTAGCAATTTTTAAAAATCAAAATGATGTTCAGACATTATCTTCTATTATCACAATATGAGATATTTAATAACAAAAGTGATAAAAACATAAACAAAATGAAATCAATCAAATTGGTTTGGCTATATACCTACCCAAACATTTATTAAAGAAAAAAAACCTTTAAATTTAAAATTTCAGCAGTCTTCCTGTTCTTCATGCATATGTGTAATCATATCAATGTAGTTTTTGTTTGGTTTTGTTTAGCAGCATAACAACACCTCTATGGGTTATTTAATGCTGAAATGTAAATAATGTTGTGGACTCGATAGCGGTGCAGATCTGGCTTACGAAATGACCTTGTGCCAGACACTACACACTACTACCGAATCCACAAACAAAGTAAAAAAAAAAAAAAATATAAAGACGTGCTCTTTCCACCGTACAAACATACAAAGTGAAAAGAAGTAGACAGGCAAAACAACGGAAGGTTAAGAACAAACATAAATTTTATTAGAGTTTAACAAGTAAATTTGTCTTCAGTGAAGACCTTCAGTAAATGTACTGGAAATGTAGTTGAAAAAGAGACCAAGTAGATTGTCTTCAGTAAGGTTACTGGAAATGTTGTAGAGAATGAAATTTAATTGTCTTCAGTTAAGATCTTCAGTAAGATACTGGAAATATGGTAGTTGATAAAAAGGTAGATAAAGTTCCGCGCCAAAATTTAAATCCAAGATGGCTATGGCGGGAAAAGTTCCTCAGGAAGAAAGTCAGAAAGTCAGTTGTAATGCATAATAAACATACGGCAAGGAAAAAATACTCACTGCGAGAGTTTATAATTGTGAGTGTATGTAATTCTTTTTAAAGTAACAGGTTCAGAAAGTACAGAGTATGTGAAAGATGCTTTGTTCTTCAAGTTGGAAGTTTTCGAAAGTTCCTGGAAGTCGGTGGCTCGAAAAGGATGCTCGATTGGGGACGAAAAATCTGTCATCGCAAAGTGACGACCGTGTCGTATGTGTTAAGATACCGCGACGAGCCATAAGGTCTAGGCAAGGTTTTGCCGATAAAAATATCTCTGTCAGTATATATTAGTTCACCGGCGAGAGATAAGGTGAGCCTGCCCGGCCGGGTCAAATGACCCAGGGGCGACTGATTTTTGAAAAGCCAATTTGCCGTGACGTCAGCGCAAAAGCGCGTGAAAAATAATATCTTCCTCACTCGGCTAAGAACTACGGTTTACTACTATGACCGGCCGAATGTGAGAGGAAGGGGTGAAAACTCGCGTGTGCGTCAAATTGAAGGTGGGGATGGCGATATATCCCACAATAATCTAAACACAATTTAATGGCTACAAATAAATATATTTTGAATGCTATTGTATACTATTAACGATAGATAAAATGTATTGCTGGTTATGTTGCTTTAAATATGTACTGCTGGTATTTTTACTATAATAAAACTTTTATAGTGTTTTGTTTGTTCAATATTTGGGCATAGCTGGGACCCTATCACCACTGGTCAGAGTGGACCTGGGAACAGCAGCAATTAAGAGGTGGTTCCACAGACTTCAAAATCTTGAATCTCCTTATATATATATATATATATATATGAAGAAATATAGTCTTAAAGTGTGCTATATTTATGGGATAAAGTGCTCAATATCAGAGATAGAGCGTGTGTAAATATAAAAGTGAACATAGAAGTCAACACTTAGAGGCGACAGTCTGTTTCATGCTAGTGCAATCGTCACTGTCGCCTCTAAGTGTTGACTTCTATGTTCACTTTTATATATATATATATATATATATATATATATATATATATAGTTTTTAGGTATGCTATGTTTATGGGTTAAAGTTATCAATATCAGGGATAGATTGTATGCAAACATAAAAGTTGGTATTCAAGTACCCACACAGAGGTGACAGTCTGTTTCATGCCATGATTATATTTAAGCATAAAGCACACTGTCACTTCTGGGTGTTGGCTTCAATGTCCACTTATATATATATATATATATATATATATATATATATATATATATATATATATAGGCACAGTGCAAAATTTTGAGCCCAATTTTGATCGTTTTTAATTTTCTAAACAGGCACGAACATTTGTAATGAACTAATATATATGTACATGGTGCAATGCATAAATTGTTGGCGAAATTATGCAAAAATGAAAATAACACTGACATCTCATTTTAACAGATAGATTTACCAAAATTACACAGGAAATATCTTGAAATACTAAAAAGTAGATTTATTCAATAAAATCGCCATTTGCTTCAACCACAGTCTCCAGATGATTTTGGAATCTCCTGCAACTCTTCTGGATGGTCTCCTTGTTTAAGTTGGTGAATGCTGCCATAATCCTGGCCTTCAGTTCATCTTTGGTGTTACAAGGAGTTTTGCTGGTCTCCCACTCAACTGCACCTCACACATAATAATCAAGGGGTTTGCAGTCTGGGGAGTTGCAGAAATTGTCTGACAGCCATGACTGGGTTCTCCTGCTTGTGTGGCATGGTGCAAAGTCCTGTTGCCAGGCATAGGGTCTTCCAGCAGCCACCCTCTTGACCCAGAGCAGCGCTACCTTCTCAAGGCACTTGATGTAGGCCTCCGTGTTGAGTGTGAGGACCTAACCAACAAATTCAAGAGTTTTTTCTTATCAGAACGATCAGAGTGAGTTTTCCAAGCTACTGTACCTTCGTAATCACCATTAGACTCATCCAACTCTTTCTGAATTCTCTGCACTTTCCTCAGATTGACACCAAACACTCTGAAATGTTTGTATTGGAGGTTCTGGCATGAATGCCATGCAGAACAGCATGCCATTTCCAAATTTCTGGTAGAGTGAATTGCATCATGTTGCTCTTTTTCTCACAGATGGTGCCCAACTGACTCTACTATACTGTGCAGTCATAAAATAAAAAAAATGTGCATGTGCAAAATTTAAAATATAAAATGGCGACAATTTACCCATTGCACTTTGTGTGTGTGTGTGTATATATATATATATATATATATATATATATATATAAATAACAAACTTAGTCTAGCCAGAGGATGCATCAGCTGAAACATTGTGATAATAATGACAAAGATGAGGATATTAGTCTGAATGCAAATAATGTAAATAAGCTTTGCTTAGTTTGGCACAAGGCTACAAGATAAAGCCACTAAGATGTAAGATCGTACTAAAAGTGAAGGCAAGTGAGAAAAACTTACAGAGGATTGATTTGATTTTTCATAGCTTATCAACCCTTTGTGGCTTATTGAAAATAAATACAATGTATCTAAATACGAATTCGAGACATGTCATAATAGATCATTTCATCTTAGATAAATCAACAATGTTCTGCAGAATTCTTAAACATCAATTTGAGATTTTTTTCTTGTTCAAAATTTGAATAATTTTTTTCCCATTTAACATTATGGATAAAAAATAGTGAATTTTATATAGTGTTTTTTGAGACTTAGCATGAGCCAAACAAATTCATAAATTTGGATGAAAAGAAATGCTCCCAGAATGACGTCAAAATCTGCAAAAAAATTTCATCCTTTAATAATCAGTTGTGTTTAGTTTAATTTGTAATGTATATAACGGTAGGTAGAAAAACGTAAATGTTGATAAGACAGTGAAGGTCACAAAGCACTGCCCAAGGCTCCTAATCATACTTGAAAGTCGTAGAGGTAGGTTTGTCGGAGTTACCTTCTCCTTAATTCCTTAATTGTTCACTAGGGGACGCTCTCTCTACACCAGTGGTTTTCAACCTTTTTGCTGGAGCGGAACCACAAAGAAACATTCCAGTGGCTTGAGGAACCCCTGCAATAAATATCTGCACAGGAGAATTAAAAATTACTGTCAATCAT
The DNA here is from genome assembly GCA_964036315.1 of Acanthosepion esculentum. Classification (NCBI taxonomy): domain Eukaryota; kingdom Metazoa; phylum Mollusca; class Cephalopoda; order Sepiida; family Sepiidae; genus Acanthosepion; species Acanthosepion esculentum. Next base: position 90,658,362 of record OZ038499.1, on the reverse strand, counting down.
TGTAATTGTGTAACTTCTTGCAGAACCCCTGGGCTTTACTGGCGGAACGCTAGGGTTCCGCGGAACCCTGGTTGAAAACCACTGCTCTACACTATAAATACTGGGTGACTTTTTGCCTCGTGTCTCTTTTTCACTTTGCATTTCAGCGGACACATTTAAAAATGTGATCTCTCGTAGAAATCCGCATTTTTGCCCACTTGGCGACAATTTACCCATTGCACTTTGTGTGTGTGTGTGTATATATATATATATATATATATATATATATATATATATATAAATAACAAACTTAGTCTAGCCAGAGGATGCATCAGCTGAAACATTGTGATAATAATGACAAAGATGAGGATATTAGTCTGAATGCAAATAATGTAAATAAGCTTTGCTTAGTTTGGCACAAGGCTACAAGATAAAGCCACTAAGATGTAAGATCGTACTAAAAGTGAAGGCAAGTGAGAAAAACTTACAGAGGATTGATTTGATTTTTCATAGCTTATCAACCCTTTGTGGCTTATTGAAAATAAATACAATGTATCTAAATACGAATTCGAGACATGTCATAATAGATCATTTCATCTTAGATAAATCAACAATGTTCTGCAGAATTCTTAAACATCAATTTGAGATTTTTTTCTTGTTCAAAATTTGAATAATTTTTTTCCCATTTAACATTATGGATAAAAAATAGTGAATTTTATATAGTGTTTTTTGAGACTTAGCATGAGCCAAACAAATTCATAAATTTGGATGAAAAGAAATGCTCCCAGAATGACGTCAAAATCTGCAAAAAAATTTCATCCTTTAATAATCAGTTGTGTTTAGTTTAATTTGTAATGTATATAACGGTAGGTAGAAAAACGTAAATGTTGATAAGACAGTGAAGGTCACAAAGCACTGCCCAAGGCTCCTAATCATACTTGAAAGTCGTAGAGGTAGGTTTGTCGGAGTTACCTTCTCCTTAATTCCTTAATTGTTCACTAGGGGACGCTCTCTCTACACCAGTGGTTTTCAACCTTTTTGCTGGAGCGGAACCACAAAGAAACATTCCAGTGGCTTGAGGAACCCCTGCAATAAATATCTGCACAGGAGAATTAAAAATTACTGTCAATCATTGTAATTGTGTAACTTCTTGCAGAACCCCTGGGCTTTACTGGCGGAACGCTAGGGTTCCGCGGAACCCTGGTTGAAAACCACTGCTCTACACTATAAATACTGGGTGACTTTTTGCCTCGTGTCTCTTTTTCACTTTGCATTTCAGCGGACACATTTAAAAATGTGATCTCTCGTAGAAATCCGCATTTTTGCCCACTTGTGGGAAAATACCATGAAACACACATACACGTACGTACAAACATTGACCAAAATACAAACTCTTTATGTTCACACATAAACACAAATGTTAATGTCTTTGTCACGTGTAAATTTGTTGTTTAATACATATATTTGTTGATATATATATATCGGTCGTGTTTGTTTTCTTTACATCTTTGGTTGGATTCAACTTGAGTCCGCCATGTTCTTGTAGTTGGACCTTCTTCTAGCAGGAATAAAACACATGTGTTCCTAATTCAACAACTCATAAACCCCCAGGTCTTCTACAGGTTCATGAGTAATACATGCTTGCCTTGTATGGACAAAAATTGTCTTGTATGATACAGTACATCAACATTCTTAATTCAGTTTAGTCCAAGGCCACAAGTACAGGACCCCCAATGAGAAATACACTCATTATTCCATAGAAATGGACTGTTGAGATGAGTTTCCAAGATGGTCATTTTATTAGCATTTGTTTTTTAAATTGGTAATTCTACATTTCATGGCATACCAAAGATTTCTTTAAATCACAGGTCTTACCAACCAAGTAACCAACTCGATGTTCACCAATTGTTGCATGTTGACATCAGTGAATGATCTCAACTCAGCTTTTTCTCTTGGCTGGTGATCGCCAATCATTTCGGTTCAGCAATGAAAGACTTCAACACAGAAAATTTTAACTATTTTAAATGTCGACATGTACTAACTATCCAGTGGGGGTCATTCCCCCTCACTGGGGAGCCATTTCAGACACAAAAGAGAACATGTCTACATTGCTTGACGGTTAAAACTCAGCTCACAGAAAAAAACTTTCTCTGTCTACCATTCCCATGATAGCTCAGCCAATTAAAATTGATTTCCTTATTATGTCTTACATGTGACCCCGAAGGTCAACCTCTGGAAGTCAGAGCTGAGATACACTTCCTGTAAAAATTGTAGTCTGCTAAACTATTATTTAACACAATAGGTTAATAGTTAACAAGTTGGTTGGGTAGACGTTTACTTTTGAATAGTGAATTCAATCCCTACTGGAGACTCCATACTTACTAACTTGCACTGTACTAAATCAATATACAGTAGGCTATTTTTTTAGATGCATACAAGAGAGAATGAGGTAAAGAGGGGAATTATATGTGTGTAGGAGTTATGGATATTTAGTATCTAAATGTAGTAGCCAAAGCTCAGCCATGTGGTAAAGGAAGTTACGTATGTTTTCAATATAGCAAGGACAGTTTAGCCATGTAAGGTTGCCAGGTAGTCATGCAAATGTCATATTTCCTCTCTGGCTCTAACCACAGAGTCAGAGAATAGAAAAATTTAATTTATCACCTGGTTGATTTTTCATCTGTTTATATGCACATTTATAGATCTGTTTTGAAATGGCCACTCACTTCTCATTGGCCTTAATCCTGGTTGTGAAAGCTTTCTGATTGGTTGGTTGAACTATCTATTTGTAGAGATGGTGAAAATTTGTTTATTTCTTTTCTTACATCCTGGTTGTGAAAACTTTCTGGTTAGTTGGTCATACTATGGCTTTGTTTACCTGGCAATTTTTATTTTCTGTCTATTTTTAAAGATGGTAAAGTTTTGGTCTTCTTGTTATTTATTTTTATTTATTTCTCAATCAACATAAATACCTACCTATGGATTCATCCAGACAAAAACAAATAATGTTCACTCATATATTCTAACATTTCTATTTCATTATTTTATCAAAAGGCATAAAATAACCACTATGGAAAAAGATGGGGTTTGTAATCACACTTTTGTTGGTCTTGTAAATTAACGATATGTAAATTATAAATATGTAAGAATCTGTCTTACATATGTATAAGTCTACCATTCATCCATGCTTTGAATATTGCTGCCACATCTGGTCTGGTGCTTCTGCTATGTATTTAGAAATTCTAGATAAAATCCAAAGAAGAATCTATCTTACATATGTATAAGTCAACCGTTCATCCATGCTTTGAATATTGCTGCCACATCTGGTCTGGTGCTTCTGCTATGCATTTAGAAATTCTAGATAAAATCCAAAGAAGAATCTATCTTACATATGTATAAGTCAACTGTTCATCCATGCTTTGAATATTGCTGCCACATCTGGTCTGGTGCTTCTGCTATGTATTTAGAAATTCTAGATAAAATCCAAAGAAGAATCTATCTTACATATGTATAAGTCAACTGTTCATCCATGCTTTGAATATTGCTGCCACATCTGGTCTGGTGCTTCTGCTATGTATTTAGAAATTCTAGATAAAATCCAAAGAAGAATCTATCTTACATATGTATAAGTCAACCGTTCATCCATGCTTTGAATATTGCTGCCACATCTGGTCTGGTGCTTCTGCTATGCATTTAGAAATTCTAGATAAAATCCAAAGAAGAATCTATCTTACATATGTATAAGTCAACCGTTCATCCATGCTTTGAATATTGCTGCCACATCTGGTCTGGTGCTTCTGCTATGTATTTAGAAATTCTAGATAAAATCCAAAGAAGAATCTATCTTACATATGTATAAGTCAACCGTTCATCCATGCTTTGAATATTGCTGCCACATCTGGTCTGGTGCTTCTGCTCTGTATTTAGAAATTCTAGATAAAATCCAAAGAAGAATCTATCTTACATATGTATAAGTCAACCGTTCATCCATGCTTTGAATATTGCTGCCACATCTGGTCTGGTGCTTCTGCTATGTATTTAGAAATTCTAGATAAAATCCAAAGAAGAATCTATCTTACATATGTATAAGTCAACCATTCATCCATGCTTTGAATATTGCTGCCACATCTGGTCTGGTGCTTCTGCTATGTATTTAGAAATTCTAGATAAAATCCAAAGAAGAATCTATCTTACATATGTATAAGTCAACCGTTCATCCATGCTTTGAATATTGCTGCCACATCTGGTCTGGTGCTTCTGCTATGCATTTAGAAATTCTAGATAAAATCAAAAGAAGAATCTATCTTACATATGTATAAGTCAACCGTTCATCCATGCTTTGAATATTGCTGCCACATCTGGTCTGGTGCTTCTGCGATGTATTTAGAAATTCTAGATAAAATCCAAAGAAGAATCTATCTTACATATGTATAAGTCAACCGTTCATCCATGCTTTGAATATTGCTGCCACATCTGGTCTGGTGCTTCTGCTATGTATTTAGAAATTCTAGATAAAATCCAAAGAAGAATCTATCTTACATATGTATAAGTCAACCGTTCATCCATGCTTTGAATATTGCTGCCACATCTGGTCTGGTGCTTCTGCTATGTATTTAGAAATTCTAGATAAAATCAAAAGAAGAATCTATCTTACATATGTATAAGTCAACCGTTCATCCATGCTTTGAATATTGCTGCCACATCTGGTCTGGTGCTTCTGCTATGTATTTAGAAATTCTAGATAAAATCCAAAGAAGAATCTATCTTACATATGTATAAGTCAACCGTTCATCCATGCTTTGAATATTGCTGCCACATCTGGTCTGGTGCTTCTGCTATGCATTTAGAAATTCTAGATAAAATCCAAAGAAGAATCTATCTTACATATGTATAAGTCAACCGTTCATCCATGCTTTGAATATTGCTGCCACATCTGGTCTGGTGCTTCTGCTATGTATTTAGAAATTCTAGATAAAATCCAAAGAAGAATCTATCTTACATATGTATAAGTCAACCGTTCATCCATGCTTTGAATATTGCTGCCACATCTGGTCTGGTGCTTCTGCTATGCATTTAGAAATTCTAGATAAAATCCAAAGAAGAATCTATCTTACATATGTATAAGTCAACCGTTCATCCATGCTTTGAATATTGCTGCCACATCTGGTCTGGTGCTTCTGCTATGCATTTAGAAATTCTAGATAAAATCCAAAGAAGAATCTATCTTACATATGTATAAGTCAACTGTTCATCCATGCTTTGAATATTGCTGCCACATCTGGTCTGGTGCTTCTGCTATGTATTTAGAAATTCTAGATAAAATCCAAAGAAGAATCTATCTTACATATGTATAAGTCAACCGTTCATCCATGCTTTGAATATTGCTGCCACATCTGGTCTGGTGCTTCTGCTATGTATTTAGAAATTCTAGATAAAATCCAAAGAAGAATCTATCTTACATATGTATAATTCAACCGTTCATCCATGCTTTGAATATTGCTGCCACATCTGGTCTGGTGCTTCTGCTATGCATTTAGAAATTCTAGATAAAATCCAAAGAAGAATCTATCTTACATATGTATAAGTCAACCGTTCATCCATGCTTTGAATATTGCTGCCACATCTGGTCTGGTGCTTCTGCTATGTATTTAGAAATTCTAGATAAAATCCAAAGAAGAATCTATCTTACATATGTATAAGTCAACCATTCATCCATGCTTTGAATATTGCTGCCACATCTGGTCTGGTGCTTCTGCTATGTATTTAGAAATTCTAGATAAAATCCAAAGAAGAATCTATCTTACATATGTATAAGTCAACCGTTCATCCATGCTTTGAATATTGCTGCCACATCTGGTCTGGTGCTTCTGCTATGCATTTAGAAATTCTAGATAAAATCAAAAGAAGAATCTATCTTACATATGTATAAGTCAACCGTTCATCCATGCTTTGAATATTGCTGCCACATCTGGTCTGGTGCTTCTGCGATGTATTTAGAAATTCTAGATAAAATCCAAAGAAGAATCTATCTTACATATGTATAAGTCAACCGTTCATCCATGCTTTGAATATTGCTGCCACATCTGGTCTGGTGCTTCTGCTATGTATTTAGAAATTCTAGATAAAATCCAAAGAAGAATCTATCTTACATATGTATAAGTCAACCGTTCATCCATGCTTTGAATATTGCTGCCACATCTGGTCTGGTGCTTCTGCTATGTATTTAGAAATTCTAGATAAAATCAAAAGAAGAATCTATCTTACATATGTATAAGTCAACCGTTCATCCATGCTTTGAATATTGCTGCCACATCTGGTCTGGTGCTTCTGCTATGTATTTAGAAATTCTAGATAAAATCCAAAGAAGAATCTATCTTACATATGTATAAGTCAACCGTTCATCCATGCTTTGAATATTGCTGCCACATCTGGTCTGGTGCTTCTGCTATGCATTTAGAAATTCTAGATAAAATCCAAAGAAGAATCTATCTTACATATGTATAAGTCAACCGTTCATCCATGCTTTGAATATTGCTGCCACATCTGGTCTGGTGCTTCTGCTATGTATTTAGAAATTCTAGATAAAATCCAAAGAAGAATCTATCTTACATATGTATAAGTCAACCGTTCATCCATGCTTTGAATATTGCTGCCACATCTGGTCTGGTGCTTCTGCTATGCATTTAGAAATTCTAGATAAAATCCAAAGAAGAATCTATCTTACATATGTATAAGTCAACCGTTCATCCATGCTTTGAATATTGCTGCCACATCTGGTCTGGTGCTTCTGCTATGCATTTAGAAATTCTAGATAAAATCCAAAGAAGAATCTATCTTACATATGTATAAGTCAACTGTTCATCCATGCTTTGAATATTGCTGCCACATCTGGTCTGGTGCTTCTGCTATGTATTTAGAAATTCTAGATAAAACCAAAGAAGAATCTATCTTACATATGTATAAGTCAACCGTTCATCCATGCTTTGAATATTGCTGCCACATCTGGTCTGGTGCTTCTGCTATGTATTTAGAAATTCTAGATAAAATCCAAAGAAGAATCTATCTTACATATGTATAATTCAACCGTTCATCCATGCTTTGAATATTGCTGCCACATCTGGTCTGGTGCTTCTGCTATGCATTTAGAAATTCTAGATAAAATCCAAAGAAGAATCTATCTTACATATGTATAAGTCAACCGTTCATCCATGCTTTGAATATTGCTGCCACATCTGGTCTGGTGCTTCTGCTATGCATTTAGAAATTCTAGATAAAATCCAAAGAAGAATCTATCTTACATATGTATAATTCAACTGTTCATCCATGCTTTGAATATTGCTGCCACATCTGGTCTGGTGCTTCTGCTATGTATTTAGAAATTCTAGATAAAATCCAAAGGAGAATCTATCTTACATATGTATAAGTCAACTGTTCATCCATGCTTTGAATATTGCTGCCACATCTGGTCTGGTGCTTCTGCTATGCATTTAGAAATTCTAGATAAAATCCAAAGAAGAATCTATCTTACATATGTATAAGTCAACCGTTCATCCATGCTTTGAATATTGCTGCCACATCTGGTCTGGTGCTTCTGCTATGTATTTAGAAATTCTAGATAAAATCCAAAGAAGAATCTATCTTACATATGTATAAGTCAACCGTTCATCCATGCTTTGAATATTGCTGCCACATCTGGTCTGGTGCTTCTGCTATGTATTTAGAAATTCTAGATAAAATCCAAAGAAGAATCTATCTTACATATGTATAAGTCAACCGTTCATCCATGCTTTGAATATTGCTGCCACATCTGGTCTGGTGCTTCTGCTATGCATTTAGAAATTCTAGATAAAATCCAAAGAAGAATCTATCTTACATATGTATAAGTCAACCGTTCATCCATGCTTTGAATATTGCTGCCACATCTGGTCTGGTGCTTCTGCTATGCATTTAGAAATTCTAGATAAATCCAAAGAAGAATCTATCTTACATATGTATAAGTCTACCATTCATCCATGCTTTGAATATTGCTGCCACATCTGGTCTGGTGCTTCTGCTATGTATTTAGAAATTCTAGATAAAATCCAAAGAAGAATCTATCTTACATATGTATAAGTCTACCATTCATCCATGCTTCGAATATTGCTGCCACATCTGGTCTGGTGCTTCTGCTATGCATTTAGAAATTCTAGATAAAATCCAAAGAAGAATCTATCTTACATATGTATAAGTCAACCGTTCATCCATGCTTTGAATATTGCTGCCACATCTGGTCTGGTGCTTCTGCTATGCATTTAGAAATTCTAGATAAAATCCAAAGAAGAATCTATCTTACATATGTATAAGTCAACCGTTCATCCATGCTTTGAATATTGCTGCCACATCTGGTCTGGTGCTTCTGCTATGCATTTAGAAATTCTAGATAAAATCCAAAGAAGAATCTATCTTACATATGTATAAGTCAACTGTTCATCCATGCTTTGAATATTGCTGCCACATCTGGTCTGGTGCTTCTGCTATGTATTTAGAAATTCTAGATAAAATCCAAAGAAGAATCTATCTTACATATGTATAAGTCAACCGTTCATCCATGCTTTGAATATTGCTGCCACATCTGGTCTGGTGCTTCTGCTATGCATTTAGAAATTCTAGATAAAATCCAAAGAAGAATCTATCTTACATATGTATAAGTCTACCATTCATCCATGCTTTGAATATTGCTGCCACATCTGGTCTGGTGCTTCTGCTATGTATTTAGAAATTCTAGATAAAATCCAAAGAAGAATCTATCTTACATATGTATAAGTCAACCGTTCATCCATGCTTTGAATATTGCTGCCACATCTGGTCTGGTGCTTCTGCTATGCATTTAGAAATTCTAGATAAAATCCAAAGAAGAATCTATCTTACATATGTATAAGTCAACTGTTCATCCATGCTTTGAATATTGCTGCCACATCTGGTCTGGTGCTTCTGCTATGCATTTAGAAATTCTAGATAAAATCCAAAGAAGAATCTATCTTACATATGTATAAGTCTACCATTCATCCATGCTTTGAATATTGCTGCCACATCTGGTCTGGTGCTTCTGCTATGTATTTAGAAATTCTAGATAAAATCCAAAGAAGAATCCATCTTACATATGTATAAGTCAACTGTTCATCCATGCTTTGAATATTGCTGCCACATCTGGTCTGGTGCTTCTGCTATGTATTTAGAAATTTTAGATAAAATCCAAAGAAAAAATCTACAATGTTATTAGTCCTGACCTGGCATCTCAGCTTCAGTCACTTTCCCATCACCATAATGTAGCTTGACTGTGCATTTTCTTAAAATACTTTCATGGTAATTGTTCTAATGAACTTTCCTTTATGGTACCTAGACTTTATGAATTTAAGCACAGTTCTAGATTGGTGGCAAGTTCTGATCATTTTACAATTGAAATAGCTAGATGGAACCGTAAGTTCTATGCTAACAGTTTCTTCTATTGCACTTCTCGCTTGTGGAACTCTCTTCTCGCTTTTTTGCTTCCCAGCCAACTTTGCAATCGTTACCTTCAGACTTCTTAATTCCTGTTCTTTTATTGTTCTCTCTCTTCAATAGTGATTTTTTCTCATACTCTCTAACATTCAGTAACATTTTGCATCTTTATTGCTTTGCTTGATTTAAAAAAAAAGAAAAATGCTTTTATTTAGGACATTCAAGAGTAATGCTTTTTGTTTCGGACTTTCAAACAAGGGATTGTTATTTACACTATTTATATTTGAACTATTGCCCTCATCTTTGTTGTTGTTATCACAATGTTTTGTCTGTGGTGCTCTCCGGCCTTCTTCAAATGTATATCAATCTGGATAACCTAAATTCTGAACCCTTTATTTAATCTTATTTTTATTTAATATTGCTCAGTTATTTTTTGCCTGTTTCCACTGAGTGCAAGTACACACTTCCCAACTCAGGGATTGAACTCACAATCACTATGTCACCAAATTCACAAACCATTGCTTTAATCCACTAGGCCATTGTTCCATTGTACAATTCGCTGTAGTGAACTTGGAGCCTTAAATCTAATCTACCTGCTGACTAGAGTTGCTGCTATCTGCTGCTCATCATGTTTTGATTGCTGTTGCTGAAGATTTGCTGTCATTTGTCTTCTTTGTTACTGGCTTCAATATTGTATTTATTTCTATGCTTGGCCTACTAAGGAGGTCCTCGTAGCCTAGCATATGTATTATTTCAGATGTTTACCCCCACCCAGTGTTCTTCTTTGTCTAGTAGTTTCACTTCATTCCACAGGAGCTGATGTCTACTCCTTTCCCTCTATACATGATCAACCATCCCTGGTTTCACTGTCTCACCACCTCACTACAGCTTTTCAATGTTCCTTCATCCTTACTTTTAGAGGTTGTCTTGTTTCATTTTTATATTCTGTGCGAGGAACTGAATACACACAATTCTTGGTAATGTACTCCCTTGTGTTAGGCTTTATTTGGCAGAGATTTCTCTGTAGACTGGAAACTGTTTCTGAATATTGTCCTGATGCTGCATGGCCTGAAGATCTTCTGAACCTTTACCAATAAGCACTTGATGCAAGGTAGACAGGCTGAGGCAATTTTCTCATCATTGTCTTTGTCCCTTCTGTTCCCATCTGTAGATGCTGATGTTTGCCAGGTAATTGCTATTCTGAAGGCTATGTTTGATACTGATCATTTCTTTTTGGTATGTGTCTGAGCCACCACATACAATTTTTGCCCAGTATTGTAGGCATCAGACGATCCTTTTTTTTCAGACTGTATGTGTTGTGGAGTAGCTGAACACCCCCAGACTAAGACTATTTAAACAGCACTCTCTCTTACTGAGGGAGAGGAGTCAATAATTAACATTTTATTACATTAGTCTGTGTTCTCAACTGTGTACCATATTATTCTCTGGATTAAACTATTTCTTATTTTCTATATATGTGTCAACCTTTCATATTTGTGGGAATTAAAGTTGAGCTATTGTCTGGTGAAGGTTGGCTCTTGATATATACAGATGTTTTGAACTCATTCTCTGGATGGCTAGCTGATTATTATTTTCTTCTTCCATTGCGAACTGGATCGGAAGTCTTATTCAGTTCACATGGTCCAGCACTATTTGTACACTTTCCTGGTGTGGCCAGAACATGAAGGTGTCATCTGTGTTTTCTAAACTTTTGAAATCACTAACTTAAAATGCTTGTTCTCTAGTTGTCTTTTTTCACTCCTACTTTGAATTTTCTAATTTTATCATTATCAGAAGCTTCAAAAAATGAGGTTATTGACTTCATTCTGTAAGATTTTCAGTTGTACAGGTTTTTTTAATATTAAAAATCCGAATGTCCAAATTTCAAACAGTAAAATAAAAATAAAGAAAATATATTTACTTCTGTTAAACAAATCATTTGTATTTACAAACATATGTAAATGAATTCAAATGAATCAAAAAGGAGTAAGAATAATTTTCAGTTAAGTTAAAGTCTTTGGGTAGTTGGAACACAGAAAAAGCTGTAGTTTAGAAAAGACTTTCATTCACTGACCGTCTTTGTTGTTGTTGGAGATGATTTGTTTGAAGTTGCCAACTGGATGGCCATGCTGTTGTTATAGCTGATACATTTGAAATCGCTGACACATGTTTCTTTCTGCTCATACTGGTGGGGAAGGAAAAAGCTATGTAGCCACATTTTCTCTTTGGCTTGGAGACAGCTTCATCTCTGCTCCTCGAAAGTCAAAATCTGTGGGGTTTTATAAGAATTTTTTTCCAAAAGTAGGCTCAATGAAAATAGTGTTTTAGCTTTCTCTGATTGGTCAAATATTTTACATGGTGACATTAATTCCTAACCAATAGACACTTTGATTTAAACAGTGTGTGTTATATTGTGGAATCTTTTTTGGTATGTTTGTAATATTGTTTGTTATTGGGTAGAAAATAAAGTTTGGGTGTTTTTTAATATGATATCTATGTGGGTATGTAATTGTGTTGGAAATAGTGTTTATTTCCTATAAAAGTATATTTCAGAAGGATTATTGTTTATTATAAAATCTTTAAAAATAATCCTTTTTCATCAAGTTTATAGCAAATATTTAATAGCTAATTTGCTATTTGCAACTGTAAGTAATGTAGATTACATTTTCATGTATTATTGAAATAAATGATTTAGTGTTCTATTCCTAAATTTCTAAAATACAGTGTAACCCGGATATAAGAGAGTTGTCCGGACCGGAGAAGAAATATCTTATATCCGAGTTTCTCTTATATCCGGGTTTCTCTTATATCCGGGTTACACTGTACTTAGTATTTTATTCATCAATTGTAAATTTAGCAGGAAATAAGAAGTAAGAAGAAGCTGGAAGAAAAAAAGAATTAGGATAGGATCTCTGATTGGTCAAATATTTCACATGGTGATGTTAATTTTGAACCAATAGATACTTTGATAAATGGTGTATTGTATTGTGGAATCTTTTTGGCATATTTGTAATATTGTCTGTTATTGGATAGTAAATAAAATTTGGGCGTGTTTTAATATGGCATGTCTGTGTGTATGCAATTGTGTTTGAAATAGGGTTCTTCCTGAATTTCTTCCATGGAACAACATTTTCTGTTTCGAACAAATTGATTTTTTATTCATGTTGTTTTTAAATCTCTCACTTCTGATCTTTTTTTCTGTACTGAACTTGAACAACAATCAGATAAAATTAGCTAACATGTATAAAGGGACAGAACTCCACAACACCTTTTGAAAATAAACAAAATGGCTTCCTCAAAAACAAGCATTAATAGATAATCAGGTTCTTTATTTCCTCATGGAGTGATTTTTTTTTTCAGTAATGTGTTAAATATTCAGTGAGATAAATGAAACAGTAGGTGAGAGGTAGAGTTGTTCAACCATCTGGACTTTTTGGTTGTACCTTATATGTATATAAAATGTATATTTGTGAGGGAGGTGATATAGGAGTTGTTATATAATGATTTTAATCATATCGAAGTCTACAGAAGAAGGTTTTGATAAATGTGTTAAAGAGTTGAATTCTTTCACACTTTAATTTCCTTTAATGCTGCTATTTTTTGTTTTATTTCTTTTTTTCTTTCAAATGTTGCCATAGTTTTCTTTCTATATAATAACCATTGCCTGCTCCTTAGCAAAAATAAAGATGCCATTTTTTTTTCTTTTTATTTCCAGGCCTACTGATGATTATATAATAGTTTATTTTATTCTAACTGATTTCTTATCAAGATTTCACTCTCGTCTTCATTTTATTTATATTTTATCTGAAACATAGCAGCTGAAAGTTTCAGAATGGGTGTAAATTTGTGGTATTGTAATTTGTAATGGTAATATTAGAAATCTGCACACAGTTTGCCAGAGCTACTGCAGTGATAGCCAGAGTGGAAAAGATATGGAAGAGCAACATTAGCTTCCATACCAAGTTCAAGTTCTACAAATCACTGGTTGTATCAATCCTCCTCTATGGGTGTCAGATTTGGATATTCCTGTTTGAGGCAAGAAAAAAGGATCCAGGCATTTGAGAACAAATGCTTGGGAATGTTCCTCTGCATCTCCTCTGCGCAAAACCAATGACTATATATATGGAGCAAGGTCAAAAGTCTCTTGGATTAACAGGAGTCTCTCCTCGCCACTATTAAGCATTGGAAGATGTCAAAGTTTGGCCAGGTCACATGGCATAACAGCCTCTGCAAGACCATCATGCAATGGACTGTTGAAGGCAGATACAAGTGGAGACAGCAATACAAAAGCTGGTCAGACAACATCAAATAGTGAGCGGACATGACTATGCAGGAACTCCTGAGATCCACCGCCAATAGATCATCCTAAGAGTGGAAGAAACAGACAACTGCCTCCAGAAGGTTGTCTGTTTCTTCTACTCTTAGCAGAACAATTGAAGCAATCAAAGGACTGATTATGATGATGATGATGATTAGCTATTTCCCTACAAGGAAATATTTGGCATTCATTGACCATGCATCCAGTACTGCTTTCTGTTGAAACTTATAAAATATTTCTCTTAAAATTTTTTTTAGGAAAATAGATTTCTCTAGTCCAGTAGCTATTATCACTCTTTCCAATATTGATGAGAGTTTCCTTCCTAACATTTTATTTAAAGTATGGTGAAATGTCAGCATCTTAATCACGTCATTATTTTCTCTTTGAATTACATGTGCTATCCATTTTAGTTGTTGCTGCCGTTGGTAGTCCTCAAGTGATTATTTGTTGCAGTTCTTTGGGAATCTGTAGTGCCAGTCCACAATGTTCAAAGAAGGATGATTTTTACCCCCAAAATCAGGCTTCACTCATTCAAAGCCTTTTTTCACCAGTGATCTTAATTTTTATTTATTAAACTCACACGTTAATTTTACCACGTTAATTGATAGATTTAATCGAATTTTCTAGGTTTACTCGTTCAACTTGTTTTAAACAACATTTATTTGTATATATTATTTTCATTTTAACATGCTGCATAAGTCGTAATTTTCTTCTTTTTTTTTTTAAATCATAAAAACAATGTAAATTTCTAATTATTTTAAGATTGCATCTTTTTTAATGTTTTTTTTTTTACTAATAGTAATTTTCAGCTGGGGAGATGAAACTGGAAAAAAGTCAAAAAGCAAAATAAAAAATGCAAAGCATAATTACCTTCCGAGTATCCAATGAGTATCCACAAAAAAAATAAGAAAAAGTAAAAATCCCCTGTAAACAACTTAAATAGAGCTCACACCATTGCGATTGGCTGTTGGTCAACTTCCAATCAAATGAGTGACGGACGGGTATGGTTTGCCTAATATAAATCAGTGTCTGCAGGCTGTTAATTTAGAATGGGGGTGCATCAGAGACTGATCACCTCTGATGGAGTCGACTTGGTGAGGGTAGTATGATGTTTGAAAGACCCGAAACTGGCCAATGACCGAATTCAGAACATCACTGACAACGCCCTCTAGGGCTAAAGAGCGTATATTCAAAGTTAGAAAATGGGTGTATACAGCTGATAGTTTACATATTTCTGAATGTCATTGACGCTATACACGGTATCTATATGAATGTCTTGATCTGCTGAGCTTTTTAAGAAAATTACTTGAGTTTTCAGGTTGATTTTTTGGTTTTGTAATAATTTATGGTGTTGGATGTCTGATTAAAACCTCAAACTTATATAATGTTGATTTGGTAGGTGCACATGGCTGAGTGGTTAGAATGTTCATCAGACACAGATTTAAATTTCACTGGGGCTGATTTGTCAGGGAGGTAACTTCTTGATGTTATTGGCCTGTGGGGTGATCCTAGTGTGCAGCACCCTTGGAAAGGGCCTGAAAACCATAACACTTGTTGACCCAAGCTTTGTAAGTGAAATTGGGTAGATGGAACAATTTTAAAGCCGTCAATGTTTATTCTATCAAGAAGTCACAAGTCTTTGTGACCGAGAGTTTTTATTGGCCTTGTTCAGTGGTTGATCATGCCAGATTATGTGCTCATTCCCAGAAACTGCAACTAAGGCCACATCGTTGCAGTTTAAACCACAGGTGGGCACTGTGGGTGTTGAACAGACACAACTGTGTCTGATCAGGCATCTGCAACAGGGATTTGCTCATGTTCTGAGCAGATGTGTGTGCATAAACATCCTTGTCCTGGGTAAGATGATAAACTACGTCCGGCAGCAAGGCCTCTGATCATGAGCTTTTGAGGAGCATGGAACCACCTCTTAATTGCTGGTGTTCCCAGGTCCATCCTAACCTGGGTTGGTAGCACCTGTTAGGGTGCCAGCTATGGGCAAATAGTTAACCCCCAAAATGGGGTTAAAACACTATGAAAATATAAAAATAGGTTTTAATACCAGAAATACTTTGTAAAAACTTATTACCAGCAATACATTTTTGATAATAAGTGATATTACCAGCTCTACATTTTTGAAAAAAAAAAATTACCTGCTATACATTTTTTGAAAAAAATATTACCAGCTATAAAAATGCTCTCAGCATTAAATAATCCATTGAGGTTGATATGCCGTAAAACAAACCAAACCAGATGTGTGTGCTCGGAAATGAGCCAGCCATTATCATACACATATAATGACTTTTATTTATTAGACATTAAATGACATCACTTTGCATCCTTCATAATTTCAGTTAGTCTGATGTATATTTATGAGAGTTCTTTTCCAAGCCAACATGCTGATTATAAAAATGTAAAAAAATTAAAAGAAAATGGTTAAATTTATAACCTTCTCTTATTTAAAATACATGAGACATAAATTAATCCCAAACTAAAAGAGTATAAATATTATAAAAGGATGAGCCCAAAATGTAAATTACAAATTTGAAATCCAGAGGCGCATTGGGATAGTGAAGATGCCTTCCAGAAACTAAGCAGAGTACTAAGAAACAGGAAAAGATTTGTTAGAAACAAAAAAATGAGTACTGAACTGTAATGTGCTACCTGTCCTCATATATGGCAATGGATGCTGGAGAATGTCCTCAAAGTTGAAGAGGAGACTAGAAGCAACAGAAATGTAGTCCTACAGAAGGATTCTGAGGATACCATGGAACAATAAATTCCTCGAGAAAATTGAAACAAAAAGTATACTTATACTTCACATCAGAAGGACATAGTTGGGGAAGTCAAGTAGGTAATAAATTCGGTTGCTTAATTATTCAATTTAAGCCAACCAATCAAATGAGACATCCTTATTAAATTGGTTGGACAATTCAGATTAAAAGAGAGGGGAAACCAGATAAGCTACTGTAATTCAAAGGTATAGCCTCACAGATCAACAATACTGAGAGAAAAGGCAATATCCGAGGACATGAAGACGGGGATGGGGACATTCTTTTACACTTATCAGATTTTAATTTGGGGCAAATAAATCATGTTTTTTGAATAGATAATTAAAATACCTTTTTTTGTTTGTGTTCGTTATTTGAAAAGTCTTCTTTACAAATTGGTTGTTTGGATGCATCATTTAAAAGGTTTATTTGTAATTTTTTCACAATAATAATGACATTTCTCCCATCAATTACTTTCACATTTTTTCACAATAATAATGACATTTCTCCCATCAATTACTTTCACATTTTTTCACAATAATAATGACATTTCTCCCATCAATTACTTTCACATTTTTTCACAATAATAATGACATTTCTCCCATCAATTACTTTCACATTTTTTCACAATAATAATGACATTTCTCCCATCAATTACTTTCACATTTTTTCACAATAATAATGACATTTCTCCCATCAATTACTTTCACATTTTTTCACAATAATAATGACATTTCTCCCATCAATTACTTTCACATTTTTTCACAATAATAATGACCATCTCCCATCAATTACTTTCACATTTTTTCACAATAATAATGACCATCTCCCATCAATTACTTTCACATTTTTTCACAATAATAATGACTATCTACCATCAATTACTTTCACATTTTTTCACAATAATAATGACCATTTCCCATCAATTACTTTCAAGTGTCACTGTTTCTATAGCGCATATTTTCCTAATAAGATTTCTTGAATCTTCAGGCCAGTAGATGATAATAAATATACCGTTATGTCATTAAAAATTCTCCTTAACTAACTCCAACAGACTTCCCTGAATCGCATTGAGTTCTTATTTAAAGCACCTTGCCGAGTTCATTTGTGTTACTGGGAGGGGGGGTCTTATTTACACCATAACAGTTTCTAAAGAAATTTAATTGTTGACAATGTCTTCAGAAATGAAAACTTTTTATATAAAACAATTCAAGCCAAACCTCAACCATACCTTATTTGACATGCCTTAATGAAAACATGCTGCCAGAATATATGCAATTTATATATATATACAGTGTAACCCAGATATAAGAGAGTTGTCGGAACCAGAGAAGAAGTCTCTTATATCCAGGTTTGGTCTATTATATATCCATTAACACAGGCTCTAATTTGGGACCAGAGAAAATCTCTCTTATATCCGAGTTTCTCTTATATCCGGGTCTCTTATATCCCGGTTACACTGTGTATTTTTATATATATATATATATATATATATATATATATATATTAAAAAGAAGAGAGGTACTGCAAATTTTTTGGTTGTAATGTGGAGTTTTAAAAAAAATATATTATCCTTTATTTTTCTTAATTTTACAACACGTGTTTCTGGTCTCGCGACCATCTTCAGGTAAAGGGTGGAGATTTCCACATATTATTAAAAATAATTAATTTTTTTCCTTTATGTTTTTCAATGTTAAATATTCTCAATATGAGACGTTCTGTTTTTATGTTAGTAATTCGAATGTCATGAAAAATAAAGAATAATATTTTTTTTTAAAAATCCACATTACAACCAAAAAAGTTTGCGGTACCTCTCTTCTTTTTAATATACACACTTTTCTCTTGTTGGAACCATTATAACCTCTTCATTTTATATATATATATATATATATATATATATATATTTCATTAAGGATAACTTACAGGGTAATGAAATTAAGATTTTTATATACTTTTTCTTGTGTTCATATATGTGTTTTTTTCTGGACAAAAGTATGTAAAAATGTTCAAAATGTTCTATATATCTGAGTGCTTTCAGATTTTCTATTAGCTATTATGAAGGATGTTTATTTTATTTTTAAATGAATATGAAAGAATATAATATACATATATTATATATAAAAGGAGGTGTAGGGGAATTATAACTCTGAGTATATACAGTGTAACTCGGATATAAGAGAAACCCGGATATAAGATAAACCCAAA
This sequence comes from Acanthosepion esculentum, assembly GCA_964036315.1. NCBI lineage: Eukaryota > Metazoa > Mollusca > Cephalopoda > Sepiida > Sepiidae > Acanthosepion > Acanthosepion esculentum. The sequence continues at coordinate 90,639,615 of OZ038499.1, read as the reverse complement.
TATAAGAGAGGTTTTCTCTGGTCCCGTCCTCCCCGATATAAGAGAGTTCGTTTTTTAAGAAAAAGTAATTTTTGATTGAATTATTTGTGAAAACTGATTGAAAATGTATTTTTGTCTGTGTTTTTGTGTTTTTTATGTCTATAACTGTTAAATAAACTAGTGTTCTGTACGTAAAAAGCGTTATATGAAGTGTTCCCATACTTACCTAAACAAATAGACCGAACCAGAATGATAAGATAAAGAATAAGCAAAGTGTACACAGTTTTCCTCATATGTTTTTTTTTATAGATGCATGTAAGGAGTATCCAAATAATTTAGTTAGAAAATGTCTGGAGTTTTCTTACCTCAAATTTTTCTTGAGTTCTAAAAAATAAATGTTACTATTATGGTCTGTAAAAGGAAAAGGAGATGAAATTTTCATTGACACACGTATTAATGACCTGTCCGTCCGATAGTGAGAATGTCATGTTTGTATGCGTAGAGGAGAAAAGTTGGGGTTGATTCTTATCGGTTTAGAATGAGTGAATTAATGATAATTATAATTATTATAATTATTTTTTTACATTATAATTAATTTTTATTTATTTTTTATGGATACAACATAGGATTGCTGCCCAAATACTCAATATATATATATATATATATATATATATATATATATATATATCAAGGGATAAAAAACAAATTTTTTATTAAAGGCCATGATAGATTTAAAATAAAAACACCAGTCGACAGGTTTCGTTGCCTCTCATCAGAACTGCTAACGGGGAATAGAAATTATGAAGAAAATATCTGTTATGGATGACATGAATGGATGGGCAGGGAAGAAAGAGATAAAAATAAACATATATGTATATAATCAGGGAGAGATTATTGTTGAGAAAAATGTGTATATTTTAAAGGGAGAAAAAGCTGTAAATGTTTTTGATTATAATATGGCCCCAAAGTCGTATCTTCACCGACAGATAATATGAACCTCTTCACCTTTGCCTCTAATTCAATGTTAGATGACAAAGCCCCTCCCCTCCCCAAGTTCCCACGTCTCACTGAGCACAATCTCAGTAATATTACATTACACCACAAGATGGATAGTGCCAAGCAAATGCCTGGTTTTCAAGGACACAGGTGTACAGTCTTCCCCTTCCCAGACTCATCAGTCTCCTCTGTATCATCAGTGTTTTTTTGAGGCCATAATCAATATGAAGGTTTTCAAACACTTAGACAAAGAACAACCTCTTCAGCAATGATCAGTATGAGTTTCAGTCAGCCCAATCCACTGCCAATGTCCAAACTACCATCACTCACAGAATCAGTGAAGCTCTTGATGACAAACACACCTTGAGGTCCATAGCCTTAAATATCTCAAAGGCCTTCAACAAGGTGTGGAACAAAGGTTTACTACACAAGCTCGCTAGTTACGGAATCACTGGAAGTTTCTTCTGGATCATAAAATCCTTCCTGGCAGGTAGATCCCTGAAGGTAGTTATTAAAGGCCAGTCTTCTGAACCCCTAGTGTTCATTGCATGCATCCCCCAGGGGTGACTCCGTGGACCAACCCTCTTTTTGATCTACATAAATGATCTGCCTAAGAATATACCCAGATCATTTGTAAACATCTATGTCGATGGTCAGAGATTGGCGACTGATCTCTCTTCTGATCTTGCACAAACTACCCAATGGGCTAAAAACTGTCTGGTTACATTCAATACCTTGAAGACCAAGCTAGTTACATTCCATCATCACCGATCTGACCCTGAACTACCACCAATCAGGATGAACAGATGTCCTCTTGGTGAAGCACTGTGACTGGCAAGACTGTTGGGCCTCAAACTCACACCCAACCTTAAATGGAACTCATACATACAATTCATTTCTAAGGATGCAGGTAAAATGGTCAGCTCCCTGTACCACTCTAGTAAGTACTTGACCACTCCTGCTATCCTCTGTCTCTACAAGAGCTTGATCAGGCCAATAATAGATTACTGTTGTCATATTTGGGCAGGAGCTGCCCAGACCTCACTCTCCAGTTTTGATAGAGTCCAAAAGCATCTCCGAGCCCTTGTTAGTGACAAATTATTCTCCACCCTTCAACCTCTCTCCCACAGGTAGGATGTGGCAAGCATCTTACTGCTTTACCCCTACTTCCACGGAAAATGCTCAGACAATCTACATTCTCTGGTCCCGCCATAACAAACCTTCATGGCAAGAACATGCCATGTCACTTCCATAGTAGCAAACCCCATTCATTCCCTCCATATTCCACCAGTGAGAAGTAAGTTCTACTTGAGCAGTTTCTTCCTGCAAAACACTGCCCTATGGAACCAACTCCCAACAGGATGTTTCCCTGATCACAACAATCTCAACCTGTTCAAGGCTAGGGTTAACCATTATCTTTCACTCCTGTATACATAAATGGACTCCTAATGTAACCCTCTACCTTGAGTGGCTTTTGGGACTTCTAAAGGGTGATTCTTACTGTGACAAAGAAATATTTTGTTTAATAAATAAACAGAGCATCTACTCTGATATACATATCCATTAAAAATATAGTTTAAGCATGAATTAAAAAATGTATATATATAAACTACAGTACAGAAGTTTGAGGCTACCCCTGGTAATTTTTTAAATTGGCCCCTAAAGTAGTTGCTTTGTACTTTAAATAAGAGAAAATTATTATACAGGGTTAAAAAAAAAAGAGACATGATTTTTTTATTAGAAATTTTATTATGACAAAAAGCAAAAAAGCATTTTATGATTTAATTTTGCTCTCATCAAAATGTCCTCCTTTAGCTTTGATTACTGCAGCACAAATTTTTGGCATTCATTACAAAAGTTTCTCAAAGTATAAGTTTGATAATTGATTCCATTCTTTTTTCAATGACTCTGAGAGCTTTTTTTCATTATTTCTTTTTTCACTCTTCTATCAAATTTATCCCATGCTAATTCTGGGGATAGCTTCAAACTTTTGAACTGTAGTGTGTGTGTGTGTGTGTGTGTGTGTGTGTGTGTGTGTGTGTGTGTGCATATATATATATATATATATATATATATATATATATATATATATATAAATAATAAGAAGATGGAGCCTAATTATCCATTTCGTTTATAATTTTTATCTCATGACCACCGAAATGTTCATCTCATCAGAACAAAAACCTGATATATATATATATATATATATAAATATCCCATTAGCATTTGTGGTAACTTAATGAGAATTTGCTGTAAGACAAGTTCAAAATTGTGTAGCAGCAATATGTTGAACTTGATTGTGAGTCCATTTACTTGCAAAACAAGAAATTGAATTAATGTCTAGCCTCATGCCAGCCTGAACTTTTGTTTTCTTTAATCTCTCTCTTCAAGTGTATTGTTACTTGTGATGACATAGACAAAAGATATCATGAATTGTGTTCAATTGTTTGCTATGTTTTTAATGTTTTATGTAGTTTAAAACAATTCACATTCTTTCTTTAGATGTTTCAGAATTAATGTCCATAGCAAAACAGAAAAATAATTTTACTTTTTGTTTCTATGATGATACTAATAATTAAAAACATTGTGGTCAAAGGTCAGATGACTGCTTGTGCAGTCTCATGTACAATTTTTAATTCTGACACCCAGCAAAAAAAGAGAATATCTTTGATTCAAATCATTTTACTTTAAAACCATTTCAACATACATATATTGTTTTCTCAATTTTTAAAACTGTAATTCTAAACATTAACATCTATCTATCTATCTATCTATCTATCTATCTATCTATCTATCTATCTATCTATCTATCTATCTATCTAAGACTGTTCATTATCTATCTATCTATCTATCTATCTTATAGAGCTGCTGTTTTGACCACACTGTTTTATGGCTCAGAATTGTTGACCCCATATAGGTCACATATCAATCAGCTTTTGACGGTATGGTGTTCAATGCTGATCTTCTCACAAAATGCAACATTGATGGAATCAGGACTTTTCTGAAGCAGTCACAACTTTGCTGAGCCAATCATGTTGCAAGGATGAGTGACGACAGAATATCTAAGGTCCTCATGTATAGCCACCTTGACAGTGAACAAAGGACTGTTGGACAGCCATGGCTCAGATATAAAGACAGGCTAAAGAGGAACCTTTCTGTTGATGTGCCTCATGCTAACTTCCAGCCAGTTGCTCTGGATAGAAATGCCAGAGTGGTAGAAATTTTGAAATCAGTCATATTGACCAGCTAAGAGACAAAAGACAATGGTGAAAAGTGTCAGCAAATATTCCTGTGGCTGTGTCCCAAGATCCATTTATATATTATAAATGTCTCACTTTGTTGTTGCGATGAATATATGCTATATTTTACTAACCAAAAACAGCACCACCATTTTCATGCTAGTCGGCCGAAATTCATCTTGCGTGGAATTTGTCTTTGTTTCTTTCTCCTTGTTGATATTAATTTCTATTCAAATGCAAGTACCCAAGCCCACTGTTGGGTGTGGGATGGGGGAATGAAGGAATGGCCGTTGACCCTCCCCTTGCCCAGCTCTGCGTTCATTGAAATTTGAAGCTTGGCGTTAAAGGTAACCAAACTTTCACTAGTAACTACGAGAATGTAGGCGACCTCGAAGACTTGCATCCATAAGTGAGTTTAAATTCACTTTACCCTAACGCCATCCAAAGGATGCTCTCTCTCTCTGTATATGACAAGATATCCTCTCTGTAATTTTTTACCTATATATGTATTTTTATTTTTTATTTTATTTTATTTTTTTTCTCCTCTTTATTTCTTTAACCCTTGTTTTGTTTGACTTTTTAACATGTATTTTTGTTCTAATTCATTCTAACCTAACTTGTAACTCTGTATTTCATTTTGTTTAGTTAGAAATGCCTCATTGAACTCCCCCCCCCCCAAAGTCTTTAAGAGCAAGTAATGGGTCACCACCATTTTCATGCTAGTTGGCTGAAATTCATCTTGCTAGATAAAATTATCTCGATGTGGAATTTGTCTTTGCCGTTTCTTTCTCCTTGTTGATTTTAATTTCTATTCAAATGCAAGTACCCAAGCCCACTGTTGGGTGTGGGTGGGGACTGGAAGGAATGGCCGTTGACCCCCCCTGCACAGGTTAAAGGTAACCAAACTTTCGCTAGTAACCACAAGAATGTGGGCGACCTCAAAGACTTGCTGCCATAAGTAGATACCCATATTTCTTAATTCCTTTGTTAGTATAGGACAATGGGACTTATACTAAGTTATAACTTAGTGTTTCAAGAGGGCAGTATGCAAGCCAAGTGCCATTCCTATCCCCCAGTACATACATCTAGTGTCAGCTCTGAGACTTTGTGAACTACCTCCCTCTCTAATTGTTTTTGTTGTTTTTGTCATTATTGCATGTGTTATCTGTAATAGGAGTAGGTAGGCTCTCCTACCACCCAGTCAACTCTCCTCCCCCTTCTCTTGGACATGGGTAGAGGCTCACACATTGTTTCTTGTTTAGGAAGGGGTTCCCGGATCTCTCTCTCTCTCTCTCTGGCTTCTGTACTAGTGCCGCTGTGTTTCTCCCGTGATGTATGCAGTCTGTGGCATAACCTCTTCATTCTGAGGGTACACGGTTGACAGTTCCCTGGTTGCTGTTTTCGACTGGTAGTTAGGAGCCCTAACTCTTGTGTAGTATCTTGAGCAGCTGCTCTGATCAACAGTTGTATAATATTGTGGTGTCTGTAGTGCCATGTTGCACATGGAAAGGTGTCCCTGCAGTCACCTCCGGTGGGCAACCCTGAGGCCACATTATGATGCAGGCTGTGCTCAAATCCCTCTGCCTATGTCACGGCCGATAACTGTCGGCTTCTTTTACCCCAGGCCTTTTCATCTTCCAACCATAATTCCACATGATGACTTACAAAGATCGAAAAAGTAAACCTAAACCAGCCCTTCAAAAACCACCTCAACCCCTCAACATCTCGTTCTCCAACATCCGTGGCATTAGAACCAATTTCTACAGTGTGGAATCTTTCCTCACTGAAAACTGCCCGGACATACTGGCTCTGTGTGAGACCAATCTTGATTCATCTATCTTCTCCTCTGAACTCTCGATCACTGGCTACCTCCCTCTCCTCAGAAAAGACTCTCTAACTCACATGCATGGCCTTGGTGTCTACGTCAAGGACCATCTCCCTCTAGCTAGAGAGTTCTCCCTCGAATCGCCGGACCATTCATACATGTGTCTCCGGCTATCTCTTCTCAATGCTGTAAGCTATCTCTTCTTCCTTTATCGCTCTCCATCCTCTCAGGACTGTGGAATACTTGATGTCGTTTCTGACAGCATAGACAAGGCTCTCTATCTCTCCACCCGTACACTCACATATTTGTGTTTGGCGGTTTTAACGCCCACCATAACAAGTGGCTTCAGAATGCTACTACTAACCTCGCCGGCATTTCTTTTAATTTTCTAACATTTTTATCATTATGAATGTTGGTTATGGATAGAGGTAATTCTTTTAGGCATGGATATATTTGAAAAATCTGGAAAAAGATTTAAAATACTCTTAAAAAATGCTTCCGTGATCACTATAACCTCTTCCAGTCTAGTCAACCATTATCTATCCCACATATCTTCATAATTTATACTTCTTACTTCCTCCCTTTATACTCTTACAACAACCTCATATCAACCTTCATGGCTTATTTAATGCCAAAATCTAAATGTTTTGTACACAATTTTATGACTACAGCTATTTTGTGCATCATTTTAAACTTTCAGGGTAAATGTGTTTTAAAGCTATATGACATATAGATGATTATTTTGCCTATTTTAGGTGTTACATGTTTCTATTTCTTTAAAGAAGAACATTATGTTGACAGTTTCAGTATTTTCAAATAGTTGAAAATATATTGTTTTCTAATAAAAATTCTACTAATTAACTCATAGCTGGGGTGGGGCAGAAGAGATGGATTCATGCCTTTCCCAAGAGTATTTGCATGTAAGTTAATATAACAAACCTGTTTGAAATTGGAACTCCAATTTCCACTAAACAACCCTCACACCTAAGCTTACAGAACCTGGTATTCCCAAGTAGTTACTCATCTAGATACTGACCAGGCTCAATGCTGCTTAACTTTGGTGATCATATGAAAACTGGTGCTTCAACGTGATATTTGCCGTAAAAAAGATCTGATATGAACAATGAACAAAACTGAACTGTTAGAGGATCAGAGGAGGTGCCCCAAACGGTATTTTATGCGAAATGGGAATTTGTTCTCAAGAAACTATGAATAACAAAGTCAGAATAATCAAAACTAAACAGTAAAGCTTAATTTTTGCTCTCGGAACGTTAAAAAGTCTGATTCAAAGACAATCTGTTGGTACTTTTCTCATTTCCCAACTGTCCCATTCTATGGAATTGGCTTCTTGATTCTGTCTCTTCTTATCATATGTAATTAATTTGGTAACTGGAAATTATTTGAAGCTCATAAATAAGTTCTTCAATCAAAGGTCAAAAATGGTGGTAGGTAAATTTGTTCAGTATGGAGATAATAGCAACTCATGTTTTGTAAATCTGAATTTGGTGACATTAATATAGGTACCTCTAAAAATTTTCTAAAAAAGAGCATACCATGATAAAAATGGCCTCAAACTTCATAAAAACAAAGTTTTATTGTCAAAATGTTTATGTTATTATTAAGAGGAAAGACCAAAGTATTTTTTTATTATTTTATTAAATTGTTCGATCATTTCTAGCATGTTTGAAATTTTGGTTAAGAATCTTGTTTTTTTTTGTGTCAGTTGATGGAGCAAAGATTAGTATAGGGATGTTTAATGTCTTTTTGGTGTTAAAACACATGGTTTTGGAAATTCTTGCAAAAATCAAATAATTGTCAGATTTTAATTAAATTTTCAGTACTTATTCACAAATGAATTAAATTATTTTAGAAATTTTTCTTTTTTAGAAAATCTTGGTAAAAATATTTTTTTACATCTGTCACCTCCAATTACTTAATTTTATGAACTTTGAGAAATTAAAATTTCAGCCTCTTCATATTTATATTAGTAAAAAGCAGTACTCAGTGAAGAATTTAAATCATTAATTTGTTTTTGTCAAACAGAAACACGATTTTCCAAAAAACTGCTCTGAATTGTAAAATAAAAATGCAATAAAATTATGACATTATTGCTGTAAAGTATTTAAATATTATGTGAGTTAGTGTTCCCCCCTCCTTTCTATAAATAGTCACTTGGTCAGTGTTTCTAGTAGTTTGTACTTGACAAGTAGTTGAGTGAAGCTTGGATTCACTTCAAGTCTCTCTTCAGTTACTTATGACTTACGACAACTCACTCAACTAGTTTAATGGCTGAATCTAATTCAAATATAGGATGATGATCTAAAAGCCTAGACATTGATCCTAGCTCACTCACTGAAGCAAAAGAATGGTGTCATTGGTGTATAGTTTTTACAAACTATGTCATGGTTTATGAGGAAAAAATTCCTAATGAGTTTAGAGCCCTAAATAAGCTGTGTCAACCCTATGGCATTCAAGTTTATTGAAACTTGTTCAGCCTACAACACCACACTATCTAAGTTGGACCCCATTTTTATTAAAACCCCAAATGAGATTTTTGCAAAACATTTACTTGCTACAAGAAAATAGGAACCTAATGAAAATCTGGGTGACTTCTTCAGGGGACTTGAAAAACTAAGACAACATTGCAATTTCATTGACTGTACAGCCAAAGATTGTGGGGACAAAGCTATGCGAGATGCTTTTATTAGTGGAATTGTTTCTCCAGCAATACGTCAAAGACTGCTGGAGAATAAAACATTAGATTTACAGACAACTTATGACCAAGCTTCAGTCCTGGATTTATCAGAGAAGGATAACAAAGCTTATGTTGCCCTTATTTCCTCCCTGGCTGTTGTAATCAGTGAGAGTCACCCTTCCGGCAAAGATAATAAAATTAATATCTTAAACCCATCTGAAACAACAATGTTAGCTGTGAATTACAAGCCTGGGTTACTAATAAGAAAGCCTGTTCGCTTTGTGGTGCCATGCCATCCCAAAAGAGAAATAATTGTCCAGCTTGGGAAGCCATATGAAACGTGTGTTCTAAAAAGGGACACTTTACTAAAGCATGTCAGTCTCGAGTAACAAATGCCACAAGTGCTACCGTGTTCTCTACCAATATAGCAGTAAGTAAAGCAGAAGTGCCGGGTGGACTCTCACATGCTGCAATGATTATAACTGTAAAAGGAAAAATGTTTAATGCCTTACTTGACTCTTGTGATTCTGAAAGCTTCATTAGGAAAAACACAGTTTATTCTTTAAAATTAAAATGTATTCCTTCATCAAAACAGGTAAATATGTCTTCCTTCATCAAAACAGGTAAATATGTCTTCCTTCATCAAAACAGGTAAATATGACGCAAAAAAATCTAAGGAGTCAATATAGAGGATTTGTCGACGTTACTCTCAAAATTAACGATAGACTATATTCAGCCATTTACCTGAGTATTATGAAAAAGACTTGTGCTGTGATGTGGTGCTGGGAAGGGATTTTCCGTGTCAGCACCGGAAACTTATTTTCAAATATGGCAGTCATCTTCCCGAACTGATTATGAGAAATACCGGAATGTGTTATGCTATGGAGGCTGCAGATATGGAGACACCCACATTGATCCCAAATATTAAATCTATATTCAAACTGATAGCTATGAAATCTAGACACTTTAACCAAGAAAACTATAAATTTATTGATATGGAGATAAATAATTTCGCCATAGTGTGGCAAGACAAAAACCAGAAAGCATAGGAAGAGATTGCGTCGATTATTCACAAACAATAAACATATACACTGAACCTGATGCATCCCGTTGCCAAGGATTGATGATCTAGTTACAAAGCCTGCCAAATACAAGTACAGGAATCCCTCGATTGACGTGCATTCAATTAGTGCATTTTTGATTAGTGCACTAACATATATACCAAAATTTGATTAGGTCATACATACATAATACTAGATTAGTGTGTGTCTATATTTCTGAGATGAGGTATTATGTACATTATTTACATTATTCGGACTATTGTCCTCATCTTTGTCGCCATATTTATTACAACGTTTCAGCCATTGTATGCTCTGGCCTTCTTCAGGTGGTTGGAATGTCGAACTGAACCCTTTATTTCGCTCACTGGGGTAGACTGTTCTAGTTCCACGTGCCATGTTTGCTCATGGAGAGGATTGCGGTTTCACCTGGTATTTCCAAGAAGGGATGAAAGAGTCCATTTTGGTTTCGATCCAAGAAGAAACCTCAGTAGCACATTTTCAAAATTGAGAGATTGAAGATGTCAGTCCAAGAGATGGCACAAAATTAATCCTGGAATGAGTCCCAATCAGCATATTGGTACTGGAAAGAGGATTTATAGATAAGGGGTTCCTGTTTGATGCATGCTTGGAAGGAGATATCAATAGTTGCCACATAGTTGTCCAAATTACCAAGAAGGCATATTGTGAAGCTTGGCAAGAGTGGGGAGAGGAGCTAAGAAATAGATCCAATAGAGAAGCACGATGCTCAGTTTGGTCAGGGAAATGAGTGGGGAAGTCCATGATTTGGGTGAGGGATTGGGCAATGGAAAAATTGAATGTCTGTGTACTGGCAACGTCAGTACCTTTAGAATGTTTCAGGCATTTGTCATGGTGAGCATTAAAGTCACTGAAGACAAAGATGTTCGCAGATGAATGGAGAGAAAGTGCCTTTTCTATATTGTCAGCTATTGCGTCTAATATACTGCAGTCTCGGAAAGAAGGGGAGAAATAAAGGAAAAAGAGACAGCAGACAATTTAGTAGCGAAAGATGGAAGCACATGAAAGAGTAGTCAGTGACCTTGAGAGACAGTTCTCTGGCCATCGGCAGATTATCCTGGATGTAAACACCAAAGCTATACATGTGAATGCTGGAATCTTTTCAGCAAAGGGGAAGAACCAAGAATTCATTGGTTGCAATGTAAGAATTCAAGTTAGTTTCACAAAGGGCAAAGTGTCATCTCGTCTGCAGTCACTCTCTCACAGATGCGCTGTTGCCTCGCTCTGTCTTTTTTACAAATACTTTCACGGTAATTGCTCCGATGAGCTGCTTTCACTGGTTCCCAGGCCTCATGAATTTTAGCGTCCTACGAGGCTGGCATATTCTAAATTAAACAGAGAGAAAAGGCTGAATTAATAAGTCCTTTAAGTATATATATATATTATAAATTAATTGATTTAAGATATGGTTTTTTTCGCTACACAGTGATAACCATGTTTCAAAAATGGAAGCTAAAAGAAGGTTTTAGCTTCCATTTTTGAAACATGGTTATCACTGTGTAACGAAAAAAAACATATTTTAAATCAATTAATTTATAATATTAATGCTCTGTAAATTTACATTGAGCACTATTGTGTAAAAATAAAAATATCTATAAGAACACCGGATTTTATGTTACTGTTCTTTCTTTTATTCATATATATATATATATATATATATATATATATATATATACATGCTGAGGTAAATATTAAGAGAAAATTAAAACAATGAAGGAAGAAAAAGAAAAATATAGAATAATAATATAGTAGGTTGGCAAAAAATAAAAAAAACAACAAAAATTAAATTAAATACAAGATAATTAAAATAGATAATAATTAATAGTGTTTATTTCAATGATACCAATATGCAATTAAGACTGGCAGTGTCAATCAGGACTGGTGTGTTCTTGGGCTCATGAATATCAGATCAAGAAAGATTTTGTGATACCAAAATTCCAGATAGGCGTGGCTATATTTAAATCAGTCATACTGGTCTTGGGTAATGATAGTATTGTCAAAATTTGGACCTTGCATTTTCTTTTCTTTTTTTTTTTAACTGGTTTTACATTAGGAATTCAGATGGAATTAGTATACAAGCAAGCATTTATGCAGATGTACTTATGTGTTGAAGGCAAGTATTAACAGAAAATTAAAACAATGAAGGAAAAAAAGAAAAATATAGAAGAATATTCTGAAATAAGATAGTAAATAAAAATGAAAAACACCCAACAAAAATCAAATTAAATACAAGATAATGAAAATAAATAATAATCAAGAAATGTTCATTTCAATGATACAAATATGCAGTTTTTACTTTATACATTAAATAACTTAATCCTCTGAGTAACACCTGAATTAATTTTTGACCACTGACAATCTCTTCTTCTTGATTTTCTTTCAGTGCCTTTCAATCATAAAATCTATAGTAAAACAATAAACCTCTACATTTTCTTTCTTTCTGATCTTCAGTACATACTAAGCTCTCAAACTTGAACAAACAATTTTTTGTAAAACCAAAAAAAAATTTCTATCTGCTTAAACATGAAAATATTTCTCTTGCAGGCATAATATAAATAAACAAAGTGTTCTGTCACTGTTTGGTAAAAATCAATGTACAAAGAAAAAAAGACTCTATATGTATTCTGTTTACATAAATTCTGATGTTAATTGATACTAACGTGTAGAGGTTTTTGTACCTTTTCTATAAATATTTTCATAGCGATTGTTCTAATGAGCTTTCCTCTTTTTTTTTTTTTTTTTTTTCTTTAAGTTTAATTCCCCATCCCCTCCCTCGTTAGATGGTTAGGGATGTCAGTTCGCAGGTAGGATGCGGGGTGCCTTTCGTTTCGTGTGAGTGTTTTCGTATTTGTTGTTGTGTCTGAATGAGTGTGTGTCAGTGTGTGTGCTTGGGATGAATGAATGTTTTATAATATTATAGTCCCGCATTGATTTCGGCCACTGGTATTTCTGCCACATTTAGTTATTGTGGGGGTTTTATTTACTAATAATATTTTCTTTAGTTTCTTGTCAATATTTTGTATTCATTTGTATATACTCATTGGGGTTAATTTTTAAAATTGTTATTTTATCCCCCTCCCCCCACAGACATTGAATTGTACATATGGGGACTAGTCAGTATTTTCATAGAGACAGTGAGGTATTATGGTGGTTGTAGTAAGAACGGTACGGATGGATGTGGTGTTTTGGTGTAAGGAATATTGTTCGTACGATTGCCACATTTCTGTATTTTCGCAGAATAAATATCGCTTTCCTCTTTGGTACCTTGTCTTCACAAATTTAAATGCAGTACATTGATATTAGGATCACTAGGAACAGCCACGTTGATGAGGAGGCATACTAAGCTTTATTCTATTTTCTCTATGGTTTATGGTGGTAACATTTCTGTTCGACTTCAAGTTCTTACTTCCTACATATTCATAAACGATCTTCCTGGCGCCATAGATTCCCAAGTTGGCATATACGCGGATGACACCACAATTTACTCCTGCCTCAAAAATAAATCTAGTGATGCTGACAAAGTTAACCTGGCAGTTCGTCTTGAAAAGGACCTACAATCGGTTGTGAACTGGGGCAAGAATTGGTTAGTTAACTTTAATGCCTCTAAAACAAAACTGCTCTCTATTAAGCACCACAGGGATCCATCCCTGCATCCCATTAGAATGTCTGAAGACCAACTTCTCGAGAGCTCCTCTCTGCGGCTGCTCGGTCTCACACTGTCCGCTGACCTGAGATGGAACAAATACATCGAGTCAATTGCATCATCCACCGCAAGGAAAGTTGGCTCCCTGTGTGCCGAGCCAGGAAATTTTTCTCTAAGGAATCGATCCTCCAAATCTATAAATCAACCATTCGCCCTTGCATGGAGTATTGCTGCCATATATGGTCTGGAGCCCCTGCTGTTTGCCTCAGGGTTCTTGATAAAATCCAGAGACGGATATGCAATGTAATTGGCCCTGATCTGTCATCTCGTCTGCAGTTGCTCTCTCACAGATGCACCGTTGCTTTGCTCTGTCTTTTTTACAAATACTTTCATGGTAATTGCTCCAAGGAGCTGCTTTCGCTGGTTCCTAGGCCTCATGAATTTAAATGTCCCACGAGGCTGGCATCCCATTCCCACCCCTTCACCGTTGAAACTGTTAGATGTAGACGTCACTTCTACTCCAATAGCTTCATGTCTCGCACTTCTCGCCTGTGGAACTCCCTTCCTTATTCCTGCTTCCCTGACAAATACAATCTCCAACTATTTAAGTGTAACGTCATTCGACATCTCCAGTTGCCTTGATCTATCCACTTCCCTTCTCCACATCTTTTCCCCTTTCATTCCTATCTGCTCTCGCTCCAAATCTTCTGTAACCCCCTTGCCTTGATCAATCCACTATCTTTCTCCACATCCTCTCCTTTACCACTCCTATCTGCTCTTCCTCCAAACCTTCTGTAACCCCTTGCGTGCTAGTGGCTTCACGCCTTGCTTGGGGTGATAAGCTTAAAAAATAGAAATAAAAATAAAAAAAAAAGACACCAATGCAGATGGAATGCCACTTTATCATGGTGACACTTGTATTCTTTCTGTACAAACATTCCAGAAGTGTTAATGATGTGGGTGAAATTTTCCACCTCCATGCCACACAGGCTGCACTTGTCTGAATCCACTAGTTTATATGAACAGAATTAGTATACAAAACTTTTAGTATTCAGTAGTGTTTATAACAAGCGGTTGGTTGCAAAGGAAAGGAACCAAGAAGGAGTAAAATTTCAAGAGTGTATTTTTCATCGGCATTCAGAACATATACATAGTTGTTTGAAAGGTGGCGAAATTGTTCATGTGTTGTTCTTCAGTTGCCGTTGGTACAGAAATCGATTAGGTGTAAGGGTGTTCTTGGGTTGGTTGGCTGAGGTCACAGTTAGGGTCAAGAGATAGGTCTGGAGTGGATTAATGAAGCCAAGTGTAGTGTTGTTGGCGATGTTTGACATACACCTTTCTTCAGGGTTGAAATCGATACCTGTTGATGGGCTGGTGGTCATGTGATGCTAAGATGTTAAAAAAAAATAACTCTGCACATTCATGTAGAGGGTGAGTAGTGTGTTGTTCTGAGAAGGACAGTTTTGTAGTCATTGAAAAGTGTTCTTCCCAAAAAGGACAGTTTTGTAGCCAGTGAGAATTGTTGTCCTGAAAAGGACAACAATTCTGAAGAAGCAGTGTTCAGTTCTGTCTAGAGTTTGTAACTCCTCATTTGATCAATCAATCACTCCTTCACTATACCTTACCATAGATCTCTCCTACATATGTCATCCAGCTCCAGAATACCAAGGTATTTGTATCCAGTTTCTTCTGTGTTAACTATGGTTTCTTCTGTTGGTAATTTAGTTTCTGTACTATCTACTTTTTATCCTCACTTCATTGTCAGTACAGCACATTTTGTTATCCCAAACTTTTTGCGTCCTGGGTAAGATGATAAACTACGTCCAACAGCAAGGCCTCTGATCAGGAGGTTTTGAGGAGCGTGGAAACCACCTCTTAATTGCTGATGTTCCCAGGTCCACCCTGACTCGGGGTGGTAGCACCTGTTAGGGTCCCAGCTATGGGCAAATAGTTAACCTCAAAACTGCGGTATAAAAGTGTAAAAATAGGTTTTTTTAATACCAGAAATACTTTGTAAAAAAATATTGCCAAAATATAATATTACCAGCTATACGTTTTTGAAAAAATAATATTACCAGCTATATATTTTTGAGGAAAAAATATTAACAGAAATAGATTTTTGGCAAAATAAAAATACTACCAGGAAAAAAAAAAGTTGTCGGAATTAAATGACCCATTGAGAGTGATATGCCATAAAACAAAACAAAACAAACCAACCAACCAAACTTTTTGTCCTTGCAGTAGATATTTACTGTTTGCCCCAATGAGTCAATCAAGGACTCCCTACATTTATTATTTATCATTCTATAAAGAAATAAGTATGAAAAGAAATTTTTTTATTCATCAATTTATAAGAATGCTTGTGAACAAAAAAATTAAACAAACACAATTGTAATTACAATCTATCTATATATAAAATTCTGTGACTTCCATTAGTCTGTCCATCTGTCTGTCACACCCTCTAAAATAGCCAAATATTGACTGATCAAAACCAAATTTTGAGAAGATGTGTAAATAGGTAAGGGGGGACAAAATACAGTTGGTTTTACTAGGGTGTATAACTTTGTACAATAAATTTTAATTAGTTTTTTTGGAAAAATTAAAAGTATTATTACTTAACATAAAAAATACTCCCACTATTTTAAAAACAATTTAATGAATAAAATAACAAATACTTATTTACTAAAAATGCAATATTATTTTTTGCATTAAGATTTTATATATACAAGAATCTAGTTTCCAGTTTGCCCTGTATTTGCAAGAACTATAAACAAATCACAAGGCCAAATGCTTTAAAAAGTTTGAATTTGGCTCCAGAAACAATATTTATACATGGTCAGTTGTATGCTGCATGCTCAAGAGTAAGAAATCATAAGAATTTGTTCTTCACTGTTAAAAAGGAAAAAAAGAAATTTTCTTAAAAAATATTGTTTATCATGAAGTCCAATAAACTTCCAATAAACTTTCTAAAAGAAAGTATTAAACCACAAGGTATTTTTCCAAATAAGTCAGCTTATTCAAATTTCATCAATTGCTTTACGAAATTGAATGAAATGTAGAGTTTGTAAATCTCAACAAAAATGTTATTGATAACTTCAACTATACTAAATATTGTGAGGATTTCAAAACACGTCTGCATGTTGCAAAAAAATTCTAGTTTAAAAAAACAATGAATTTTCTGAGTTTTTCTTTCACATGTTTTACCACATAAATTCACTAAAATAGGTTAAGAGCATCTCTTCCTCTGTATCAAATATTCTTTTAATTTTAGATTTTGGGTGAGACCACAAACATTCAATATTTTGAGTGTATCTCTGTTCATGGGGTGGACAAAGTTTTCCTTGTGTTTAATTACAGAATGTGTTTTTTATTGCAGATATTGCATTGTAGTTGGTTTACTTATTTTGAATAAAAAGATATCCTTTCAAATTTCTTTTCTTTACAAAATGGTAAATAATAAATCTTTAAATAATAAATATCGCATTGTACTTGGTCCACATATTTTTATAATCTTTTAAATAAACATGGCCAAGAGAGTAAAGAAAAAAGAAGGTAATTGCAGTGTCAGGTGAATAATCATTCTTTTAATACACTGGTTTTGTTTTTGTGGACACAAAGATTAAACATTGCCATCAGCTGTATGTTGATCGAAGTAACCTACAGTGAATTTCAAACTGAACCCGTTATTTAATCTATGGGGATAGATTATTCTCATTCTGTTGTCTAGGGGAGATAACTCATCTAGTACTTAATTTGCACTACCCAGTTAATGCCCACATTAATTCTACTGAGTCCAAGTACTTATTGCCCAGCCTAAGGATTGAACACAGAATTACTATACAACTAAATTCATAAACCAATACTTTAATCCACTAGGCCATCATTTTCAAACTTTTTTTTACTGCAACCTACAGCAAGAACCACATTTTGCATTGTGACTCATTATCCTTACATGTAATAAATCAAAAACAAACCTTGTTCACTAGGTTCATTTATTTAGTATCAACAATTTACATATATATTTTCTTATGATCCGCACATATTGGTATTGCTTGTATCTATTTGTATTATCTATTTGTATGAATATAAAATTATTACTTTTAAAAAACTAGCCCATTGTTAAATTTTGTCAAAATAACAGCCAACTCACCGACAATTCCGACACTTCAAATGAACACAACACATCATCTTACTACCATGAGTTTGACATACAAGATACATAAACTCAAAGTCAACATATATATATATATATATATATATATATATATATATATATATATTTCTTATGATCGGCACATATTGGAATTGCATGTATCTATTTGTATTATCTATCTGTATGAATATAAATTTATTACTTTTAAAAAAACAAATTTAAAGGCAATTACAACACAAATATAAATAATATTTGAAGAAAATATCATTTAACGAGATGGATATGCTTGTTTGTTTTAAGCAGCCGATTCCAGTTGGAATTTCAATTGAACACCTTCGTAGCTAAATTTTGGCACAATGTCTCTGTGAGAGAAAACTGACATCACTCTGTCTGCAACGAGTGTGCTGAACAAGATACATAGACTCAATGAGAACAGACCCTATATATATATATATATATATATATATATATATATATATATATTTAAAAAAATAAAATATAATTCGAGCTTACCTCGGTGAAAAACTAGCAATGATTTATGAGAGCTGTGCAACATTTAGAGTTTAGATTCTGCACTTTGCTCTCATTTGCGTTTTTTTTTTCTTTCTTTTTTGCCATAACCCATTTTATTTATCTCGCAACCCTCTGAAGGGTCGGGACCTACAGTTTGAAATAAAAAGCACTGGGCTATTGTCCACCCACTCATTCCTTGCACCTTCAGCTTCATTCCATCCTACTTAATAACATTTAATTGATTTCAGTTTATAAATAATATCATTACATAGTTGTGGTAAGAAACATTAGAAGATAACCTTCTAAGGTTTCTTACCAAAACTATTTATGCCAACATCCTGTGAACATGATACAACTTCATTGCAGTGATTTCCCAACATTGAGCTATCAAATTTTTTCCAGTCATATGCCATAAAACCATTTTCTTCTATGTTGCATGTCCCTTAACGACATGGACAATCATGGCTCTTCACAACCTCCTATCTCTTTTAGCAACACTTGTCCCTTTGCAATCATTCACACACCCCATTCCACAATTTTCTTCTATGTGCCATGTCTCTCAATGACTTTGGCGATCGTGACTCTTCACAATCTCCTATCCCTTTTAGCAACACTTGACCTTTTGCCATCTCTTCCATTCTACAATTTTCCCCATTCTACAATTTTCTACTCCCCATTCTACAATTTTCTTTTTTATGCTATGTTTTTTTACGACATGGGCGATCGTGGCTCTTCACAACTTCCTATCCCTTTTAGCAACACTTGTTCCTTTGCCATCCCTTCCACTCTTCATTCAACAAGTCATTCACTGGTAGGTAAGTTAGGTAGATAACTTGCTTTTCTCCTATTTCTCTCTTGCTTTCAATATGTCCTTATAGTGTCAAATTCTCCAAACCTTTCTTCACCATAATATGTCACTTTCTGATTTTGAGTATAAGTGTCTTTTTGATTCCATTTTCCTTAAACATTCTTCATTGCTTATGCGCTTCATTCCTGGTTTTCACAGCATCCTTCAGTAGAATCACATTTCTGTTGTCTCCCCTTTTCTCTTCATCTGTGAGAAAATTGTCCAACATTCTCTGCTAGAAAGGAGGATTATTATTACATAATATTTCTGCACTCTTTTCGTTGTTTCTAAAAACAATTCCTGTTTCCTGCTTTGGAAGGTATCTTTAGAGCTATTCCAAAATGTATTCAGATTTTGGTGTCAAACCTCAAAAGGTAACGGATGTTATATTAAGCGTCTAGTGGCAGAACAAAGAAGAAACAATGGAGGTTTAAGAAATAAACAATTGTATTACGAAAAAATACAACAAATGGTAAGTCGGGGTAAATGTCTCTCATTGAAAGAAAGAGATAAGTAGAATTATAAAGTTGTCCACAGGGGAGTACGGTAGGAGAGCGAGAGTGTGTTGTGATTTACTGCAGCAATGACTCTTGGTGAGATGTCTTTGGAGGTGGGAGGCTGCATTCCAGTGAGCATTGTGAATCCTGGCTGTTGTGCTTACCGATTACTGAAGATGTCCTTTTGATGGACATTTAAGTTGTTTTCTTAGACTCAGATTGACTCCAATTTTTATTTTGTTTCTTTAGGCAGTAGTGGGTACTACTGGGTGGAAATTATGGATTGTATTTTCTTTAAGTGTGCTAGTAAAACAGAAAATATGTGCGGAGCTGATGCATAGTTGACAGACTTTTTAGTTCAGTCTTTAGTTTCAGAGCGTTCACATCTGGCCAGTGGTGGAAATTTGTGTAACATGAATCAGAAGATCTGGTTTTAGGAAGATTATAACAGCTGCCTTAGATCTTATTCTGATTCACGGATGGGTTAATGTATTGTATGTATGGAGTGGTGTTTTCTATTTTTTTTCCTAGTGCATAATGAAATTTTAAAAATGTTTTGGTAGCTGACCATGTATTTGTTCTTTGGGATTTCTTCTTTGGAATATCGGAAGGGATGACATTGCAAGATCACTAGATCTAGGGTCTTCATTGTTTACATGGTCATCAGACAATGAGGTAATGAGTTGAGTGTCACTTGGAGAGTCTGTGGAGGAGGGGGCAAGTTTGTATAAATAAGGTGGTCAGGCCGAGGTACAAGTGAGTGCAATGGGCCCAACTAGTTTTGCCATGACCATTTGCAATTTGGAGTACCATGTCATTTGTCTTGATGACTTGGTAACTACATGTCCAAAGCAGATGTGATATTTGGGCCTTGGCTGAATGAGAGCTGTGGAGTAAGACCTTGTCTCTGACTTGGATCTTTATAGATGAGCTGATTCAGTTGTTTGTTCGTCTTGTGGTTGGCCTCATTATTTGCTAGTGTGACGTGTTGGTAAACTTGTCAGCATGCCACAAGTACCGGAGTCATCATTGGAAATATTCCGGTTGAGTAGTCTGGGCAAACCGATGTCAGGGTGTCAACCAGTAATGATTTAATGTGGTGAAATTCTATTTGGTGGTGGTGTTCATAGACAACAAAACAGATTTGAGGCCATCGGTCCATTCACAATTCCTGTCTTCACAGAGCATATAAAGAGCGTTCTTTAATGTGTGATGTCGTTGTTTGATGTTGCTGGAACTTTACTAATTAAACACCTGTACATCCATATAAGATGTTAATAATACTAACTAATCATCAATAAAAAGCAATATTAAATCAAAATGAATTATACAAATAGAATAGTAAGCCATATAAGGTGTACAACAGTTCATCTACTGATTATTACTATAAGAAAAAGTATTATCAAATTCAAAGTTTAAACATATTGTAAGGTAAAAGGTAGGCTATGCCTACAATTTACAGTCAATTCACTTCTTTGGCTCAATAAGAAGATTTTATCAGAAAATCTGATAATTTCTCATTTTTTATGTAAGCATAGAAAACAGGTTTCATTTAAAGATCTACATGTTCTAGCTTTTTAAAAAATTTTCCATTTTACCATAGGAGTTTATTTAGCTTCTTTTAAATTCCAAAAATATTTCAAAAGAGATATACTATTTTTGTAAGAACTATTGTTGCTAATCCTACATTTTATAGATGAGGGTATATGTTTATACCTTCAAAGCAATACTTAAGGTTTAAAATGAATTTTGAAAATGAAAAATCTTTCTTGAAGCTTTTATTTTAGTTTTAATTTCAAGATATTAGATTAAATTTAATATTTCAAATGAGCAAAATACTTTTCTGTATTTCAAAATGAACTTAAATTGATTGGAATTAGTTGTTTTTTAATCAGTCAAGTGGCTGGTTTTAGCCATATTTACAATTCTCTGAGCACAATATAATTCTCATTATTAAAAAATCTTTCAAAAATGAAATATACTTTTCTGGAACTTTTTTTTAGGAAGACTAGCTGAGTTTAAGTCAAACTGATTTGAAATTGATTTGAATATTACTTATAGTTTAAAATATCACAGAATGGCATTTTTTAACACACAGGGGGGTATCTGTCTATATTTCTGAGATGAGGTATTATGTACACTATTTACATTATTCGGACTATTGTCCTCATCTTTCTTGCCATATTTATTACAATGTTTCGGCAGTTGTACACTCCGGCCTTCTTCAGGTGGTTGGAATGTTGAACTGAAATAAAGGCTTCAGTTTGACATTCCAACCACCTGAAGAAGGCCGGAGCATACAACGGCCGAAATGTTGTAATGAATATGGTGACAAAGTTGAGGACAATAGTCCGAATAATGTAGTGATTTTCCAAGCATAGCTTGGATGTGGCACAAGGCCGAAAGTAGGGGGCACCCAGTGAGGATTGAACTCAATCGTAATTGTTCTAGCAAGACAAGCTTGCTAACAATTACACCACGTTGAGGTGCCCAAGTCTGAATAATGTAAATAGTGTACACAGGAGGGTGTTTTTATGAGATATTGATAGTATGATGTTTTGGAAATTAAACTAATTTTTTCTATGGGTTATATATCTCTAAAAATTACTTGATAAATATAATGTCAGTGCCTGTTTTATATATTTTTTTTACTACCCAGTTATCTTAAAAATTTAGGAAAATATTCTAAGTAAGATAATGTTTTATTGAAGTTTAGGTACTTTGGTTTTAAATTTATAGTAGTTACCACTCTTATTTTCTGATAATGTTGTGTATGGATATCCATATTTACAAAATCAACATTTGCATTACATGCATGTAAGCATTCTGAAAGCAAAGGAAATGTTTGTCGCAGATTAATTCCACAAAGCAGAGAACAAATCACTGTAAGTTCAGACTCGAATATCGGGGGCAGAAAGAAATGCCGAAAACTCGATTGATGTCTTTTGGCTACTGCGTTCGTCGGAGAGTGAGTTATTTTTCTTTTCCTTCGTAGGATACACACAACGTGCTGTCACTTAGTTTGACGAGGTAAGTCACAGTTTTCTTCGCTATAATGCACGAAAATAATTCAAAATTATTTTTAAATACTGGGGGTCACTGAATTGTAGAAATCTTTTCCATTTATAATTAGTACATATAGTTTTTACTTAATATCTATATCACATAACCAATACACATTAATACAAAATTTTAAAAGATTTAAAACTTTATAAATTATTCTAAAATTTTTAAAGAATGAAAATAATTCTTGTAAAAATTCATTATTCACCAAAAATTTGTTTTTTTTCTAAGACAATAGTTCCCATAATATATTTTATACATAAAAGTAATTAAAAGCTTTGCAAATTAAATAATGTCTTAGTTTTATTGCATTTATTATTTTATGATTCAGAGCAGATTTTTTGGAGCTGTGGGTCCTGTTTTACAAAAAACAATTGATGATTTAAATTCTCCAAATACTTCTGCCCATAACTTATATATAAACATTAAGCTGTACAAAAATGAATTTCTCAAAATTTCATAAAATTAAATAAGTGAGGGTAACAGGTATAAAAATATATTCTTACTCAGATTTTCTAAAAAAGAAAAATTTCAAAATTAATTTAATTCATTTGTGAATAAGTCCTGAAAGTTTCATGAAATTCTGACAACTATTTGATTTTTGCAAGAATTTCCAAATCAATGTGTTTTTCATTGAAAAAAAGATGCTAAAATTTCTTATACTAATTTATGGTCCTCTGATGCATGAAAGAAATTTTTAACAAAAATTTTGAAAGCATAAAAAATATAATTTAATATTCAAAAAAATCTTTCGGTCTTTTCTATCAATAATAACATAAAGATTTTGATGATTGTTTTTATTAAGTTTAAGGAATTTATTTATCTTGGTATGCTTATTTTTTAGCAAAACTTTGAAGGTATCCACACACACACACACATGTGAATATATTATCAATATATTATTAATGTTTTTATGATAATGTTCACTCTTACAAGACCCAAGAGCCACTCAAGGTTGTGGGGTACAGAGTAAGTGGTAAGAAGGAAAGTTTATGGTGACATGTGGGGATTATAACGGTTAACCCTAGACTCAAAGAGGTTAAGATTATAGTGATTGGGAAAGCATTCTCTTGGGAGTCAGTTTCACAAACTAGTGGTTCATAGGAAGAAGCTACTTAAGTGGTACCTCAGTCTCACCAATGAACTATGAAGGGTTTGCTACAAGGTGGGTGGCATGGGGAGTCTTTAGGTAAGAACTGGTGGAAATGAGGAATATAGGTCCTGGGAATACTTTCCATGGAAATAGCGATAGAATAGTCATGATTTATTTGTGAGAAACAGGCTGAAGGTTGGAAAATAATTCATCACAATGAAAAATCTAACTGTAAAATCATTGGCGTTCATTATGTGACATCCTATAAACATTTTCAACACCAGCTGCCTTCATTTCTTAACCTGAATGAAACATCTAACTGTAAAATCATTGGCTTTTATTATGCGACATCCTTTACAAATACTTCTCCCATTAAACTGCTCCTGGTATATGTTCTGATGTATCATGAATAATTGATTTCATTTTATTCCATTGATGATACTGAAAAATTAAATTGGCTTTATTTGCAAAAATTTATTCAAAATGTCATTTGTTTAGTTCAGAGCAGGGAACATTTATTATTTATTCTTGTAATGGTTCCCTGGAATTGGCTCTTTATGTGTTCATGTTCCTTATATACATCCAGACAATCAGGAATGAATGGATTGGTGAAAAGAATGAAAGAGTAGACTAAATTTAGTTTATTGATAAAAGTATTAGCAGACATATATATTGTTATTCACATTTTCCCAATCAATAAAACATCTATAAATTCATTCTGTCACTGCATTGAAATTTTATCTGTCATTTTCAGTTGTAATAAAAGTTTCAATTTTCAACTGGGTGTAGTTTTCATGCTCCTTTTGTTGGTTGGTTGTTTTTGTTTAGCGGCATATCAACACCTCTGTGGGTTATTTAATGTTGACCTCTAAATATTTTGTATGCAATTTTATTTTATTTGTTAGAGATAATAACAGTTTTTAATGATACAGCTCTTACTAATTAACCCATAGCTGGAGGGAGAAGAGGTGGATTTGTACCTTCCACAAGGGTATTTGCAGATAAGTGAATAAACAAACCCAACTGGATTGGGAACTCAGTTCTCCGATTAACAATTCTGAACCATTATCACAACAAACAAATCCAATCTTACAGCACCTGGTATTCCCAAGTGGTCACCCATCTAGGTACTGCCTAGACTGAACATTGCTTAACTTCAGTGATTGTACGGTCTGTTTTTTTCAACGTGATGTGACTGCAAGCATATTCCTTTTGTGATCAACTTTATTGAATATATCATTTGAAAAGGGGGTATGATTGATTGATTGACTTTTAGTTTATGGCATATCAACACTTTGCTGATTATTTAAAGCCAGAAAATAATTTTAGATTGTAAGAATTTTCTTTCTTTCTTTCACGTGTCATTTCTCTTCAGGATCTGGGCAATCACATCTCTCCCCAACTTCTTATCCTTCGTTAGCTCTTAGCAATTTTTGTCTTTTTACTATCCATCTTACACTCTGTTTTGTTGTCCATTTATACAAGCTTGTTAGGTTGGTTATTTGCCTTTTTCTCTCTGCACCTCATGCCTTCAATATATGCATTGCTTTGAATTTTCTTGGGATCAACAGTTGTAAAATTTGTCTGTTGCCTTCTTCAAAATGATTTTATTGAGAGAACATTTCTAGTTAAACTCGTGGTTAACTCCTCAAGAGTTCTTCCACCCTTTGAGATGTTTATTACAATTAAAAATTATTGCAATGGGTCATGGTGGACTGCACAACAAATAAATTCTGGAAACACAGGACTGTTCTTGTACTGCAGGATCCACAAAATGCTACTGATGAATCTCAATGTCATGAGAGTATATCACATGGTTGATTTCCTTGATTCCAGCATAAGCAGCCCAGCCATCTGAAACAATATGGTTTCCAGGCTGAATGTAACATACAATCGATTCTTTCAGAGTCTATGCTCATTAATCTAGCAGCTCAACTAAGAAACACTTTCCTGAACCACACTCAAAACCACTGAATACAAAATGGCCAGAGGGCCATTGGCCACAGTGATGTTTATGATGAAAGAACATTTAAAGATATGAAATGACAGTTTGTTTTATGCCATTTAAGTGAAGGATTACCCATTTACTTTGCTTTTCAATTTATAATTAAAGAGAAAACAAAAAATGCAAATTAGCATCTTCATTTTAAAAATTTTTTTTTTAAATCCTTTAGAAAAAACTGGCTAGAAGAATAAAATGCTTTAGTCTTGGTTTACTAAACACACTTTTTAAGGATTAGAGCGTCTGTAATGTGAACAAATTAGGATTTGTCCCTTATTGAAACTTTTTTTATTTAAGCCATGTTGAAAATGCATGCATTTGTAATTTTATTGAAAGAATTTTCAAGAAATATTTATTCACTTTGTAAACTACTATCATTTTTTGGAATATATATATATGTGTGTGTGTGTGTGTGTGTGTGTGTGTGTGTGTGTGTGTGTGTGTGTGTAATTGGGGTATATAATTATGTGTTTATATATATATATATATATATATATATATATATATAGGGTGTGATGGATAACTTTTCACCTAAATTATGCAAAAATTAAAATAACACTGATATCTCATTTTAATAAGTATATTTACCAAAATTACAAAGAAATATCTTGAAATCCAATAAAATCGCCATTGGCTTCATCCACGGCCTCCAGACAACTTCAGAATATCCTGCAACTGTTCTGGACAGGCTCCTTGTTTAAGTTGGTGAATGCTACCATAATCCTTGCCTTCAGTTCATCTTTGGTGTTACAAGGAGTTTTGTTGTTGGTCTCTTGCTCAACTGCACCCCACACATACTAATCAAGGTGGCTGCAGTTTGGGGAGTTAGGTGGCCTGATGTACGGGTTGATGCAGTCACAGAAATTGTTTGACAACCATGACTGGGTTCTCCTGCTGGTGTGGCATGGTGCAGAGTCCTCTTGCCAGATATAGGGTCTTCCAGCAGTCACCCTCTTAGCCCAGAGCAGCACTACCTCCCCAAAGCACTTGATGTATGCCTCTGTATTGAGTCTGATTATATGCGATTGTTTTGCAGTGAATTTTTTACATGATTTTTTGTGACAAATTTTTTTTGCATAATAACAATTTTTATAACTTGTAAATAATTGAAATCAATTGCAAAATCCTGCGAAAGTCACTCATGAAATAAAAATTATTGTTTGTACAGAAAGTAAGGACCTACATACATAAAATTGTCTTTAAATGAAGTGACAGCGGTTAACTTTTAAAAGCTAAGCTTAAATATTAATGCTTAAATGCAGCGATAAATTTTGAGTTCTTCTGTAGTTTATTGTTGCCTATTGCATCTCCTCCTCCCTAGCTGTTGTGATGAAGGCCCAATTAAGAGCCCTCTGTAGGGGCTAAATTAAATACTGTCTTATAGGGCGGCTTTTAAGCTAGTATATATATATATATATATATATATACATATATATATATATATATATGCGTGTGTGTGTGTGTGTGTGTGTGTGTGTGTGTGTGTGTGTGTGTATACATATATATATAGAGAGAGAGACAGACAGAAAGACAGAGAGAAAAAATAATATTTGGTAAAACACCTAATGCTTATATATATAATGTTTATAATACATGTATTTTTACAGAGAATTATTAAAATCAAAATTTATTTTGCTTACATGTGGGTTTTCAGATGACATTGTTTTTTTTTCTGAAAACCCACAGGTAAGTAAAACAATTTTGATTCTAATAATTCTCTGTAAACATAGATGTATTATAAATCTATATCTATAAAACAGAAGATGTCTGTGTGTGTGCGTGTGTCTGCTATTTATGAATGTCCAAATTTCTTGACTGATTTCGATGAAATTGTACACATGCAAATTTACCAAGGTAGGTCAAGACCAACTTTTCAATCTCCAGGCCCCCGGGTTTGGCAGAAAAATTGATAAACCTGAAGGTGGGTACAACTTTTTGCAAAAACGAAGGCAAAGTTACACGTGAACAAAACTGAGCTGAGGTTCTTTGCACTTAATACAAAACATCAGCTCATGTTACGAGGTTTATGTAGAGTGCTTGATAGTTTTCTTCTGACATTCGCCTCACACAAAAAATTGCAAAAAACTGTGAAAATTTGGGTTTCTCATACTACTTAAAATAGAAATTTGAATAACTTCCTCATTTTTATCCTATTTTCTTCAAACATGTCACAAAAAATTTAATATATGGTTTTAGTCTTGCTTGCTTTCCTTTGTATAACAAAAAAACTGGAAAAATTTTTGTTTTTGGGCCATAACTATCTGGTTTTTCATCTGATGCTTTCCAAATTTGCGATGTAAATTACATATGACACACAAATTGCCTTGCATGAATGTTTGGCTTTCAGTTAAGTGGATGAAATCTGCAACAAACCAGGTCCAAAATTGGCATTTGCCATTTAACCAATCGTTTCTTCATATGATTCTATCATAAATTGGCATTCATACAACCTTTGATGCAAAGATTGTTTGAGAAGGATTATTGAAGCATTAAAAGGGAAAAATTCCTGAAGAACCTCTTATTAACCCCAGCTTTACAGTAAACCTGCAAAGAAGGAGGGGGGCGTTCAGGTGTTTGCACTTGCAGTTGAATCAAGTTCTGGCGTTTCATCGCTGTTTTTGTTTGATTATTAGATTTGTGAACAATGCCGTACTATTTGATAGTTATTATGGACATAGGAAATTTACTTAATATCTAAAACATTGAATCAATTTAACTATGAGCAATGACCACAGAACAAGGTTTTATCGATGGAATTCCTTTATTAAGAACAATCAAAGACTTGTAAAGGACATACCATAAAAAATATAAGTGGGAAGAGTGCATAGCTTAGTATACCAACTGATGATGCATGCAAGCGGGTATGCAGGCAGACATTTCTAGACAGGGGGTTGTGGGTATACAACTGCAGCCATGTACATCCAGGCAATGCTGGGTATCTTGGCCAGTATTATATATAAAATCATTAGGTGTTTTTCCAATCTTATTT
Source organism: Acanthosepion esculentum (assembly GCA_964036315.1). Taxonomy (NCBI): domain Eukaryota; kingdom Metazoa; phylum Mollusca; class Cephalopoda; order Sepiida; family Sepiidae; genus Acanthosepion; species Acanthosepion esculentum. Next base: position 90,610,984 of record OZ038499.1, on the reverse strand, counting down.
TATCTATACAGCAAGTTTTTGTACAGATTTTTCTAGCGATCTAACTATATATATACATATATACATATATATTAAAACTGTGTAAATATATATATATATATATATATATATATATATATACTAGGTTATAAATATTATTATTAAAATTTTACAATGGTCTACTTTTAATATGTGCTTGATGATTATCATGTGCATGAAACTCAGATTTGTACCAAATGGTGAGGAGCAAATGTATATTCCTTATTAGTATATATATATATATATATATATATATATATATATATATATATATATATAAAAGGCAGGATGTGTGTGTGTACCGAATGCACGGCCACAATTTTCGACAGATTTGCACCAAAATTTACATGCACATGCTCCAAGTTAGCGGAAAGGCCAAGACTGACTTTGCATTTCCCATCTTCCATCGATAGTGGAAATAATCGATTTTTTCATGCTTCTACGGCAGTTTTCATGTAGTTTGCGGCCATTTTCTACTGGCCAGAGTGAGAGCCTATAGCTGGCTGCCACGAATAGGCAGGAAGATTCTATTGGCCAGCATGAGAGCCAACAGCTGACTGACATGAATGTTAACTAGCATGCAAATAAAATTGATAGCTGCATTCGTCACAAGTGGGAAAAATTTAAATCTGCATGCACTTAACTCCAATTGGCTCAATCGCTTGCTTAAACTCAATGTTGATTCTGATTCCGCAGAACTGGGTTGGGTGTGAAAAAGTATTTGTTGTTAACATTCTTTTTTCATTCGGTTATTCCAGTTATGAGTCCTTTTTTAAAGCTGATCGTTTTGTGTTCATTTTGTTTAGTTCTTTTTTCGTAACAGATTTAATGTTTAGAATATAGCTTAGAAAAAATTCGCAGTGTGAGATAGGCAAGAAGTAAGGCATGTAGGAACATCAGCACGGCAAAGGGCACTCCTTTAAAGGCAAGGAAGGGCAAAAATATTTTAAGTCAAGTGATAGCGATTGCTGTATGAGTCGTACAATTTTTGAATCAAGCACGGGCAACGCCGGGCCATGCTGCTAGTATATATATATAGAATCCTGAAGAACCAGGAACAACCTACTCAGGTTTCACCTAAATGGATCTTCAGGGTATATGTATATATATATATATATACTGTAAATAATATTTAATAATATTTGTATGTACCTTTGTATATCTATGTAAATGTGGATGTATGTACTATATTTGTATATGCGAATATGTCATTGAGAGTTGTGTGTACATTTGTATTATATTTAAAATTACATATTAGATGTATATATTTGTATTTAAATTATATTTATTTTTGTATTTGGAATATGTTCACGTAAGTGACCATTTTTATGTTAACAAACTAGGATTTGTCACTTGGACAATCTTATTTTGTTTACCCCATCCCCATATTGAAAAATGTTTTCATGGTGTAACTGACCAATGACCATTCATAGTAATTGGAAAAAGGTCCAGCTTCATACTGATGTTATCCTTTAATTTAGGAAATACACCTTGAAAACTAGAAACAAATAGTAACTTTATCTCTCAAAGATAAAGAGGTTCACCTTCCAGCGGGAAAACAACTCTAAACATACGACAAGAGCTTGAATAGAATGGATTAATTCAAAGCGTATTAATGTGTTAGAATGGTCCAAAGCCCAGACCTAAATTATATTTAGAATTTGCAACAAGACTTGAAAATTGGTGCTCACAGACGGTCTCCATCCAATCTAACAGTGCTTGACCTTTTTGCAAAGAAGAATGGCCAAACATTTCAGTCTCTTGATGTACAAAGTCAGTACAGACATACCACCCCACAGATTTGCATCTGTATTTGTAGTAAAAGGTGGTTCAACAAAGTATTGATGCATCCAAAAGATAACTGCTTTGTTGTCTTAATTATTGTTTGTGTCGTGATAAAAATATATTTTCTCATTGATCAAATGGTAAAAAGACCTTTTTTAGTCTATTTGAAATCCAGTAGGTAACACTTCAAAATATGGAAAATTTCAATTAATACTTATGCAAGGCA
>OZ038499.1:90593955-90603955 GCA_964036315.1 Acanthosepion esculentum | reverse complement strand
TTAGTGTTTTGATGACATGAATTTAAACATGCAACTAGATTGGCATCTAGGTCTCACTGTTGAACTAATTAGATATTTCTCTCACTTCTTACCTGTGTCACTCCTTTCCAATTTTCTTGCTTTTCTGCCACCTACAATCTTCAAAAATTTATCAGTCGCCATCTTCTCTCTTCTTGAACTCTTGTTCCTTTATTGTCATTTCCTTACTTCTCCTCACTAACGTCTTCTCGTTATCTTTCACTCCCTGTAAATCCCAGCATCTTAGTAGCATTATTACCTTGCTTAGGGTGAAATAATTAAAAAACCAAAGTATAAGTGTCTTTTTTGTTCCCATTTTGTTTCTTATATAGAATCACATCTCTGTTCACACAAATCTCCTCTTCATCTGTGAAGAAATTGGCCAGCATTCACTGCTTTATAAATGGATTGATTTTGCATAGCTGTTCAGTACTCTTGTTTTTTGTTTCTAATGAAATTTTCCTTACTTAATATTTTGTTTGGCTTTCGAAAGGCATTTTTCCTGGTTCCAATGTACATTTTGATTTCTGTGTGACATTTTTCGTCATCTGTCATAACACTTCCCAGATTTCTGTACTTGCTTTAAGGTCTATGGCCACATCACATTGAAACACTGATTCCTGTATGATCACAAAAGTTAAGCAACGTCAAACCTGGTCAGTATCTAGATGGGTGACCGCTTGGGAATACCAGGTGCTGTAGGTTTGGATGTGCAGGTGGTGTAATGGATAGTGGCTTGGAATTGTTAACCAGAGACCTGAGTTCAAGTTCCCGTTGGGTTTGTCATATTCACTTACATGCAAATACCATTGGGAAAGGTATGAATCCACCTTTTTCTTCCTCCAGTTATGGGTTAATTAGTATGATTTGTATCATGAAACATTTACCTCCCCCCCTAAATTCTAACAATCTAGAAATATTTTCTGACTTTAAATAACCTGCAAAGGGTTGATAAACCATAAAAAACAAATCAATCAATGTACTTGCCTGATTTTTGGCATCTTCATGCTGTAGCTTGTTTCTTAGGCTCTCCCTCTTTTTAATGATCATACATTTTTTCTTCTTACATTTGATGATTAGACTTTTCTTCTTACTTTCTGTAGTGAACTACTGCAAAGAGGCCCAGGATTGCATGCCTTTTTTTTGCAATACTCAATATAATGCTAGAGAAAATGGGATGAAAACAGATTCAAATGTGTCCCGCATGTAAACTGTCCCAAAAGGAAAATCGGTGGCTTTGCAAGTTACACATTTAAAACAGTCCCCAGCATCAGGTACTGTCTCGCGAGATACTCTTTTCATATATGTAAATTTTGACTGTCAATGAGGATATAAAAAAGGGCACGACTAGGTGACAGGGAGAATGCTGGCTGCTGTGGCAAACAGGAGACATGTGTTGCAGTCATTGGAGTGTTTGACTAAAGGAAACGGATTGCAGGAATCAATTACAAGCTAGAAGAAACTACAATTTTATAAACTTTACACTATCTTATCTCAAAGTACCGCCTGTTTTCTTTTTGTGCCTGCCATTAGGCTACTAGTTAAAATAATGAAATAATCACAATGCCGTTTCATGTCAAAACTTCAGATAAGATATATGCTGAGTATATAAGAGTAGTTCTCTTTACTCGTATCCCAAGATTAGTAACCTTCATCCATATTCTCCTCCACCCTTTTTGTATTGTTAGTTCTTCCAGTTTCTTCCAACATCGTTTTCTTTTATGTGCCATGTCCTTTTAGGACGTGGGCTATAATGGCTTGCCACAACTTATTATCTTTTGCATCTGTAGGCAGTGTTTTTCCACTTAGTATCCTTCTCAGTTTCTGGTCTACCTTCCATTTACATAAACTCGTTAGGTAAGTTACTCTCTGTTTTCCTTTGTCCCTCTTGGGAGTGTCTAATTCTCCAAGCCATCTTTCCTCATTACATGTACCACAAATTTCAATTGTCTCTTTTTGATTCTAATTATAAGTGTCCTTTTCATTTCCGTTTTCCTCATAACTTCCTTGTTGCTCATGTGTTCTGTTCATGGACTATTTCATCTCTGAGAAAATGCTTCAATAATCATGGGTACAATCATGATTTTCATATTCCACGATATTTAAGGTCACAGGCAAGATCTCATTTGCCTCAAGTCTCCTCTTCATTTGCAAGAATAAAGTGTCAATATTACAGTTGTTCAGCCCTCTTTCTTTTGTTTCTGGTGAAAATTTCCCATTTTTTAATACTTTGTTTAGTTTCTGGAAGGCATCTTCCTGATTGTTAGTGTAAGTGTACTTTTCATTCCCACTTTCTTTAACATTTTTCTCATTGCTCACATGTTCCATCCATATGTAAGGTTGTCAACAAAAGAGACAACCCAAGTGAGAGCTACATATTGGGAATGTCAAAATCAAACAAGTATAGAAATTCAACTATTTGGGTGGTGCAGTAAGAGGCAATGAAATGTGTAACACAGAAATTCAAAGGTGCATAGATACACTGAAAAGTGTTTTTCAAATACTAAACAAAATATTAAGATAAGAAAAAGTTCTGGACTGCTATGTAATATCTAATATTCCATATGACAATGAATGTTGAACAATCTCTTCACAGATGAAAAAAAACACTTAAAGATACAGTGATGTAGTATTTTTTCCTTTCTTTTTTTCTTGCTGTGAATAAGATGATTGTTGATAGCTAACTTTTTACTTGTCTGCTTGTGAATTGTTTGGATTAGTTTTAAATGTCACAGTAGATTATTGGTCTGTCTAGAAGGAATGCTGAGGTTTAACTAACTACTGGCTCCAAATAAACAGCATAACTTGTGCAGTTTTCAAATTCACTTGTAGTGAGAACCCACTGGCAATATTCCAATGTAGATGAAACGCCAACTGCCATCAACAAGTCATTCAAATGAAGAATTGAACATAGGCTATCTAGACAAGTATAATTTAAAAGAAAGGCTACTGTGTCATAAATTGCCAGTTACTTTAATCAAGGTGAATGAAGGAAGATGCCACAACACAAAGTACATTAGTCCTTGTTGTGTATAGAGTTGTTCAACCATAGACCAGTCAGAATAATTAGCATTTTTTCTTTATTTTTTTTTTAATCATTTCGCCTCCAAGAAAGGCAGTAAAGCCACTAAGCTGGAAGGGGCTACGGAATATGAAAGAATAAGAAAAAAGAGAAATATTATTAAGTAGCAAGAACAATAGAAGTGTAATCAAGAAGACAGTAGATAATGATTGACATTACATTTAAATTTTTGAAAATCAAAATTGACTGGAAAGCATGGAGCTGGAAGTGAGTTCCACAAGCGAGAAGTGTGAGAGATAAATCAAGAATCTATAAATGTATAGCAGGAGCACTGGACGATATGTGGCAGCAATATCGCAAGTATGGGCAAATAGTAATTAAGAAATATCCATCACAAAAAAGAACTTTAAAAATGCTATTCCTCTATTTTTACTGTTTTTTCTAGTAACAAAACTAAATATTTTTAACAGAATATGAAAATTGTTGATTTACTCTTTAATCTTGTTGAATTCTTTTTATAAATTTTTTCTAAGATATTTCAGCACTTAGTTTTGTGTTGTACATTGAAAATCAGAAAAAGATGATTTGTCAGTGTTTTGGAATTAAAACAAGTTTCACTCACAAAATGAGGCTTCTTTCTTTTCTTTTCATGTGCCATGTCCTTCCAGGACATAGGCAATCATGGCTCTCTACGTCCCTCTGTCCCTTGCAGCTCTCAATAAGTTCCTTTCCCCTGCTTCCTCCCCCAGACCATGTTCTGTCATCCACCTACTCAAGCTTGTCAGGCATGTCACATGCTGCTTTCCCTTGTCTCTCTTTCTCTCTATTCGACCCGTGAGTATCAGATTCTCCAGGCCCTCCTTCCTCATCACGTGTCCCAGAAACTTCAGCTGCCTCTGCCTGATAAGTATAAGCCTTCTCCTTGTTTGTAACCTCTCTAAGACCTCATCGTTGCTCATACGCTCAGTCCATGATATCCTCAGCATCCTTCTGTAGAACCACATCTCTGCTGCCTCGAGTCTCTCCTTCATCTTTGAGGAGACCGTCCAGCATTTGCTGCCATAAAGGAGGACAGATGTCATGTAACAGCTCAGTATTCTTTTCTTTGTTACCAAAGAAATTCTCCTGTCTTGCAATACTCTGCCCATCTTTTGGAATGCGTCCTTGGCCATTCCAATACATCTACAGATCTCAGTGTCGCACTTACCGTCCTCTGTCAAGACACTTCCCAGATATTTAAACTTCCGCGTCTGCTTGATTCTAGTGTTCCCGACCTGCAAATCATATTATTGCATGTATAATGTCAGTGCATTGCAATTGATTTATTATAGGAAAACGTTGTAAATAATTTTACTATAAAAATGCATTGAAAAGTAGTCAGGAATTAAAACAAGTTACTGTAATTTGAAAAAAAAAAACCCACTTAGCTAATGAGGAAGCAAGAGATGAGGTGAATGAACTGTGAAACTAATGTGTGTGGCTGAGTGATTAAATATTGGTGGTGGCAACCATAACCAGTGAGTAGTGAGGATTTTATAAAAGAAGAATAAAAAAAATGGAGGATGCCTGTTCCTATGGATTTTAGGGAGAAAGTCAGGCAGAGTGTGAAAGGGTAGAGGACAGTATAGCCGACAGAGACTGATGATAAGATGGAAATTTGTTACATTCCTATTGAGAGCAAAATTGAGTAAAACCCAAGTGAATCTCGGTTAAGCTTTACTTTTCTTCCCCCAGACTACAGTTACATTGAAAAATATGCCCATTATATGTTTAATATCAGTGCATTGCTATTGTTTCTACTATAGAAAAGCATTTCAAATAATTTTATTATAAACTAGCCAAGGTACCTGGCGTTGCCCAGGTGTACATGGCTGCAATTGTATAACTGCACCCCCCTATCTAGAAATGTCTGCCTGCATTCTTGCTTGCATGCATCATCAGTTGGTATACTAAGCTATGCACTCTTCTCACTTATATTTTTTATGGTATGTCCTTCACAAGTCTTTGATTTGAATTCCATCGATAAAACCTTCTTGTTTGGTCATTGCTTATGGTTAAATCGTTTCAGTGTTTTAGATATTAAGTACATTTCCTATGTCCATAATAACTATCAAATAGTATGGCATTGTTCACAAATCTAATAATCAAACAAAAACAGCATTGAAACGTCAGAACTTGATTCAACTGCAAGTGCAAATGCATGAACGCCCCTGTTTCTTCACACGTTTACTATAAAACTGGGGTTAATAAGAGGTTCTTCAGGAATTTTTCTCTTTTAATGCTTCAATAATCCTTCTCAAACAATCTTTGCATCAAAGGTTGTATGAATGCCAATTTATGATAGAATCATATGAAGAAACGATTGGTTAAATGGCAAATGCCAATTTTGGACCTGGTTTGTTGCAGATTTCATCCACTTAACTGAAAGCCAAACATTCATGCAAGGCAATTTGTGTGTCATATGTAATTTACATGGCAAATTTGGAAAGCATCAGATGAAAAGCTAGGGCCGAAAACAGGCTTTTTGAACAGTTTTTCATGGTTCTTCATTATACTATGGGGGAGCAAACAAGACTAAAACCACAATATCTTATTTCTTGCATGATGTTAAATTTTTTGTGACATGTGTGAAGAAAATCAAATAAAGAAATGAGGAAGCTGTTCAAATTATATATTTTTTACAGCTTTTTGCAATTTTTTGTCTGAAGCCCAAACTATCAAGCAGTTTGCATAAACCTCGTAACATGAGCTGATGTTTTGTATTAAGTGCAAAGAACCTCAGCTCATCCAGTAAAACTTTTGTTCACGTGTAACTTTGCCTTGGTTTTTGAAAAAGTTGTACCCACCTTCAATTTAACGATTTTTCTGTGAAACCCGGGGTGGGGTGGAGATTGAAAACTTAGTCTTGACTTCTCTGGTAAATTTGCATCATGTGTGTACAATTTCATTGAAATCAGTCAAGAAATGTGGACATGCATAAATAGCATACACACATACAGACAGACATCTTCTATTTTATAGATATAGATATGCATTGACCCCTGAAAAAAAAAATTATCAGTGTTCAGAAATTAAAACAAGTTTCAAGGACAAGATGAGGTTATTTTATTTATAATATCAGTGCATTGCAATTAATTTTAGTATAGTGAAGGATTTCAAATAATTTTAATATAAAAGTACATTGAAAGTAAAGAGAAAGGATAAACAGTGGTCAGGAAATAAAAGAAGTTTCATTGACAAAATGAACCTATTATATATATAATGTCAATGTACCACTTGATTTTACATTTGGAAAGTATTGCAATAATTTTATTATAAAAATGCATAGAAAATCAAGAAAACAGTTTTTCATTGGTCAGAAATTAAAGCAAATGTCACTGACAGAATACAGGTAGGAAATATATAATTTTAAAAAATATTTTAATATAACAAAATTAAAACAAAAAAAAAAACAGAAGACTTGGAAGTCAAATTAATAATTGCACAAGATTAGAGGCCGAAAGGGAATGCTTATGTAGATAAAATGTCTGGAAATAAACTTATAATTTGGTCAATTTTAATATCTTTTATTCAATCTTGTTCTTTTTACATTTTTTTCTCTTCACACTTATCAGAACTTCATGCCTCACATCGCTTGTGTCGATGCGATTATTCATATATTTTTTATCTGATCTAAAGATTTTTAAGAAGAGAAAGAAAAGGGTGAGGTTGAACAGGAAGTGACAAAATATTGTAAAGAGATGGCTGCCTCTACTTCAGACAGTTTCAAGCCACCCCCTTGCCAAAAGGGTAACATATGTCAGCTTCTCTTTGATATAACAGAACATTGCAATTCCAAAATGTATTATTTCATAAACTATCTAACGCAAAGACCTGTATATTTAAAAAAAACAAAAACATTTATATATAATAAACAATATTAAATATTCACTCCTCTGTTTTACAGAATTACATCCAATCTTTGGAGGTTTGACTGTAAAAGAGTGGATGTAATTCCACAAAACACTGTGTAGGGACAAAGATAGATAGATATAAACAAACTGGGATAGATAGATAGATAGATAGATAGATAATGAATAGCCTGAGATAGATAGATAGATAGATAGATAGATAGATAGATAGATATGAAAACATTGAGATAGATATGAACAGACTAAGATAGATATATAGATAGATATGAAAACATTGAGATAGATATGAATAGACTAAGATAGATAGATAGATAGATAGATAGATAGATAGATAGATAGATAGATAGATATTCACAAACTGAGATTGATATTCACAAACTTAGATATATAGATAAATAGAAACAAACTGAGATAGATAGATATGAGCAAACTGAGGTAGATAGATAGATATGAGCAAACTGTGATAGTTATGAACAAACTGAGGTAGATATGAGCAAAGTGAGATAGATAAATATATAGACATGAGCAATCTGAGGTAGATAGATAGATAGATATTGTTCACCTGATACAAAGCCCAAGAGCCACTCGGGGTTACTGAATGATATTGTTTTATAGATGTAAGTCTTGTGGATTATTAGGATAGATAATGGTTGATACTGGATTTGAAGTGGTTAATATTGCAATAGTCAGAAAGCATCCTTTCAATTGTTTGTTTCACTCAGCAATGTCTCTTGCAAAGAAGCTGCCTGAAAGGAACTTTCTTCTTACCAATGAAATACAAAGGGAATGAGGATTGTTTTCACCTTGCATACATGTTATAGTGGGTCTTAGCTGTGAAGGTCTGAGCTGGTGGAACAAGGGAATGTAGCTCATTGAAACATTTGCCATGTAAATAATGATATAGTAGCGATAAGCCTGTGTCATTGTGTCTGTTGGAAAGGGGTTGTAGGGCAAAAATGAATTCATCACCTACAAAGCCGCATAAAAGATTTTTCACTATGTTCAGGCTGCAAAGTAAGGACCAGGCAGCCCCAGCCCAGATTTGGGATCTGATTGTTGTAAAGGTTTGTGGTGTAAGGAACCGACAATTTGTGTAGCAGCTTGATGTCTTGGATGAACTTGAGCCTTCCTTGCTAGATGCCCAAATCAAGGAGCCTCTTTGAGAATGCAACCATTCATTAAGTCTGGTGATATATGAACATATTGAAATAAGAAGATCAGGCTTAGTAGATGGACCAGACTAAGATAGATCACAGGTACTTACGAAGAATTTATTTATAGAAAATCTTTATATTATACTTTTTTAAAATTCTTAAATATGATCCAAATTAGTTTTTTGATTGAGAGAGAGAGAGAGAGAGAGAGCGGGAGAGGGAGGGAGAGAGAGAGAGCGCGAGAGAGAGCGAGAGAGAGAGAGAGAGCGAGAGAGAGAGAGAGAGAGGGAGGGAGGGAATGCATAGGTATCTTATAAGAGGAGGGATATGGATTGGAAGATTGTGTTGCATCATTCTCCCAAATGAGGAGGGCCTGCTTAATTTCTTTTTTACTTGGACTTGAACACTGAAGTAGATTTCATTTTCTTTCAAATGTAATAAAGCATAAAAGCACATGCACACACACACACACCAGGAATTTCTGTGTGTCTGTATATGTGCCATGATTATGTGTGTGGTTTTATAGATCTACTCATATTAAAAAATGTATGTGATTTATAGTATTACGTATATATGTGTATGTACATGCACTTTTATATTATGCAATGTGCTTCCTAAAAGTGCTCATTATTTGAGATAATGTGTTTATAATTAGAGACAGTGTGGACATAGGAATCAACACTGCATGGTGGCTATCAGTTTTATGTATATGGCAGGAAACTAACAGTAACAATACAGTGCTGATACCCATGTTTACCTACACACTCTCTTCCCCCAACTCTCTCTCCATATATATATCTCTATCTATAAATGGCATTCTGTTAGTGTGTCTGTCAACTTGTTACCTCATTCTTCAGATTTTTCGATTGTTCCTCTGATTTTTAAAAAAATCAATAAAACCGATAGGTGGTCGAATATTAATTCGAAAAAATTCATCAGTTTTTCAGTGATAGTTTTCACAAATTACAAGTGATATCCACCAAACTCACATTGAGCAATGTCCTTACTTATAGTTTTGAGGTGCTGTTCTTTGTTTTTAAAAATTGATATCAGTTATTGAAAAAATCGATAAAATCGATCATTTGGGACATCTGATTCAAATCCAGTCAGGCTGATTTTTGGCTCTGTTTTTCGCAAACTGCAAGGAATTTTCATGAAAATCATGTTGAGCATTAGTTTTATCAACAGTTATTAGTTGCTGACCTTTTTCTTCAATATCAGAAAAATCGATAACATCATGCCACTTTTGACTTCCAATTCAAATCCAGTCAGGCTGATTTTTGGCTATATTTTTCGCAAATGGTGAAGAATTTCCACCAAAATTATGTTGAACATTGTTTTTATCAACAGTTATGAGGTGCTGACATTTGTTTTCAATATCGATATCAATTACTGGAAAAAATCGATACAATCAATCACTTTGGGACATCTGATTCAAGTCCAGTCTAGCTGATTTTTGGCTATATTTTTCGCAAATGGCGAAGAATTTTCAGCAAAATTCCTGTTGAGCATAGTATTTACCGACAGTATTGAGGTGCTGACTTTCGTTTTCAATATCGGTTTCAATTATCGGATAAAATTGATGAAATCATACCCCTTTTGACCTCCCATTCAAATCAAGTTTACCTGGATTTGGCAATGTTTTTCGCAACTTGCTTGGGATTTTGATTAAATTTATCAACTTTAGTCATGACAATTAAAAAGTTTTGCCCTGTGAGCTCCTTTGTGACCAACTAATACTTGAGGGAAGTCGATACAATCATGTCTTCATCGGAAATTGCGAATACACCAATCAAATGTATATTCAACTGAGATGTCTACACTACAGACTGTACAGCTGATTGTTATTCACACACGCGTGACCATGCTTCACATAGTGGTATCTCATTGGCTGA
>OZ038499.1:90556455-90588955 GCA_964036315.1 Acanthosepion esculentum | reverse complement strand
TCATAGCAGATGGAGATTTATGAGCCGAACTTGCCAAAGAATGTTTTTAATTGGAGTTTTGGAAATAATTATCAATCACAAAAACTTAATAAATAGTCTAGCTTATTGTTTGAACCAGCATGCTCAACTTGGTTGTTATGCTCAGGTTTAGACCATTGTATTCTTCAGAATTCTTTAGGGGTCAATCTTCATTCTGAGTACTCTTGGAATTTTGAACCAAACTCTTTATTTTGGGATAGTAATGGAAATATCAGCCATTTCCTTATACGGAAACATTCAGCATTCATTGACCAAGCAGCTTTTGTTTTTTGTTTAATCATTTCATTACAAGCAAGGCAATAAAGCCACTAAGATGCAAGGGTTTACTGAGTGTGGGAGAATATGAGAAAAATTACTATTGAAGAGAGAAAACAAGAATTAAGAAGACAGAAGATAACAATTGACATTGCACTTAAATTTTTAAGATCAAAATTGACTGGGAAGCAAGAATCCAGAAGTGAGTTCCACAAGTGAGAAGTGTGAGAAGAATATGTTAGCATAGAAGTTACAGTTACATAGCTATTTCAACTGTCAAATGATGAGACCTTGCCATCAATTGCTTGTACTATTTTCAGTAGAAATTTATAAAACGTTCCACTCAAAACAATTCTTCAGGAAAATAGGTTTCACAAGTCCAGTAGTTGTTATCACTCTTTCCAGTATTAATGGGGGTTTCCTTCCTAACCTTTTGTTTGAAGTACCAGCATCTTGATTATGTCATTATTTTCTCATTGAGTTACATTTGATATCCATTTTAGTTATTGCTACTGTTTAAAGTTCTCAAGTGATGTGATTTCTTATATCTGCTATAGTTCTATGATTCTATAGTGTCAGTCCATGAGGTTTGAAGAAATATGGTCCTGGCTAAGACTTATGGACTTCATTTGCTCAAAGACATTTTTAACCATTGATCTTAGAAAGCTGTTGTATATAGCCTAGAGTTTAGATGATTCTGAATAGGCTTGATGCTATGCATGACATCCGTATGAAAGTCCCAATCTGATAAGGCTATTTAAGAACATGACTCAAATTTTCAGGTTAATATTTTGGTTTTGTTGCAATTGGAGATGTTGGGTGAAACTAGTGCAGTCTATTGTATATTCAATTTCCTTATCTCCTGTACTAAATTCGTTATAACTGATCCATATACTGAGGTATTTGTAGTGTTTGGTATTTAATATATCCATATCCTGAATTTTTATAATAGATTCAGGGTAAGCACCATCATTGATTTCATTCCAATTCCAGATCATAGTATTCGTTTTTGAAAGTTTTATCTTGAGCCCTACTTGTAATAATTGGTAGATGATGTTGAGGTTCTGTTTAAGATCATTCTTATCCTAACTATGGATATCTATGTCATTGGCATAGCTTTCCTCCCTTCCCACTTCTGTCATCAACAGTACATTATCCTAAGGAAGGAAAAGAGGATCATTGTCTTTTATTGGTAGATTTATTTGGGATGTAGCATAGAAGGCTTAAATGGCCAGTGCTCATCTTATCACAGACATGCTTGTAAGTATGCAGAGCTTAGTTGAGGAAAAGATTAAATAGCTCTCATTTTCTCCTTGTCATACTGATGAGACTTGAAATGTTTCTACATTGGGGGCCTCACCAGACATGTAAGAATTTGAGGATTGATTAAATTTCCTCTATTAAATTGATGCATTCAGTGGATTCAGAACTTGGAATCAATTGGTCTCATTCTGGTTTTTGTGCTTTGGGGAAATATCTCTTGCTTATTTCTTCTACTGAAACAGCATGTGACTTTTCAGTACTACATGATCAAGGGATTGAACTCTTAACTGCCCATGCAGATATGGTTTAACTAAAACTAGGCCATGTTTCTCTTGGGCAGTCTAATGGAATAATTATTATAGGTGGAGAGATTGTGTGAGTGTCCTGATTCAAATGGTACCATTCTTCAGCATGTCCTTTCTTTTTTAATCAGATGCTCCTAGATGCTGTTCATCTACAGGGGTCTGACACTATTTTTGGGACACTTTGAAAAGTGTGCTTAAAGGTGTTTTTTGCTGCTGAGAGCTTTTGTGTTGATGAGTAGGTAGTTCAGCAGTAACTGTCCATTAATAGTATGAACATTGATTGATGGGTTTGTCTTTGGTTTCATGTTTTCTTTATTTTTACTTCAACTTAGGCGATACTATTTTTCGGACATGACACAAATTCCGGGTTTTTTTAATGATTTAGTCGTCGAACGTCTACAATATGCAAATTTTCTGCAGGTAAATTGTACCCTGACCATTACATTTGAGTATCTTTACCATTCATTGCGAAAACGTATTAAAATCCTGAAGAAGAATGCATTCAAAAGAAGTCATCAGTTTGGTCCAAAAGAAGAGAGAAGACGGGCTCAGCATCCGAAAGATCGCCGCTGAGATGAAGCTACCGAAGTCAACAGTTGAATACATGCTAAGTACAGACTATGAGAGGACAGAAAAAAACAATTTCCAAGAGAACAGAAAGAAGAATGAAAAGGAGTGTTATGAGGTTGTTATCATCTGGAGAAAAGGTGACAGCAAAGAAAGTAAAGGAGAAGTGTGAACTTGACGTCAGTGTTCGAACTGTACAAAGAAAGCTACACGAAATTGGACTTAAGTATGCTAAAATCAAGAAAAGAATTACACTAACGAGAAAACACAAGGAGGCAAGGCTGGAAAGCGCCAAAAGATGGATAACAAACCATGTCGACTTCAAGAAAGTGATATTTACTGATGAAAAACGTTTTAAGTTCGATGGAACTGACGGGTGGTGTACATGGTCAAGAAAAGGTGAACCTGTTATTCTCAACAAGAGACAGATGGGAGGAGGAGGAGTCATGGTTTGGGGTATGGTATTTCTGAATCGAAACTTGTGGCTCAAGTGGTTAAAAGGACGTCAAAATAGCTTGAGCTACAGAGAACTTTTGGAAAAGAGAGCCCTACCACTCATAGAAAAAGAAATGGGAAGTAATTTTATTTTGCAGCAAGATAACTGCAGCATCCATGTGGCCAAATCAGTGAAAAATTGGATGTGTGAAGCAAATATAACTACTCTGGAATGGCCTGCAAGAAGTCCAGACTTAAATTTAATTGAAAACATATGGGAAATGCTTGCAGAGCTTGTTTACGACAGGCCAGAAATAACCAGAGAGGCTGAACTGTGGCAGCGCATAAAAGATGCTAAAATAGACTGCTAGAAACACGAAGAGACGTTATTATCAATATGTACGAACATTATGAAGATAGACTGATAGAAGTCATTGAAAAAAAAGGTGCTGCCATAAACTATTAGCATTGTTTCTGCAATGTCTGAAAAATACTGTCGCTTGTGCAATGTGAAAATTTGTAAAAAAATAAAAATACTTCTAATTTGAATTCTGCTTTTCCATTTGTAGTATTGAAACAGTTTTTAAATGTTATTGCCATTATACTAAAACAGTACAGACTGCCTGTGCTACCTAAAACTTGAAAAAATAAAGTGCCTGAAAAATAGTGTCGGGCCCCCTGTAAGTGTTTCTGTCATTTTATCAACAAGTATTGTTCTCTGTCTATTATTTTGATGTCATTTCACCGGGGTTGATTACCCCACATTACTCAATATATATAAACTTCTCTCTATTAATCATCTGAGAGACCCTTCCATCAGCATGGTTGATGCTGACCTCCAGGAAAAGTGACTTGCTGCACCTTTTCAGGCTCATGTTCTCAGTTGACATGAAGTGGAAAAACTATATTAAATCTATTGCTAGGTCAGCTGCTAAGAAAGTCGGGTCACTGTGTCAGGCTAGACAATTTTTCTCTCCAGAATCTATCTTACATATCATGCTTAGAATATTGCTGCCACATATGGTCTGCAGCCCCTGCTATTTACCCTGAGCTCCTTGATAAGCTCCAAAGAAGAATCAGCAATATTATTGGTCCCAATCTGGCAGCTCAGCTGCAGTCACTTTCTCACCACCTTAAGTTTGCCTGTTTCTACCTTTTCTATAAATGCTTTTGTTTTAATTGTTCGGGTGAGCTCTTTGCTATGGTACCTAGATTTTCTTTTAATTTAAGCGCAGTACTAGACTGGCATCAAGATCTGACCAATTTACAGTCGGTGAGATCTAGTTACATCTAGTTGCCTAGATGTAACCATAAATTCTATGCTAACAGTTTTTTTTTTTTGCACTTCTCGCTTGTGGAACTCTGTTCTGGCTACATGCTTTCCAGTCAACTTTAATCTGTAAAAATTTAAATTTAATTTAAATAGTGACAGTAGATAGTGATTGCACTATCTACTGTCCACCTGATTACTCGCTTCTCTTTCAGTTCATCATTAATGTTTCTTTTCCTAATTCTTCTACACACTGTAACCCCTTTGGCATTTTAATGGCTTTACTGCCTTGCATGGGGTAATACCGATTAGAAAATAAAATAAAGAAAGAAATGATCAGCTTTTAAAGGGGAGGACAACTGTTTTCTCTTTGTATCTTTTGCCACAAGTGCATAAGATAATTCTTGGTTACATTTTCACCTGAATGGATCTTGGTTTGGTGGTGATATCGCCAAAATGTTGAAATGCTTTTGAATTCTGTCCTAATGTTGTATGGGCCACAGATCCTCCAAATTATTTCAGATAAGCTCCTTATAGATGGTAGGCAGGCAATGGCAGGTTTTTTTTTTTTTTGTTGACCTTAACTCTTCTGTCTCTACTCATAGAAGATTATTTTATGTTTTTAATACTAAAATTCATCCAATATACGACTCACGAGGTCATAGCAGGTACTACCAATTGTAGTATTTTTCGTACAGGGTTTTATTTTAACAAAATACAATAAAGAAAGAAATACAGAAAGGAAAAAATACTATCAAAGCAAGGAGGTACTGGAAATTTTAAAAGTTCTTAAATGGTCGCTAACCATGTTGGTGACTTTTGGTAACTTCTAAATTTTTTTTCTTCTTCACCCAAAACTGTCTCTGCTATCAAATTGGCTATAATGACTGATGTGTGATATTTCTTTTTTTACAATGATGTTCCCTCTGTACAAGGTCCAAGATCCACTCAATGTAGAGGGTTACAGATTAAAAGGCACAGTTTATGAGGATGTCTGCGGAAGAAATGGTTAAGCCTGAACTTGTACAGGTTAAGATTGTAATGAATGAGGATGCATCATCCTGGGAGTGGAACTTAGATCTCACTAATGAAATATGAAGGGAATGAAGGTGGTTAGCTACAATGTGCATAGTATGCCAGGTCCGAGCTGTGAAGGTTAGAACTGGTGGAACTGAGGAATGTAGTTCATCTGAGCACTTTCCATGCAAATAGTGATAGAGCAGTGAGTGACATTTCATCTGTGAGAACACTTTTGGACTCTACTGAGACTGGAAAGTGAAGATTGGGCAGCTCCTGCTCATATACCACGGCAATACTCCACTTTCAGCCTGATCTGACTCTTGTAAACATAGAGGTTAGCAGGAAGAAGATATTTATTTCTGTAAATGCAGAAATTGCGGCAAAGGATAGCAGGAAGAGTCAGGTACTTACTTGAGTGGTACAGGAAACTGACCATTTTTCCAGCATCTTTAGCAATGATCATATATATGAGTTCCACTGAAAGGTCTGGGTTGAGTTTAAATCCCAAAAGCTAAGCAACGTATTAAGAAACAAGAAAAATGTTGTTAGAAACAAAGAAAAGAATACTGAACTGTAATGTAATATCAATCCTATATGACAGTGAGTGTTGCGAAATATCCTTACAGATAAAGAAAAGACTTGAAGAAACAGAATTGCGATTTAATAGAAAGATGCTGAGAATATGATGGACTAAACATGTGAACAACAACAAAGTTTTAGACTAAATGAAAACAAAAAGGACACTTATAATTAACATTAGGAAGAGATAGTTGAAATTTGTAGAGCACATAATGAGGACGGAAGGCTTGGAAAATTTGATACTCACAGGACAGATTAAAGGCAAGATGGACAAAGGAAAGTAAACCGTAACCTCCCTAGGGACCTTGAGTAAAAGACTGGCAGAAATGGGATTTGGAGAGAACTAAAAGACAACATTTATTAAGAGCTACAAAGGACAGGAAATTGTGGAGAGCTATGATCACCAATGTCTTGAAGGGACATGGTACATAGAAGAAGAAGAATGTGAAATATTTTCATACTCAGATATCTAATATGTTAATCAGTTGGTACATCTATCCACATGCGTGCAAAATTAAGTACAATACATTCCTTCTGAGAATAAAAAAATCTTTGGCAAAATTTCTAGGCTAAGTTAAAGCTTGTATTGTCAAGGTTATAAAAGAGATTTTAATTTCTATGGTTTTATTTACTAAGGGGTTGTTGTTCACATTTCTTTACTTGGAAAAAAAAAAGTGGCACCAATTCTTTATTTGATTTGTTGGCTAACTTGCAAGCAAGCCCATCATTTAATTGACCAGATGGTTTTGCCGTTTGGTAAATTTATTGGTTCCAAGAATTTTTCTTTTTTCTATCTTTCCTTTTTATAGTATCTTCACTTGTTCATTTCAAAGAAGCAGGTTGCTATGACAGCAATAAAAAGTAAAAAAAAAAAATAATAATTGTGAAGAATTCTTTCATCTTTGGGAACTGGTTCCTGACAACTGACACATTTTTTCAAGCAACTTTGCTGCCAGAATTTTTATTGAAAGAGTGACAGAAGGAAAGAACTAGAATGAAAACGGAAGGAAAAATTGAAATATTGGGAAAGACTAAATAATACAAAAAAAGTAGCAAAAGATATTTAATGTGTGTAAGTGCATGTCCTTTCAGGATGTGGGAGATCATGGCTCTCCACAATTTGTCACTCTTAGTAAATTTTGTCATTTTTCTGTCTCTCCTAATCCCTGTTCTGCCAGACATTTATACAAGATTGTAAAGTGCTGCTTTCCTCTATCCCTCCTGGCTTCAATATTACCTGTGAGTATCAATTTTTCTAAGCCCTCTTTCCTCATGTGTCATAGAAACTTATTTTCAATTTTAAGTATAAGTGTCCTTTTTGTTTACATTTTTTTCTAAAACTTTGTAAATTCCTCACATATTCAGTCCATGGTATTCTCAGTATCCTTCTGTAGAACTATATGTTGCTTCAAGTTTCTTCTCCATCTGTGAGGAGATTGCCTAGCATTCACTGCCATATAAGAGGTGTGATATTACATTACAGTTCAGTATTCTTTTCTTTGTTTCTGATGAAATTTTCCTGTTTCTTAATACTTTGTTTACCATTTGATAGTTATCCTTTGCTATCTCAATGTGACTTTGGATTTCAGTGTTGCATTTTCCATCCTCTCTTAAAATACTTACAAGATATTTAATTTTTTGTACATGATTTTGGCATCTCCAATTTGTAATTCACATTTTGAGCTGCCCCTTTTGCTGACAACCATGCATTGTGACAGTATTTCATGACTCATTTATAAGATCTGTTTTTATTTTTTTATTTTATTTTTTTTTTTAAGCGAATCACCCCAAGCAAGGCTGGAGGCCACTATCATGCAAGGGGTTATAGAAGGGTTGGAGGAAGAGCAGATAGGAGTGGTAAAGGAGAGGATGTGGAGAAAGAGAAAGACAGTGGATCAAGGCAAGGGGGTTACAGAAGATTTGGAGCGAGAGCAGATAGGAATGAAAGGTGAAAGGATGTGGAGAAGGGAAGTGGATAGATCAAGGCAACTGGAGATGTTGATTGACGCTACACTTAAACCGTTGGAGATTGTATTTGTCAGGGAAACAGTAATAGGGAAGGGAGTTCCATAGGCGAGATGTGCGAGACATGAAGCGAATTATTATATTTCCAAATATTACAATTTCATAACATGTATTTTTTATTAAAAGTTGGCACATGTGTCAGGACTTCCATTCCTTTCATCAGCCAAAGTTTTAATCTGAATTAATTTTAAGTTCAACCCAGTACAATGGTAATGGTAATATTAGCTGTTTCCTTATAAGGAAACATTCAGCATTCATTGACCAGATAGTGACTGCTGCTGTCAGTTGAAATTTATAAAATCTTTCTCTTGAAACAATTTTCAGGGAAATAGGTTTCTCTAGTCTAGTAGATTTTATCACTCTTTCCAGTATTGATGGGGGCTTCCTCCATCAATACTGGAAAGAGTGATAAAATCTATGCCTTTTGCTTGGGACAGTGTAATGTCAGCATCTTGATTATGTCATTATTTTCTCTTTGGGTTACATTTGATATCCATTTTAGTTGTTGCTACTGTTTAAAGTTCTCAAGTGATGTGGTTTCTTATCTCTGTTAAAGTTCTTCATTAGTGATTCTGTCGTGCTAGTCCATGAGGTTCAAAGAAATATGGTTCTCGCTAAGACTTATGGGCTTCATCTGCTCAAAGATATTTTTAACCATTGATATTTTTGAGTAATATGTGCAACCCATTTTAGTTGTCGCTGCTATTGAAAGTCTTCAAATGATGCGGTTTCTGCTGTACGGTACAGTTCTTTGTGACTCTGTAGCACCTGTCCACAAGGTTTGAGGAAGGATGGTCCTTGCCAAGTGCTACACACTTGATGTGCTCAAAGCCATTTTTAACCATCGATTGGAGAAAGCAGTTATATACAGCCAACAGTTTAGATGTTTCTGAATGAATTTGACACTAAACATGGCATCCAGATGAAAGTTTCAAGTGATATCATTTCTGTCATTTGGTACATTTCTTTGTTGGTGATTTTGTAGTGCCAGTCCACGAGGTTCAAAGAACGACAGTCCTTGCTAAGATCTGCAGGCTTCATTCACTCAAAGCCATTTTTAATCATTGATCTCAGAAATTGGTTGTATGCAACTGACAGTTTAGATATTTCTAAATGAGTATGATACTATGCATGGCATTCATATGAAAGTCTCAATTTGATGAGATTATTTAAGAACATGTTTTGGTTTGGTAGCATGTGTGGTGTTATCTTAGAGGCATTATTGCCTTGCTTGGAGTGAACTGATTAAAATAACAAAAATATAAAATACCAATTGATTCTATAGCAAATAGCAAGGTGATAATGCCACTAAGATGCAAAGGGCTACATGAAGTGAAAGAGAATGAAAAGACTTTAAAAAGAACTGGAAACCAAATTCTAAATCTCTACTCCTGTTCAAAAAAACCAGGGAGGAGTGCAAACCAGATGATAGACAAACCTATCTATTCCTATTGAGGAAAAATAAATAATTTCATGTTGTGTTTAAACTTAAATGCACTAACTGTAAAGTTAATTATATTGGTAAGACATCTCATCATTCGCAGGGCTTTCATTATGCAAGTCCTTAACCAAATGGATTAACATGCAGAGAAAAGAGAAAGGTGATTCGCTTAATCATGGATGCAGTGGAGAAAGCTTCCAGATGGCTGTGAATCAAGAGAGCCAATGATTGGCACTTTGAGTGTGGTTTATATTTTTTTTACCTTTTGAAACATTCTTGAAGTGAAAGAGTAACACATAATTTTAAGTTGTCTAAATAGTTCATTTTATTTTATATTTTTTTATGTATAGTTTTTTTATGCTTTTTAACTTAGAAAACAACACATTATTTTCCTAGATTTTCGTTTTAAGGCAGTTATTTAACAACTTCTTCAATGTTGTATCTAAGTTGAATAGTTAGATAGCGTAAACATTATCCTGTCATAAGATTTTCATAATTAGATTGATAGGTGTTTCAAAGGCTGTCTAATTCAGAATTATGTTTTGTTTTTTTTTCTTTTGGAACATCCACGGCTTATTTGATAACCCTTTGAATATGAAGGTGTTTTTCTCCTTTATATGAATTTCCTCTTAAAAAATGAGTATATTTGTGAGTGTGCATGTGAGTGTTTGTGCATGTAGGGGTGGAGGTGTGTGTGCGTGTGTGTGTGTAGATGAGTATAGCATTATTTATTTTAGAATAAAGAAACTTGCCCATTGCTGATCATTCTATGCACCAAAACTTGCCGGGCTCATCCGTTCCATTTATGGATTGGGGAAACCTGAATTTTACATTCTCTCATTCTAATGGAGGTGGAGTGTCTGCAGATGAATCTGACTGGAGAAAAGCTGATTGGTGGTTTTACAGGCTTCTAAAATTTCTTTTAAAGTCATTTGCATTTTTTTTCCCACATGGTTCAAAGGAGTCTGGTATTGGACAAACCCGAAATTCCTAAGGATCCCAGAGCAACATCACTGATGATGTGGCTGCAGTCATCTTACAGATGTATTTTTAAACTCATCATTTCCGCAGACATGCAATGGAACTCTTAAGAAACTTAATATTTATTATCTTATACATTCTTGGCAGGAAAGGTTCTAATTAGCTACTCTACTTTTCTAAACTAATTGATTTGCTTTCTATGTCTTAACTCCTTGCAGGTTATTTAAAGCCATAAAATACTTTTAGATTGTAAAAAATTTTGAAGATAATAATGAGTTAATGATACAAATCTTATTAATTAACCCTTAGCTGGAGGGAGAAGAAGTGGATTAATACCTTTCCCAAGAGTTTTTGTGCATAAATTAATATAATGAACCCAACTGAAATTGGAACTTGACTCTCAGAGTTCCATTTCCAAGCCATTATCCATTGCATTAACCTCACATACAAACTTATGGCACCTGGTATTCCCAAGCAATACCCATCTACGTACTGACCAAGTCTGATGTTGCTTAATTTCAGTGATCATACAAGATGTGTTTCAATGTGAGATGGCCATAAGATTTCTACTTTCTAAACATTTTTTTAAATTATCCTAACCCTGTTAAAACTTGTTTCTTTTTAATTTTCAAAGTTTTCTAATGTCTTAATTCTATTTAACATGTTTATAGTTGTCTCTATGAAGCAATTAAATTTAACTTTTAAAATGGTTTTCAGCTTCAAATTATATTGAATTTGGTGACATTTGTATTTGATTTTAACAAAATAAGGAATATATTATTTATTATCTTCATATCTTATGCAGTTAAGATACACAGATGACACTATACTGATAGCAAATCAGAAGGAAAACTGAAAGAACTCATATACAAGGTAGTAAAGGAAAGCAAGAAGAAAGGAATAACTATTAACTGTAAGAAGATAAATTGAGTGATTTTTTTTTTTTTTACTGCTTATCAACCGTTAACGTGTTATTTCAAGCCAGAAATAATTTGATTTACTGATACAAATCATACTAATTAACCCATAGCTGGAGTGAGAAGAGATGGATTCATATCTTTTCCATAAATGAATACCCATTACACTACACTCACATCCATGCTTACGGTACCTGGTTTTCCTGAGCGGTTACCCATCAAAGTACTGACTAGGTTCGACATTACTTAACTTTGCTGAGTGTATGAGAACAGGCATTGTTAGATTTTGTTTTGGTAGATAATAATAATTTACTGATACAACTTCTACTAAGTAATCCATAGCTGGGGGAGGAGAAGAGGTGGATTTGTGCCTTTCCCAAGAGTATTTGCCTGTGAGTGAATCTATCTATCTATCTATATATAAAATTCTGTGACATCCGTTAGTCCGTCCATCTGTCACACTCTCTAAAATAGTCATACATTGACCGATCGAAATCAAATTTTGGGAAGAAAAGCAAGCGGGCTGTGGGATACAAAATATAGTTGGTTTTACTAGGGTGAAGCTATTTTAAAAACGATTTAATATTTTGGTTTGCGAAATTGAATGAAAATATAGAGTTTGTAAATCTCAGCAAAAAATGGTAGCGATAACTTCAACAATAATAAATACGGTGAAAATTTCAACATGCATCAGCATGTTGCAAAAAAATTCTAGTGTTTAAAAAAAGAAAAGAACATTGGAACAAAATACAATTTTAAAACAAATAAGCCCCAAAAGGAATTATAAAAAAAAGTATTCCTGTTTTCTTTTATCTGATATTACTGTGGGATTACGAAGTGCCTGAAGCCCCTTCCTGAAACTAATTATTCTTTGATAACATGTGCAACTGCAAAAATAGCATTTGCAGTGTTTGTAACTCATCTCCCAATAGCTGGATAGGGAGAGATAGATGGACTCATGTCTTTCCCAATGTTCTCAGCAGTTTTGGCCAGAGTCCGAATATCAGTTTCATGAGAAAGCATTTATTTTACACAACAATTTATTTTTCAGTATAATTTTCTACCTTGTTAATTTTTATCAAAATTTTCTACTTTGCTAATTTTTCTGCAAAATTTTCTACTGTGTTAATTTTTCAGTAAAATTTTCTACTTTGTTAATTTTTCGGCAAAATTTTCTACCGTGTTAATTTGTCAGTAAAATTTTCTACCGTGTTAATTTTTCACTATAATTTTTTGCCTTGTTAATGCAGCTAATTCAATGGTACATATTAATCAGAGAGATCAAAGATTATACAGTTAAAATTTCATCCCTAAATTTAGCTAATAAGGGTGTGTCAGGCTATGGACTTATTGATACATACTTGTATATGAAAGTACACTACAGGGCAACATTTTGAGGATTATCTTCTGGTTTTGAACAGCTGCATAAAAATTGAAGCTTGGATAATAAAATAATTTACTAGCTCACTTTGGTCGAAAGGGACTATCTCTTTCTGAACAGTTTTATCATATATGCAGTAATAATAATAATAATGATAACAGCAGCAGCACCAACAGCAGCAATGATGAAATTAACCTTTTGTGTTAATTTTATTGGTGTTGTTGCATAAAGTTTTCATATCTTTTTGCCTTATCTACCTTGCCAGCTAATGGCAAACTTAGGGTTGACAGAATTTACATTTTAGGTAACTCCCTATGTAAAAACCTGGACAACCATTCCCTAATGTGTTATATAGTTTCCGTATCCTAGTGTAATGTCCATAAAGAAATGCATAAATAAAAAACTTAATTATACTGTCACAGTGTCATAAAAAATAAATAAAAATTAATTATAGCGTCAAAAATAATTATAATAAAATAATTATAGTGATTATAATTATCATTAATTCACTCCTACTAAACCAATCAGAATTGACCCAACTTTTCTCCTATACATGCACAAACATGTGACATTCTCACTATCAGACAAGCAGTTCACGCAGACAGGTCATTGTGTGAATGAGCATTTAATCTCTTTTTCAGGCCATAATAGTAACATTTATCTTTTAGCACTCAACAAAAATTCAGAAGTAAGGAAACACCAGGAATTTCTTGTATTTTCCAACTAAATTATCTGGACACTCACTCATTACACACATCTATAAAAAGAAAACATACAAGAAAGACTGTATACACTTTACTTATTCTTTAAATTATCATTCTGTCAGATTCTGATCCATATTAGGATTATTAGGAGTATTTTAAATCTTTTTCCAGATTTTTCTTTACTTTGCCATCTAACATTGAATTAGAGGCAAAGGTGAAGAGGTTCACATTATCTGTCGATGAAGATACGACCTAGGAGGCCATATTATAATCAAAAACATTTACAGCTTTTTCTCTCTTTAAAATATACACATTTTTCTCAACAATAATCTCTCCCTGATTATATATATATAAATATATATATATATATATATATATATATATATATATTGGGTATTTGGGCAGCAATCCTTTGTTGTATCTATAAAAAATAAATAAAAATTAATTATAATGTAAAAAAATAATTATAATAAAATAATTATAATAATTATAATTATCATTAATTCACTCATTCTAAACCGATAAGAATCGACCCCCACTTTTCTCCTCTATACATACAAACATGACATTCTCACTATCGGACGGACAGGTCATTAATACATGTGTCAATAAAAATTTCATCTCCTTTTCCTTTTACAGACCATAATAGTAACATTTACTTTTTAGAACTCAAGAAAAATTTGAGGTAAGAAAACTCCAGACATTTTCTAACTAAATTATTTGGATACTCCTTACATGCATCTATAAAAAAAAAACATATGAGGAAAACTGTGTACACTTTGCTTATTCTTTATCTTATCATTCTGTCAGATTCCAATCCATATTTGATCTACATTTAACCACCAAACTCACAATTTTAGTCGATATTACTGCCTCTCATTTCTCCAATACGGCATAACAACCAGATAATAAATAATACACGTTTTGTTTCCACATCTTGCTGTTTCTCATTTTTATGAGTATTTTTGTATATATAAATGTTGGAGGGGGGGGGTATAATTATTTATTCAGAGTTATAACTCCCTACCCTAGCTGAGTAGGAGTTAATGAAGCCAAAGAAGCTATGGAAACCTATTGATTATTAAATCCAGGTAGATGGCTTAAAACTTTTGGTCTATAGAGTATCTTAAGGGTGATTAGGGCAGACCATGAATTAATGATTTAATAAATATCTGTATTTAATATTTAGATGCACTAAATATGCTGGAAGCTATCGTCTTTTTGCTACAGTTTTGAAAACTCATCAGCTCTTTAAATTTCAGCTGTCATTTGAAATTATAGCTGAAATAAATTTTATAAGTTGGCAATTGGAATATTGTTATTCAGCTTTGAATGGATATTTTATCTTCTTGCAGTTAATAAAATTGTTGTTCCATCTTCATCATTGGTTCACACACTAACACTCTTTATTTGTCTCTCTCTCTCTCTTCTACTGCTTAATCTTCCCACCCACTGCTGCCAAATAAATGTGACGTGGCCAAATTAGTTTATGCTTCAACAAAAAACTAAAGCTGAAGTGGAAAACCAAAAAAATAAGAATTATTATCTAATTGAAATGAAATATTCTCAGTCCAATAAATCTGTCACTTTGTCAGTTTGAAAAATGAGTAAAGGAAGATAATAATTGTAATTATCCTCGTCTTTTAGAATGAACAGAAAAAGATGAAATAGAAAAAAGATGTAAAAATAGAAAAAAGATAAAAAAGCAAAACAGAAAAAGGATGGAAAAGAAAAAAAGATGGAAAAAACGGAAAGATGAACAAAAGGAAAAGCAAAATAGAAAAAAATGAAAAAAGATGGAAAAACAGAAAGATGAAAAAGTGGAATAGGAAAAAGATGGAAAAGCAAAACAGAAAAAAGATGGAAAAGAAATAAGATTAAAAAAGAAAAAACAGGAAAAAGAAAAATAGAAAGGAAAGATCAATGAAAAAATGAAATAAGATGGCTAAAAAGAGAGAAAAAATGAATAAAGATGGATGAAATGAAAAATAAAAAAGGAAAAGGAGGCAAAAAGCTGGAAAACTAAAAGATGAAAAAGAAAATTAGATTAAAAAAGAAAAAAGATGAAATAAAAAAAGATAGATGAAAAAAGTAAAGAAAACTATGAATGAAAACAGATGGTTGAAAGAAAAAGTTTCAATGAAAAACTGAAACAAATAACAAGAAATTTTGAAGGAAATATGCATCTGTTGATAGCTTCAAAGTTGTAATCTCAAAATGGTCATTGGTTCAATTCTCTTTATCTGAGAAATGAGGCTTCATCTTAACACATCCAGAATGTTAGTTTTTGGATTCATATAACTTGGTACCTTCACAGAAATGTGATACTTAAGGCTTAAAATGAATTTAAACAAATGAAAAATCTTTCTTTAAGCTTTTATTGTAGTTTCAATTTCAAGCTAATAGATTAAATTTAATATTTCCAATAAGCAAAATACTTTGCAGCATTTCAAGACAAATTTAAATTGACTAGAACTAGTTGTTTTGAAATTGTTAAAAATCGCTGATTTTAGTGTCATTACAATGTCGTCACAATGTAATTCTTTATATTAAAAAAGTCTTTCAAAAATAAAAAAAAATTTCTGAAAATTTATTTGAGGAATATTAGCTGTTAAAGTTTAACTAATTTGATTTGAAATTTATAATATTATATTTATAATATTACTTACTTTAAGTTTAAAATATAACAGAAATCCATTTTTAACAGGTCAGGAGGTGTTTATTTAAGGTATTGACAGGTTGACCAACAGCTGTAAATTTTTTTTCTGTGGTGGGGATATCTGTAAAAATTGCCTGAGGAATATTATGTGAGTTCTTTTTTTCATATATTTTTTAACTATCCTGTAATCTTAAGAATTTAGGTAAATATTCTCCATAATATAATATTTTATTGAATTTTAGGTACTTTGGTTTTAAAATTGCTACAGTTATCTCCCTTATTTTCTAATACTATTGTCAGTGGACATTCGTATTTATAAAGTTGGGATGTTTATACACACAAAAAATTTTTTTCAAAATTCTTTTTAAATATTTGAAATCCCTGAATTGTAGTAAGCTTTTCCATATATGATTAGCAAATATAGTTTTTACTTAATAACAGTATCACCTAACTGGTACAAATTAATACAGAAATTTGAAAGATTTAAAACTATAAAGTATTGTAATTAAAATTTAAAAAAATGAAAACAATTCTTGTAAAAATATATTATTCATCAAAAAACTTTTTTTTCTTAAAACAGCATTGCTTATAATATATCTTATTCATAAAAGCCATTAAAAGCTTTTCTAATGAAATAATGTCTATTTTATGATTCAGAGCAGTCTTTCATTAACTGTGGGTCCCATTTTATTAAAAAATGATGATTTAAATTCTCCAAAGAGTTTGCATATAAATGATATAAACATTAAATGGTGCAAAAAGTAATTCCTTGAAATTTCATAAAATTAAATAAGCGGGGATAACAGATGTAAAGAAAAATGTTTTTACGAAGATTTTCTAAAAAAAAGATTAATTTCTAAAATAATTCATTTGTGAATAACTGTTGAAAGTTTCATTAAAATCCAACAATTATTTGATTTTTTCGAGAATTTCCAAATCAATGTGTTTTTTACTGCAAATAAAAAAATGCTAAGATTTCTTATACTAATCTTTGCTCCCCTCACTGATAAAAAAAGAAGCAAAATTTTTAACCAAAATTTTGAACATTCTAAAAAATATCAAAAAATATAATTTAATAATCAAAACATCCTTTGGTGTTTCCTCTTACTAATAACATAAAGATTTTGATGATAAATCTTTGTTTTTATCAAGTTTAGGACATTTTTTCATCATGGTATACTCATTTCTTTTTAATCTGTGAAGGTACCTATTATAAAGTGACTGATTTTATTGAGTTGTAGCTGTGCAGTTAGAGTATTGAATTAAAAGTAGTGAAGTTTGTAGTTTCACTCCTTCACTGACATTAGCTTTTTTCATTGAAATTTATTATAAATTATCTTACCTTAGAACCCTATTTGTAGTTTAATATTAAACAGTAAAAGAATTGATCAAAATGAGCTTAAATTCTAGTACTGTATATCTGGCAAGTTAATTTTTTTAATTATAACTAGTAGAAAGTATCTAAACTGAAAATATGCCTTGGGAGATAGTGACCAAGTTATAAAATGTGAATGTTTGAGGTGCAGTAATTGGAATCTGTTCCTTTGTACCTAGTAGGTTATGCTCGTTAATTTTTTAATTAATTTTTAGAATTTTTTAATTGAAAATTGTACATTTTGGTAGCCAGTCACCAAGAAAATAGCTTGGCTATTGGCTACCAAAAAGTACAATTTTCAATTTAGACAATGCGAATATTGAATTTAGACAATGAGAATTTTCAAGTTAGACAATGAAAATATTCAATTTAGACAATGAGAATATTGAATTTAGACAATGAGAATTTTCAATTTAGTCAATGGGAATATTCAAAATTACAGCTGGGACAATTCAAATGTAAATTTGAGTCCTTTGTACCTAGTCGGTGCTGTTTGTTAATGGTAACACATTTACAAGGAAATTTCTGAACTGCAAATACTTGGTAGATAATGGCCTAGTGATAACATGTGAATGTTTGAAGTTGTGGGGGGTAATTCTTACACTATCTATATTCTATTTTCTAGTGATAGGCATGTGTTTGAAACACATTGAGACAGATTCTTACTTTCACATAAAAATTCAAGTTGAAAGTATTATATTCCGTGCCAATAGGAACATATACTTGAAAAACAAGATAGATAAAATAAGTGAAGGTTTATTGTAAAAATGTAGTACAATAAGAATAAAAGTAACAGTTATGCACTAGGTCATCGCAAGTCAATCCAGTAGTGAGTGCTACTACTGGAATGTCGGTAGTTCTCTCATTAGTCAGAGTCATACTCAACAGATTCCAGCTAGTATATTTAGCTACCTCCCCACGAGGGTTACATGTGGCACAAGGCCGGGTTTAACATGGGATCTCAAAGCCTGTATGCTCAGCCAAAAATATTCCCTATTTGAACACGTATAAACGGATTCAGAGTCAGTCTACCTCACCGAACGAGACTCTGCCCTTTGGCAAAGCCTCGCCCGGGTTCCTCTCTGCCTTCGGGCAGAGTTTGAGTGTCTAGCTGGAATGGATCCCAGCTAGGATATCTAGCTATGCCCCCACGAGGGTTGCATGTGGCACAAGGCTGGGTTTAATGTGGGTTTTCCGAGCCTGTATGCTCGGCCAAAAATATTCCCTATTTGAACCTGAAAAAACAGATTCAAGGTCAGTCTACCTCCCCGAATGAGACTCTGCCCATCGGCAGAGCCTCATCTGGGTTCCTCTCTGCCTGAAGGCAGAGAGTTCGACTGTCTAGCTGGAATGGATCCCAGCTAGACCCTGTAGTCTGTTGACTTACAGATACTTATAGGAAGTTACTACCTATAGTGTAGTCACTTATGGGGGTGACAGGTTATTCCATTACATCAAAAAGTAAAACTTGGTTTAAAACTAAGTTGAAGTCAAATCTTAATGTTTGGAAAAAAATTCAGTTTCATGTTAATCAATCAGTTATATATAAATAATAAATTTTAAACATAAAATCAGTAAGAAAAAAATTGAATTAACATAATAAAAAGTGATATAATTATAAAGGGCAAACAAGAACTCTGGTAGTTGGCAATATGAAATTCGGAGAAAGAAAGAGAGAAAAAAAATTCTACAGAATGAGTTCCTCACTCATCAAACCTAAATCGAGCAAAGTAAACATTTTTCTTATTTGCTTTGAGAATGGGTCACACAAACTAGTGTTTCTCTTTCAGTATTAAATATTTTCTCATAAAATATTTGTCATTATTTTTGCAATTCCTTTAACGTTTATGAAGAATTTGGCAACACCATAAATTATCAGATTGGAATGGAAAAATCAACAACTTGAATGCTTTGGAAATGTCTGCTGAACACCATGTAGAACCTGGTGTCGCATGAAATTAACTTAACCTTGATAAGCCAATGTCATTAAATTGAGATGATTTTTTTAATTCGGTTGAACAGCAAAATTAAAGTCAAACAATTTAATTCAAAAGATGATAACCTTCTATAATTCTATGAAGATCATATTAGAGCATGCATGGGTAACCTTTTTTGAGCAGTGAGTCACATGAGTCATAGTTCATCATAAGTTGGGCTGCACTACTAAAAAAAAATATCCATTAAAGATACCACAGATATTTTCACAACAAAAGACCATGCACATAAGCATCTGCCTTAGAAATGGAGAAAAGTTTCTTTGGAGAAAATATTACTTCTACTCTTAAAAAAACTGAAGTCTTCATATAACATTATCACTGATGTAATTAACACACACTGCTGTATGTGATTTGTTTTGAATTTAAACATTTGGTGACGTAAAATTTTTTTTTTCAACAAAGTATATTTATTCTCTAGAGAAAAATAATTATCCTTAATGTTTCTTGTTTCTGAAGAAAATGTCTTTTACACTTCCTTAGTGAAAATCACCAATGGTTTAAAATGCTGACATGTTAACTGCAATGAAAAGTTATATAATTCAAGAAACACTGTACTTAATCATTGTTTATGTATGTGGCTATGCATGAGAGAGTGTGTGAGTGAACAAGTGAGAATGAAAGGAAACACTCAACATTTTAATAATGTTATTCTCCTCATGAAATTAGGCATGCTACTCGGAACTCCAGTCCGGTTACAATTGGCCCATGGGCCGCTGTTTGCCCATGACCGTTTTAGAGGTACAAAATTTAATTAAAGTGATAAAAATGGACATAATTAAAATGAGCAAAAATGGAAACCTACAACTACGGTATTTGGCAATATGAAATTAGTAAAAATAAAAGAGAAAAGGAATGCAAAAATATACAGAATTAGCTAACTGGTTATGGCTTCTCGCTCATCAGAACTCAATTAAAGAAAGTAAAAATTTTGTGCAACTTCTTCAGAAAAGAAATACTCTGCATCTCCTGAAAGGGTCGACAACATAATTTCTATGTTGTTCTTTTTTTTCTTCTTTTTTTTTAAGCGTATCACCCCAAGCAAGGCTGGAGGCCACTAGCACGCAAGGGGTTACAGAAGGTTTGGAGGAAGAGCGGATAGGAGTGGTAAAGGAGAGGATGTGGAGAAAGACAGTGGATCGATCAAGGCAAGGGGGTTACAGAAGATTTGGAGCGAGAGCAGATAGGAATGAAAGGTGAAAGGATGTGGAGAAGGGAAGTGGATAGATCAAGGCAACTGGAGATGTCGATTGACATTACACTTAAATAGTTGGAGATTATATTTGTCAGGGAAACAGGAATAGGGAAGGGAGTTCCACAGGCTAGATGTGTGAGACATGAAGCTATTGGAGTAGAAGATACGTCTACATCTAACAGTTTCAACGGTGAAGGGGTGGGAACGGAATGCCAGCCTCGTAGGACGTTTAAATTCATGAGGCCTAGGGACAAGCGAAAGCAGCTCCTCGGAGCAATTACCGTGAAAGTATTTGTAAAAAGACAGAGCGAGGCAACAGCGCGTCTGTGAGAGAGTGACTGCAGACGAGATTACAGATCAGGGCCAATTACATTGCATATCCGTCTCTGGATCTTATCAAGAACCCTGAGGCAAACAGCAGGGGCTCCAGACCATATATGGCAGCAATACTCCATGCAAGGGCGAATGGTCGATTTTTCGGCACAGGGAACCAACTTTCCTTGCGGTGGATGATGCAACTGACTCGATGTATTTGTTCCATCTCAGATCAGCGGACAGCGTGAGACCGAGCAGCCGCAGAGAAGAGCTCTCGAGAAGTTGGTCTTCAGACATTCTAATGGGATGCAGGGATGGATTCTTGTGGTGGTTGATAGAGAGCAGTTTTGTTTTAGAGGCATTAAAGTTCATTTAATGTAGACAGTATAAGTGAAAAGTCAGGCAAAGATGACTCAAGAGTGGAGTTTACAAGCAAAACATTCTGCTTTATCTGCAGAAGATGTTAGCATCTGAAATTGAGTGAAGAGAGGAAGGATAGAAGACTTACTCTTATTTAACAGACTATTACAAAGCTGCCAGTCGTCATGAGAACCAAACTTGTTAGCGGCTATACAGTATTGTATTCTGTTAGCAAATAAAAATTTAGCCCCTTTGAGTGTGTATTTATAATTATTAAGAGCAAATACAAAGAGGTGTCTGTTGTGATCAGAGCTGTCATGCTGGTACAGTCAGAAAAAGTGATTCCTGTGAGCTATAGCAGCTGAACAGGCAGGTGTGAACAAAGGAGAAGATTGTGGTTT
Source organism: Acanthosepion esculentum (assembly GCA_964036315.1). Lineage (NCBI taxonomy): Eukaryota > Metazoa > Mollusca > Cephalopoda > Sepiida > Sepiidae > Acanthosepion > Acanthosepion esculentum. The sequence continues at coordinate 90,567,474 of OZ038499.1, read as the reverse complement.
TCACCTGGTTTTTACATGTTAGTGAGCTAATTCCATATAATTTTATCTTTTTTTGCTTATTTTTGCTCTTAATTTCATAATATCGACTAATTGTTGTTTTCCTATTTTTACCTTTTTAATTACACCTGTTTTTATTGCCTTCATCACAAAGAAATACTTGAACTACCAGGTAGCTTAATTTTGATAGAAAGGATATTAGAATAATCCAGAACTTATACTGGAAGTAAACCGCCTGCATTCAAATAGAAAATGAATTTGGTAAATACACAAAAATAAGGTCGCAGGTAAGACGAAGATATATCTTCTCACCAGATTTATTCAACCTTTAAAGTGAGGTGATACTGAGAATATTAGAAGTCCTACCAAGATTCATTATTGGTGGTCACAATCAAAACAGCATTAGATTTTAAGATGACACAGTCTTGATAGCAGACATAGAAAGGAAAACTGCAGGAACTCCTCCAGAAAGTAGTAAAGGAAAGTGAGAAGAAAGGACTAAACATTAATTGAAAGAAGTCAGAATGTTAGCAAAAGGAACAACCTAACATGCAGATTACAAATTGGGGACACAAAAATCAAGTAAGTACAAAAATTTAAATATCAATGAAGTGCTTTAAAAGAGTATGGAAGATGTAACACCAAAATCGAAAGACACATTGGGATAGCAAAATATTAAGAAAAAGGAAAATTTTATTAGAAATAAAGAAAAGAGTACTGAACCATGATGCAATATTGTTCCTCCTATATGGCAGTGAATGCTGGACAATCTCTTCATAGATGAAGAGACTTGAGACAACAGTGGTTCTGCATAAGGATGTTGAGAATACCATAGATTGAACATGTGAGCAACAAGGAAGTTTTATGGAAAATCGAAACAGAAAGGACACTGAAACTTAGAATCAGAGAGTGATAGTTGAAATTTCTAGGGTACTTATTGAGGAAAGAAAGCTTAGAAAATTTGACACTCACAAGACTGAAGGAACCGGGCACATGTCTAAGACACATGAGGAGGAAAAAATGGATGGAAAATTTGATGAGATGCTCTATAAGGCTTGAAGGGCTGAAAATAGAATGTAAGTATACAACGATGATAGCTTATCGGTTAGTGCATTTGACTGGAATATATTAGTCTTATGATTATTTTCTCTATGGAATATATGAACGCATACAATTGATTACAATTGATGTGCTTTTTCTTTGTAGGAGGATCATTGGAAAATTGAGCCTTATCGTGAACTAACACCACAGCCAGTCTCAGAACCAGTGCCACATGTAGAAAAAGTAAGTGGATTTTTGGTTATTTTGTTTAGCGGCATATCAATCAGTTATGGGTTATTTAATACCAAAATCTAAATAATTTGTATGCAAATTTATACCTTAGATATTTTGTAGATAAAATATATTGTTGGTAATTTTTTTTTATAAAAATGTATTGCTAGTAATTTTACTATAAAAAAAATATTTTTATACTTTTTTACTGTTGCATTATGGTCATTTTAATATAAAATGTAATGTTGGTAATTTTTTTTGCCAAAAATGTATTGCTGGCATTTTTACTATAAAAATGTATTTTTATACTTTCCTAGTATTTTAATTTTTGTTTGGGGGTTCACTATTTGCCCATAGCTGGGACCCTAACAGGTGCTACCACACCGGGTCAGGGTGGACCTGGGAACAACAGCAATTAAGAGTTGGTTCCACACTCCTCAAAAACCCTGAATCTCCTGATCAAAGGCATAACTACTGAATGTAGTTTATCGAGAAAAAGTAAGTCATCTTTATTTTGAATCGTCAAAAGCATTTAATTATTAAAAGCAAAAGAAATGTAAAAAAGAAATTAAACACTTCTTACATTCAGTGATATTCATCATCTTATATAACATTCCTTTCAAATAGTTTATCTGCATTTGTGAGAATGTGAGAAGTTACTGGATGTTGAAAATCCCTGATAGTTACTGAAGAGAAGACACCTGAAGAAGGCCATAAGGTACAACCAATGAAACGTTGCAAATATTAGAACCAAGATGAGCAATCTCTTCTGAAGAACAAGTAATAATAATAATAGTAATAATAAGTAATAATAATAATTTGTGTACAATGACTTTAATGCCCATCATACCAGTTGGCTTAAACACTCTGTCACTGATCTCACTGACATCCAAACCCTTAACTTTTCAATCATCAATCTCTCGCACAAGTGGTTGATTTCCTATGGGTTTCCCCAGTGCTTCTCTTCTCAATCTCTTTTTTACCTCTATCCCAGACTCTTGTCATACTATGCAGCTCTGCCATCTTGGTAACTCTGATCATGTAGTAATGTCTGTAAACATCTCCTTCCGCTCTCCCACCAGCCAAGAAGCTGATGCCAACATAATATCTTTCTGTTATCAACGAGCAGATTGGAACTTCTTCCATGATTTCCTTTGTGATGTCCCTTTGAATGTAGTTTTTAATCATCCTGTTCGAAAATGCATGTCTGAGATCTCCATCTGTTTTCAATCCAGCAAGGAAATATCAAGTTGAACCACATTCATCTCCTTGGTTCTCACCTGCATCCTTGGCCGCAATAGCCCACAGGAATCACTTCTGGTTGTATCAGTGATATGTCTGATTGCAGCAGACATCTCTCTCTCTCTCTGCTCATAATGAGTGCAAACATGTGCTCAATGAAGCGAAGTTACTGTTTGCTGGTAGAATGAAGCAACGTATAGCATCTTGCAAGTTCAGTTCTAGAGATTATTACTGCAGGAGTGTGCTGAATAACAGCAAATCCTCAATTCCTCCTCGATTCAATCAAGTCAAAGTTCTGACATCTACAGCAGATGTTGAATGATTTGCTTGGAAATTCTCTTCCAACTCAACACTTGACTCAATTGGAGTACCTACACCTGATTTTCCCTCTAGAACACAGGCTCTACTGAGTCATATTTTTTTTTTTTTAAGCTTTTCACCCCAGGCATGGCTGAAAGCACACAAGGGGTTACAGAGGATTTGGAGTGAGAGAAAATAGGAGTGTTAGAGGAAAGTATGTGGAGAAGGATAGAGGATAGATCAAGGCAACTGGAGATGTCGATTGACGTTACACTTGAATAGTTGGAGATCATAGTCATCAGGGAAACAGGAATGAGGAAGGGAGTTCCATAGGCATGAGGTGCGAGATATGAAGCTATTGGAGTAGAAGAGATGTCTACATTTAACAGTTTCAACAGTGAAAGGGTGGGAATGGGATGCCAGCCTCATAGGATGCTTGAATTCATGGAGCCTGGGAACCAGCGATAGCAGCTCATCGGAGCAATTACCATGGAAGTATTTATAAAAGAGACTGAGAGAGGCGACAGTGCATCTGTGAGAGAGAGACTGCAGACGAGAAGCCAGATCAGGGCCAATTACATTGCATACTCGTCTCTGGATCTTATCAAGAACCTTGAGGCAAACAGAAGGGGCTCCAGACCATATATGGCAGCAATACTCCATGCAAGGGTGGATGGTTGCTTTGTAAATTTGGAGGATCGATTCAGGGGAGAAGAATTTCCTGGCCCGACACAGGAAGCCAACTTTCCTTGCGGTGGATGAAGCAATCAACTCAATGTAGTTGTTCTATCTCAGGTCAGCAGACAGCGTGAGACCGAGCAGCCGCAGAGTGGGGCTCTCGAGAAGTTGAGCTTCAGACATTCTAATGGGATGCAGGGAAGGATCCCTGTGGTGATTAATGGAGAGTAGTTTTGTCTTGGAGGCGTTAAAGTTAACCAGCCAATTCCTGCCCCGGTTGACAACTTCACATAATCCTGTCACTGGTCTCAGACATCATTTCTAAATTAGACTCCCATAAGGCAAGCGGATGTGACAGGATCCCAGCTGCCATCCTAAAGAAAAGTGCTCCCAAGATGGCTCCAATTCTCTCTTAACTCTACAATTATTGTCTCCCTGCTTCCTGCTTTCTAGCTTGTTGGAAGTCCTCCTCTGTAGTCCATGTTTTTAAGAACTCTGGAGAACCTTCTGATCCCTCTATTGCCTTATTAGGCTCCGACCACTTTTTGGCAAAGTATTTGAGACTTTAATCAAGTGGTTAAGCATCTTAACTCTCACGACCTACTCTCTGACAAACAATATCGCTTCTATTTTGCCTGGTCTACCGCTCATGTACTTACGGCCATCACTGAATATGTATATCAGGCTCTTGATAATAACGGTGAAGCTCAAGCTGTGGCTCCAGATATCTCAAAGGCATTTGACATGGTTTGGCATCCTGGTCTTCTATATAAGCTTCAGGGCTACAGTATTACAGAATGATTGTTTGATTTAATCCAATCATTCCTATCAAATCATGAAATAAAGTTTGTTCTGAACAGGCTTGCTCCCAGATCAATTCACATGAATGCACGTTTCCCAAGGGTCTATCATGGGATCTATGCTGTTTCTGATCTTCACCAACGATCTTCCTGATGTCATCAGTTCCCAAGTAGGAATTTATGCAGATGACACTACCATTTACTCCTGTGTCAATAGCAAATCCATCAGAGCTGACCAAGTTAACCTGGCCGCTGCTCTTAAAAAGGACCCCCAATCAGTGGTTAACTGGGGCAGGAAATTTGAATGCCTCCAAAACTAAACTGCTCTCATTTAACCACCACAGAGAAACTTCCCTGCCCGTCCTGGAGAGTGTCTCACTGCACCTACTTGGCCTCACGTTTTCAACTGACCTGAAGTGGAACAACTACATTGAATCAATATCTATTGCAAGGAAAGTTGGTTTATTTTGTTGTGCCAGAAATTTTTTCTCATCAGAGTCCATCTTGCATATTTACAAATCTACCATTTGGCTGTGCATTGAATACTGCTGTCATATCTGGCCTGCTGCTCCTGCTATTCATCTCAAGCTTCTTGACAAAATCCAAAGAAGGACCTGCAATGTAATTGATCTTGAATGGGCATCTTGAATTCAGTCACTTTCTCACAGATGTAATGTTGCTTCCCTCTGTCTTTTCTACAAATATATCCATGGCAACTGCTCTGACAAACTTTTTTCCCCTGGTACCCTGACTACATGAATTAAATATGCTACTAGATCAGCATCTTGGTCACATGCTTTTATTGTTGAAATAGTTAAATGTAGCCGCCACTTTTAATCCAGCCATTTCTTTTCTTGCAATTTCCACCTGTGGAATTCCCTTCCATTTACTTGCTTCCCTGATAAATACAATCTTCAAAAATTTAAATGCAAAGTCAATCACCATCTTCTATCATCTTGAATCCTACTCATCTTTTGTCCTTTTCTCAATCCTCCCTATATTCAGTCTTTTCTCTCACTTTTACTCTCTGTAATCCCCTGTGTACTAGTGGCATTCCTGTCTTATTTGGGGTGAAATGATTAAAAAAAAAAATGCTACTACTAATAATCTTCTCTCTTTATCATCATCATCATCATTCCACAGTTCCAGTACTTACAAATCTTATTTATTTTGTGTTGCTTTGAATCAGAGTTTATGTCTTTTCAGCATAACCAGAACCAGGGATTGAACTCACAACAGCTAGGGAACCAAATGTTTTAACCAATACTTTAATCCACAAACCCCTTATATGTTTATCATATTTTGCAAATTATCAATGTCACGAGCCTATCACTACTCTCTCACTACTTCCAAGGCAAATGTTCTGACGAGCTCCATGTTTTAGTGCCACCAGCTCAAACCTTTACAGCCAAGACTCACCTTTCTACATCCAAATTCCCTGTTTATTCCTTTGTTAAGAAAGGTGTTCCTTTTTGAAAGCTTTTTCTCAAGAAACATTGCTTTCTGGAACAGACTCCCACCTGAATGCTTCCCAGAACACAATAATCAGCCTTTTCAGTTTTAGTGTTAGTCATTATCTATCTGTTATGTGCTTGTATTCTTCACTTCCCCCTTTTACATTCCCGTCCTGGGTATGACGACGATAAACTACAACCGCATCCTGGGTAAGATGATAAACTACATCCAGCAGCAAGGCCTCTGATCAGGATGTTTTGAGGATCATGGAACCACCTCTTAATTGCTGGTGTTCCCAGGTTCACCCTGACCTGGGGTGGTAGCACCTGTTAGGGTCCCAGCTATGGGCAAATAGTTAACACCCAAACTTGTGTAAAAATAGGTTTTAATACCAGAAATATTTTGTAATAAAAAACATTATTACCAGCAATAATTTTTGAAGTAAAAATTATTATCAGCAATACTTAAAAAAAAATAATACCAGCAATACAAACAGTTATACATTCTTGAAAAAAATATGACCAGCTATAGATTTCTTCAAGCAAAAATATTCCCAGAAATAGATTTTTGAAGAAAAACATTACCAGCAATAAAAATTTTGTCAGCATTAAATAACCCATTGAGGTTGATATGCCATAAAATAAACCAAACCTTTTACATTCATATCACACGCCTCATTCAGTAACCCTCTAACTTTAGTGGCTCTTGGGCCTTGTATTGGCTGAACTATAATTAAAAAAATAATTATCAGTGTCTTTTGGTTCAAATACCATTAGTTTATTTTTCAGTTCACCACATATTTTTTTAAATGGTGTACAATTTAGACCAACCATTTCAAATTTATCCGAATCATGAAAAGTTTTTTTTTTTATCTATTACATAAAAGTTTCTAATAACTAACCCATTGGCTTCTGCTGACTCGGTCTTTCATCACCTCCCCTTGCATATTTGTGACAAACAGACTGACTGACATCGCATTAACGAGGAATTGAGTATTTTGTACTACAGAACCCCACTGCCAAAAAAGTAAATAAATAAAAAAAAAAAAAAAAAAAAAAAAATAATAATAATAATAGTAATCATCATCATCATCATCATCTATTTCCTGCACTCAAAATATTTAGGGCAAATTCTATGGTTTATGATCTACTTTTTACAGCATCTTTTATAGGTGCATCTCATTATCGGCACATTTGTTCAGATTTTATTCTATATCCTACGAACATCCTCTCATGTATCTGCGTTTATATACAGGGTACAACGGGTAAATTGTTGCCATTTTATATTTTCAATTTTGTACATGCACATTGTTTGATTTTGATTTTGTAGACTGCACAGTTTAGTAGGGTCAGTTGGGTACTGTTTCTGAGAAAAAGAGCACCTTGACGCAATCCATTTTGCCAGAAATTTGGAAACAGCATGCTGTAATGCTTGGCATTATGCTGGAAGCATCAATATGAACATTTCAGAATGTTTGGATGTCAATCTGAGAACAGTGCAGAGGATTTGGAAAAAGTATAATGGTGATTATGAAGGTATGGCAGCTTGGAAAACTTACTCTGATCATTCTGATAAGAAAAGAACTTCCAAATTTGTTGGTGAGGGCCTCAGACTCAAGACAGAAGCCTACATTAAGTGCCTTGGGGAGGTAGTGCTGCCCTGGGTCAAGAGGGTGGCTTCTGGAAGATCCTATGTCTGGCAACAGGACTCTGCATCATGTCACACAAGCAGGAAAACACAGTCATGGCTCCCAGATAATTTTTGTGGTCACCTTTCCCCTAACATCTGGCTAACTCGCCAGACTGAAAACCCTTTGATTATTATGTGTTGGGCACAGTTGAGTGAAAGACCAACAAAACTCCTTGTAATACCAAAGATGAATTGAAGGCAAGGTTTATGGCTGCATTCACCAACTTAAACAAGAGAAGAGTTGCAAGAAATTACAAAGTTGTCTCGAGGCTGTGGTTGAAGTCAATGGTGATTTTATTGAATAAATTTACTCTTTAGTATTTCAAGATATTTTTGTGTAATTTTGGTAAATATATCTGTTAAAATGAGATGTCAGTGTTATTTTTATTTTTGTTTAATTTAGAGAACAATTTATCAATTGTGCCGTGTACATGTGTTAAGTTGATGCAAAAGTTTCCAGCAGTTTTTGGTAAATACTTTTATTTATATATTCAAATCCAGCGCCTTCTCACTCCAGTCGGAGGTGGACCTCCCTGATTGACCATGCCTTAATGGGTGTAAACTTACTCCCCAAGCTTTGCTAATTATGGGATGGTGAGGCTATTTAACCCATAGCTGAAAGTTTTGAATTCAGAGTTTTCTTTCTCATAGATATGTTACCACCCTTAGCTGGGAGAAGAGATGGATTCATACCTTTCCCAAAGTGATTTCCACATGAGAGGATGTAACGAACTTGGGTGGAACTTGAACTTGGCACTCTGATTCTTCAATCCAAGCTGCTGTCCATTACTCCAACCTGCCTGTATATATAAAAGCCACAAAAGATAGCATTCAGAAGGATGAAGCTTGGCCGGATATTGCTTATGCTATTCAAAAGAAATTGCCCAACCATCTACAAGAGAAAAAAATGTGGGGTCAGCAAACCATGGCATTCCTAGAAACACTTACTGGCATTGAAAATCGAGAAGAATTCAAAGCAGCTATGATGGATCTGGTCAGTTGGAGTCAATGTGTTCATATGTTGTGATCAGAGACTTGATATTCCCAGAAACACATATGTTAAATCCTGGCATTTAAAATCTGGATGCACTGGAAGAAGGTATAATGGATTGGGTCAATTGGAGACATGGTGCTCAGATGTTATGATCAGAGACTTGCCATTTCCAGAAATACTTATGTAAAATATTGGCTTTTAAAATCTGGATGAACTCAAAAGGCAATAATGGATCAGGTCAATTGGGGATATATTTAGTAAATACTGGATCTGGCATTAAATAACCCATAGTGGTTGATATGCCATAAAACCCCAAACAAACAAACAAATAATATTAATCTATGTCCTTCATCAGATTAAACCTGTTCTTCACTAATCTTTTGTTTTAGTGTTTTCCTTACAATATTATCAACCAGAAACTACAAGCTAATATGAGCAATTATAACACCATTGCTGTCTGGCAAGGCACTCTCTTCCTGCCTTGTTATATCTGCTAGATTGGCCACATTTGAAATTCAGTACAGTAAATTAATTTTTTTAGACTCTCAGTTTTATTGTATCTTGAAATGTGTCTGGCATGAAATATAAGAAAAAAAAATTGAAACTGGAGAAAAAAAAATGAATACAAAAATGCAACAACAAATTTTAGTCCAACTTCTTCATCTGTGATTTCTACCCTGGAAAATGTCCAAGAGTGGTGTGAGAAATAAAAACAAGGAAATGACGTTTTCCATGAAGAACTCTGATCTTTTTCGTCTCTAATTTAATGCGTCTGGTAATTCCGATAAAAGTTACATTTCCAAACCCTGTAATTTGCATAGCATTGGAATTTCCCCAAATAAGTCTACAACTACAAACTAAAATGAGTCTCATAATATAGAGGCAACTGACTTATCCAGAGGTCAACATGGGCACAGGTAGTTGTGTCTAGATGCATACATATTGAAGTGGAAAGAGACACTGATATAGATCTCTTTATTGATATAGCTGTAAATGTGGATTTATACGTGTTTATATACAGATAAAGAGCTACAGTTGCAATTCTGCTAAAGTACACAAACACTATTTCAATCACTTTTGCATCAATTTGTTTCTTCAACTCACAGATAAATAAAAGGGTAGACCAGGATCAATAACCTTGAGTGGCAGCCAGTCTAAGAGGAGGAAAGCTAAGAATTCTAAACCATGTAAAAGATAATGGGAAACCACTCCACTCTCTTTCCCAAGAATTCATGGCAATTCACAGATAATAAAGAAAAGGAATCTGTGGAGAAGGCAACGGGAAACCACTCCACTCTCTTTCCCAAGAATTCATGGCAATTCACAGATAATAAAGAAAAGGAATCTGTGGAGAAGGCAACGGGAAACCACTCCACTCTCTCTCCCAAGAAGTCATGGCAATTCACAGATAATAAAGAAAAGGAATCTGTGGAGAATGCTTGGTTATAAGAACCTCCTTAGCAGGCCTAGCATAAAAATAAATATGATATGGGAACTGTTAATTAATAAAGAATAATTACAGTAATGCTTCAAGAACAGCAGAAGCAGTAAGTAAAGAAAAGCTTTGGTGAATGTGATCAAGCATTACCAGCAGCAGCTGTCTCAGAAGCAGGCAGAAAAATTTTAAGACTTCAAGTTCTACTCTCAGAATTGTCTCATGGGGCAATAATTGAGTTGATTAAAGCATTAGTTCATGAATTTGACAAGCTGAGTTTGATTTCAAGTTGAGCTTGTTATATTCACTTACACGCAAATACCCTTGGGGGAGGTATGAATTCATCTCTTCTCTGCCTGACTATGGGTAAATAGCATGACTTACTGGGACCTATAGCCTTGGTTGGTAATCTGTCTAGAAGAAGGAAATTCAAACCAGTTTGGAGAGGGTTAGGCTCTGTCAATTTATCTTGCCCAAGATACACTGTTTCTGCTACAGTTGCAGTACATGTGGTGCCACTGTGACTCTAATGGGTTGCAGGATAAATATCAAAATAGAATTAATTTTTTGACTTTCACAATACATTTGCCTTTTTCATGAAGCAAAAATACCATATGACTTCTCTAATAAAAACTGTTGTAGCTTGATCGTGACAAAATACGTTAACAAAGCCTATATGAAATATATCATTGATAAAATGCTGAAAAAATAAAAATGCAAAATAGAATATCACGAAACTCAGTAATCATAATAACAACTTAGAAAGCTCAACTTTGGATGTGCATATGTTTTAATGCAGGGGGTCTCAAAAGGGGTGAAATCTGCCCCCAGCGGGCGAATTTTGGATTTTCAGGGGTGAATTGTGACCACAGTAAGTTTAGTGGAGAGGGAGGAGAGCAGTTATAGAATTTGGCCTATCTGGCATGTCACCTTGAAAAATGACAAATGTTGAAAGGGGTGCACAGAGCAAGCAAGGTTGAGAACCCCTGTTTTAATGGTTAGCAGCAAAGAACAAGAAACTGGTGAGCAGAATTTGAATTCCAGTCAAGTTCTTTACTGTTGTGGAGATGAACACACCTCTCCAGAATATGACTTGGACTCATCCAAATAGCATATATATTGATACCTAGAATGATCAAGAGACAGCTGTCCAGGAG
>OZ038499.1:90551455-90553955 GCA_964036315.1 Acanthosepion esculentum | reverse complement strand
GGCATAAATAAAATCCATCTACAAAACTGAGTGAGCACACACAACAACCTCCACACCCACTACACATGCACTATACTTTATATAGATAATTGTATATAAAAAAAATGAAATATTTATCCTTTGATCTGGTTTCCTTTTTAGTTTTGTTTTTAATTTATTTATTTTTTTAGAGAAAGAGAAAACATGTACATATGTGTAGGTATATATCTACAATATACAATATCCCCAATACTGTTCTTGACATATAAAAATATATATAATTATCTCATATAAAGGTATGTAAATATCTCTCTCTCGCTATATACATATATATATATATATATATATATATATATATATATATATATATATGTGTGTATATGTGCACACACACACACACACACACACACACACACACACACACACACATATATATATACTTAAACACTTATCAAAATCAGTTCAATACTGGTTGGTTACTAACTCTAGCAATAAAGAAGTATTTCATGAAGCCAAGGTCAAATATTTAAAAGCCCTAGAAGACAGCAAACACAGTATATATTTTTTAATTATTTCACCCCGGTAAGGCAATGAAGCCCCTGTTTCCCTGATCACTACAATCTTAACCTGTTCAAATCTAAAGTTAACTGTTATCTACCCCTTAACATAACCGCCTACCTTGAGTGGCTCCCAGGACTTGTATAGGGTGAACCTTACTGAGAAAAACAAAAAAAAAAACATAAGAGGTTACTGAGTGTGAGAGAATATAAGGAAAGGAGAACATCGTTAAGGAGAGAGAACAATAAAAGAGATGGAATTAAGAAGACGGAAAATAACGACTGACATTGGATTTAAATTTTTGAAGATCAAACTTGTTAGCATAGAACTTCAGTTACATCTAGCCATATCATCTATAAAATAGTGAGACCTAGCCACCAATCAAGTACTGTGCTTAAATATATATTTTTTTAATTATTTCACCCCAAGCAAGGCAATAAAGCCACTTAGACGAAAGTGATACTGAGTGAGAGAGAATATGAAAAAAAGAAAACATCGTTAAGGAGAGAGAGAACAATAAAAGGAGAGGAATTAAGAAGACAGAAAATAATGATTGATATTGCATTTAAATTTCTGAAGGTCAAACCAAGAAGCTGGAAGAGATTTCCACAAGCAAAAAATATGAGAGAAGAAACTGTTAGCATAGAACGTACAGTTACATCTAGTAATTTGACTTGTAAGATGATGGGACCTAGTTGCCAATCTAGTACTACAGTTAAATTTGTAAAGTCTAGATACTAAAGAGAAAGGTCATCAGGACAATTACCATGCAAAATATTTATATAAAAGGCACAGGGAAGCTGTGTTATAGTGGTGGAGAAATGACTGAAGCTGAGATGTCAGGTTAGGGCTGATAACTTTGCAGATACTTTGTATTTTACCAAGAATTTCTAAATAATGTGACAGCAGTATTCAATGCATGGGTGAACAGTAGACTTACGTATAAAATAGATTCTATATAAATATAGAATTCAAAGAGGGGAAAAGGACGAAGAATAAGAAAAGTTCCCACAGTGCATTATGATATTAGATAATACATTTGTCTATATTTCCGAGATGAGGTATTGTAATTATTTACACTATTTATATTGTTTGGACTGTTGTCCTCATCTTCGTTGCTATATTCATGATGTTTGGCCCCTTGTATGCTCCAGCCTTCTTCAAGGGATTCAAATTCCAAACTAAACTCTTTATTTCATCCACGGGGGGGGGGTAAATTCTTCTAGTTCCACGTGCCATACCTCTTCTGGATGTCTCAGTATCAGTTATCTTCCTTTAACTCAGCTCTCCAAGTTTTTGTTTACCTCAGCTGTAGCCACCAGGTATTGAACTCATAACGCTTTGGGTCAAGTCACTGGATTCAACCAATGCTTTTGTCCTCAACGACACATAGATAAAAGTGGATAAAAGTGTTAGTTGAATCCAGTGACTTGGTTTCATTTTCGACAATTCTTCCAATGAAACCATATTCACCAAAGCTAAGAAAGACAATGAAACAGCTCTAAAAGATAGTGGATTACCAGCAACACTCACATGCATACCAAACAGCACAAAAGACAACAGTAAGAGAAACATCATATGGTTCAACACACCATGCAACAAAAACATAAAAACAAACATAGGAAAAATGTTCATTAAAATCATACATAAACACTTCCCCACATTAAGCACTCTCCACATGATATTCAACAAAAACACAATAAAAATCAGCTATACTTGCAACAAGAACATGGCACAAATAATAAAAAAGCACAACAGGAAAACAATCAACAGTACACCTGAACAATTTAAACCAATGTGTAACTACAAAATAAAGAACAAATGTCTCTTAAATGCCTTAAATGGCAATTGCTTGTAAAGCAATGCAATATCCCAAGCCACTGTAAAATCAGCAGATAATGTAGAAAATAAATCCATAGGAGTAACTGAAGGATCCTAAAAACAATGAAACTATGCACACAAA
>OZ038499.1:90501455-90546455 GCA_964036315.1 Acanthosepion esculentum | reverse complement strand
TCCTCTCTTTCCCTTTTTGACTCTTCACTTTTCTTCTCCATTTTGTTTTTACTTTCCTCCAGTCATTATCTTTGTCTTCCATCTTTTTTCTTAATTTTCATTCCCTTATTTTCTTCCATTTTATATTTTCTTCTTCCTCTTCTCATTCTCATTTTAACATTTTTTCTCTTTCAATCTTCTTTTTCCTTCTGTTCTTTATGTCGTTTTTACATCTCTTTCATATGTCTTCAACAGAAATAGCTTTTTCTTTAAGCACCCTGGTGCTAGTTCGATGTGACTGTGTGTTGTTGGTGAACAGAATGATTCCATGTTTGTTAGAAGTTTGCCACTAATGTACATGTTAAAAATCCACTGGATATCTCTTTTATAAATTTGAAAATTTTGATTTTTTTTTTATCAATTCTGATTCTTGTTGTAGAATTCAATATTTCTAAAGGGAATTGAAAACAATGACATAAAAATAGATAATAACCACAAAAAAAAACAACAATAGTAAAAACAAAAACAACAACAGCATAAAAAATAAAACCAACATAAAATATGAAAATGAAATGAAAGAAACAAGTACAGTTCATTTTTTTTTCAAATACATTTTCTAAATTTTGTATCATGGCATAGTTCAGGTAACAAATTTTTCTATGTTTGTTCTACATTCATAGCATAATATAATAATTCTAATTTGCACTAAATTTGTCGCAATGCTTCTTCGTCAGTTCTGAATGCTAATTCGGTTTTCCCAGAATAACAACATTTTGAATGAAGTCCTCACCTCAAGATTCCATTTTAGTCTTTAAAAATTATCAGAAAACATCAACATTTTCTATGTGTTATGGTCCTCCACAACTTCTTATCCTTTGTAGCTCTTAGTAATAATTGTCTTTTTGTCACTCCTACTCCCCATTCTTCTATCCATTCAAATGAACTAATCAGGTCAATGCCTAGTTGCCTCCTCCTGTCTCTTTAACCTTTGATATGTTTTGTGTGTGTCAAAATTTCCAAGTCCACTTTATTCTCTATGTGTTCCAGAAATTTCAGCTACCTCTTTCTAACTTTGAGCATAAGTGTCATTTTTGTTTTCATTTCTCTTAAGATTACTTGTTGCTTATAAGCTCCATCCATGGTATTCTCAGCATCCTTCTGTAGTCATCTCTGTTGCCTCCGGTCTTTTGTTTATCTGTAAGGAAATTTTTCATCATTCACTGCCATACAAAAGGATTGATATTTCATAGCAGTTCAGCACTCTTTTCTTTGTTTCTAATGACATTTTCCTATCTCTTAATACCTTGCTTAGTTTCTGAAAGACACGAGGAGAATATCCAGCATTTACTGCCATATAGGTGATTAGATATTACATAGCTGTTCAGCACTCTTTTTTTTTTGTTTCTAACGACATTTTCCTATCTCTTAATTCTTTGCTTAGTTTATGAAAGGCATAAGGATATTGTCCAGCATTCACTACCATATAGGAGATTAGATATTACATAGCAGTTCAGCACTCTTTTCTTTGTTTCTAATGACATTTTCCTATCTCTTAATACCTTGCTTAGTTTCTGAAAGGCATGAGGAGAATATCCAGCATTTACTGCCATATAGGTGATTAGATATTACATAGCCGTTCAGCACTCTTTTTTTTTGTTTCAAACAAAATTTTCCTGTTTCTTATTACTTTGCTTAGTTTTTGAGAGGCATCTTTTGCTATCCCAATGCATGTTCAGATTTTGATGTCGCATTTTCCAACACCTGTTAAAACACTTTATAAATAAAACTTCTGTACTTGTTTGTTTTTTACATCTTCTTGTACTTTTCCTCTTTCCGACAACCATTAGCTGTAAATATTCTCAAAATTCTTATTTACAAGGAGGTGCTGAAAAATTCTTATCCTAATCTACTTCCAAAAATATGCCCATCATATGTTTTTAAATCTCTTCTTTGTTGGCTTGAGAACTTTTCAACACTCTCTCATAATATTGTGCATCTCTTTCCAACCTTTACACACATTTCGATCCAGACTAGTTCGTTTTACTCTCCAGCCTTCTTCAGGTCTCCATTAGGTAATCTTTTGGGAATTTTGAAGTAAACCCTTTATTTAATCCACACTTTTTTTCCCCCAAAAAATAGCTAAAAAATTATCCTTTGTCTTATATGCTAAATTAAAGACTCTTGTCAGCTAATTTAATTTCCAGAACTCATTTTTTTTTTTAAGCGTATCACCCCAAGCAAGGCTGGAGGCCACTATCACGCAAGGGGTTATAGAAGGGTTGGAGGAAGAGCAGATAGGAGTGGTAAAGAAGAGGATGTGGAGAAAGAGAAAGACAGTGGATCGATCAAGGCAAGGGGGTTACAGAAGATTTGGAGCGAGAGCAGATAGGAATGAAAGGTGGAGAAGGGAAGTGGATAGATCAAGGCAACTGGAGATGTCGATTGACGCTACACTTAAACAGTTGGAGATTCTATTTGTCAGGGAAACAGTAATAGGGAAGGGAGTTCCACAGGCGAGATGTGCGAGACACGAAGCTATTGGAGTAGAAGAGATGTCTACATCTAACAGTTTCAACGGTGAAGGGCTGGGAACGGGATGCCAGCCTCGTAGGACGTTTAAATTCATGTGGCCTAGGGACAAGCGAAAGCAGCTCCTCGGAGCAATTACCGTGAAAGTATTTGTAAAAAAGACAGAGCGAGGCAACATCGCGTCTGTGAGAGAGCGACTGCAGACGAGATGACAGATCAGGGCCAATCACATTGCATATCTGTCTCTGGATCTTATCAAGAACCCTGAGGCAAACAGCAGGGGCTCCAGACCATATATGGCAGCAATACTCCATGCAAGGGCGAATGGTCGATTTATAGACTTGGAGGATTGATTCCAGGGAGAAAAAATTTCCTGGCTTGGCACAGGGTACCAACTTTCCTTAGACTATAGTTTTATCTTAGTCACTTCTATCTAACCTGATTCTGTAATAATATATATATGCAAACAACATTATTATTATTATTATTATTAAGTGAAAGTGTAGCACACCAACAATGTGACACTGGGGTACAAATATACAAATCCCAATGTACCCATTATGATACCTAATCTGAAAAGGGTATAGCAGGCACATGCACCACAGCCAAATGTGCATAATATGGTAACAAATTTTGTTGAAAGCAATATGTAACTATGCAGGTGGAGTTCATATAGAAATACATCCAGGTCGAGTAATCTAGTCTACTCAGACAGTCCCTAATCAAGGGTGTTCCCATATATTTAGATGTCATTCAGGTTAGCTTATCCTTCAAACTTTAAAAAAAAAAACCTTTGCAACACCCGGCCATGAATAGAGATGCACAGTGCATCAACCCTAAGGGTACATGGCTAACTGGCAAGCTATCCAAAGAAGAATCTGCAATTTTATTGGTCCTGACCTGGTTGCTCAGCTTCAGTCAGTTTACCACTGTGGGTTATCCCACTTGACTTTGCCAAAAGTGCTCACTAGGGGGCGCTCTTAAAGCCTATAAATATGCAACAATATCGTCGCTCTTTCCTCTTTTTTAGCTCTGGCTTTCAGGTATAGTTGCATGTAGATAGAAATGCTGCTGATGTGGCACATTCACTTCTTTGGTCCTCCTTTGACTTTTGAACTCTCTCACATATGCACATACACACACGCTTGTTACATATTCACGCACGCACGCACACACACACACACACATTCTTCTTATAATTTGTTTTAATGTTTTTTTCCTTTCATTACAATTGCTGACACATGTAATTCCTTTTGTTAACAATATGCATTGTCATTTGTTTTATATTCATTGTATTGTTTTGAGCTTTATTTATCTGCACTCATATTGAATCTGCCAATATTCTTTGTGGGGTAAATGCTCCGGGAACCCATAAATATTTACTATCCAAGATGTTGATTCCTACAACATAATAGTGACTAATATTTCTACCTGAACCATAGCAGCATCTGACAACACCACTGCCTTGATGTATCTTCCCTGTACCTTTTTGTTTGATAAATATTTTTATGACAATTATCCTAACGAGCTTTCCTCTATGATACGTCAACCTCGTGAATTTAAGCATAGATTGGCAACTAGGTCTCACCATTTTACTGTTGAAATAGCTAGATACAATCATGCTTTATTCTAATAGCTCTGACGAGCTGCTTTTGCTGGTTCCCAGACTTCATGAATTCAAGCGTCCTACGAGGCTGTTGAAACTGTTAAATGTAGCCGTCTCTTCTACTCCAATAGCTTCATGTCTCGCACCTCTCGCCTGTGGAACTCCCTTCCTTATTCCTGTTTCCCTGACAACTATAATCTCCAACTATTCAAATGTAATGTCAATCGACATTTCCAGTTGCCTTGATCTATCCACTATCCTTCTCCTCATCCTTTCCTCTATCACTCCTATCTGCTCTCGCTCCAAATCTTCTGTAACCCCTTACCTTGATCTATCCACTATCCTTCTCTATATCCTTTCCTCTATCACTCCTATCTCCTCTTGCTCCAAATATTCTGTAACCCCTTGCCTTGATCTATCCATTATCCTTCTCCACTTCCTTTCCTCTATCACTCCTATCTGCTCTCACTCCAAATCTTCTGTAACCCCTTGCCTTTATCTATCCACTATCCTTCTCCATATCCTTTCCTCTATCACTTCTATCTGCTCTCACTCCAAATATTCTGTAACCCCTTGCGTGCTAGTGGCTTCCCGCCTTGCTTGGGGTGAAATGCATAAAAAAAAAAAAGTTTCTTCTTTGCACTTCTCACCTGTTGAACTCTCTTCAGGCTCTTCAGGTCAGCTACAATCATCAAAAATTTAAATGCAACATCAGTCAGCATCTTCTTGAATCATTTTCTTTTATTGTCCTTTATCCTCACAAACATTTTCCCATTTTCTTTCACACTCAGTAACCCCTTGTGTCTTAGAGACATTAGCTTCCTTAGGGTGAACTGATTAAAAAACAAGAATCATATCTGTAGTACTAAACAGGATATTTACTGTAGGTCATTTTAATTCACAAAGAAAAAACAGGTCCGCATTAACATCTGCAATCAATTAAGATCAGGAGCCATGAGAGCCTGGTGTGGCATTGTGACATCATTATTATTATTATTTATATTATTTCCTTATTGGGTATTCAACACTTTTTTGAGCTGCACATTCTTTATAAAAATCTAGCATTCCATTCTAAATACTGCATGCAATTGTTAAATTATCGTCTAAATTACACAAAAATAAAAATAATACCGACATCTCATTTTAACATATATATTTACCAAAATTACACAAAAATATCTTGAAATACTAAAGAATAAATTTATTCAATAAAATTGTCATTGGCTTCAACTACAGCCTTCAGATGACTTTGGAATTTCCTGCATCTCTACTGGACAGTCTCCTTGTTTCAGTTGGTGAATGCTGCCATCATCCTTGCCTTCAGATCATCTTTGGTATTACAAGGAGTTTTGTTGGTCTCTCACTCAACTGCACCCCACACATAATAATAAAGGGGGTTGCAGTCTGGGGAGTTAGGTGGGCTGATATAAAGAGTGATGTGGTTGAAGAAATTGTCTGACAGCCATGATTTGGGTTCTCTGGCATGGTGCAGAATCCTGTTGCCAGACATAGGGTCTTCCAGCAGCTACCCTCTTGACCCAGGGCTGCACTACCTCCTCAAAGCACTTGATTTAGGCCTCTGTGTTGAGTCTGAGGCCTTGTAGGAAGCTGGATGGAGGCATAATATCACCATCACTAGTGATCACTCCAAACACTTGTGAAATGTTCATATTGGAGCTTCCAGTGTGATTGCCTAGTAATATGTTTCCTAATTTCTGTCAGAGTGAATTGCATCAATGGTGCTTTTTTCCTCACAGATGGTGTACAACTGACCCTACTATACCGTGCAGTTAACAAAATCAAAAACAAACAATGGGCATACATGAAATTAAAAATATAAAATGGCAGCAATTTACCCATTGCACCTTATATATATATATATATATATATATACACACAAGGGTCATTCAATAAATAAGGGTGAATTTTTCGGTATAAGGACTTCTAATACAGATAGAAGCTTACTTTTTTTTATTATTTTTCAACGTAATCTCCCAGCACTGTCACACACTTTTCCCATCTGTGCACAAGCTTCCGTATTCTCTCAGCGTAAAAATCTTTGGACTGATGTTTCAGCCAGTCGCTCACAACACTTTTGACTTCGTTGTCACTTTTAAACTTTGTGCCTCTTGTGAACACTTTCAAGGAACCAAACAGGTGAAAGTCTGAAGGGGCAAGGTCTGGGTTGTAAGAGGGATGAGGGAGCAGTTCTCAGCCGAGCTCGTTGATGGTCTGCACCGTTTGGGTTGCTGTGTGAGGCCTTGCGTTGTCATGATGCAAGATGACACCTTCTGACTGATGACCCCTGCGTTTGTCCCAACAGATAAGCTCAAAGTCCTTGCAATGTCATCCACTGTCACCCTTCTGTCAGACTGAATGAGGTCATTGACTGATTCGATCACCTCAGAAGACCTCACTTCTGTAGGCCTCCCAGGCCTGTCTTCATCCTCAACACTGCTCCGTCCTTCTTTAAACAATTTAGCCCACTTGTAGACATTTTTTTGGCTGAAACTAGTGGCACCATACATAGTGGACATTCTCCTATGAATTTCAACTGGTTTGCACCCTTCAGCAACCAAAAACTTGATAACTGACCGCTGTTCAATCCTGGAGCATGCTTCTTGGTCGGCCATCTTTGTTAATTGCCAAAACTCTCAAAGTTTATTTTTTAATCTGCAAAAGAAATTAAATCCATGTGAAAAAGAAGTAAAACAAAAAAAAATAAAAAAGAGTAAGCTTCTATCTGTATTAGAAGTCCTTATACCGAAAAATTCACCTTATTTATTGAATGACCCTCGTATATATATATATATATATATATATATATATAAGCTTAAAAGCCACCCTATCATATGGCATTTAATCTAGCTCCTGCAGAGGGCTCTTGATTGGGCTTTCATCACAATAGGTAGGGAGCTGATAGGCAACAATGAACTACAGAAATCTCAAAATTGATTGCTGCCTTTAAGCTTACCTTTTAAAAGTTCAGTGATAATTTTGCTACCACCACTTAATTTAATGACAGTTTGCTGTGCTTAGGTCCTTATTTTCCATGCAAACAATTATTTTTATTTCATGAGTGACTTTCACTGGATTTGGCATTTAATTTTGATTATTCCCAAATTTGTTTCCAAGTTATCAAAATTGTTATCGTACAAAAAATTTGTTGCAAAAAATCACATTAAAAAATTGCCAAAAACTGAGTGAAAATTGGGAATCCAGAATTTCAGGATTGTGGGTCTGGATCTGGCCCAGAATGTCTTTAATTTGCTCACAGAATCAGCCTGAATCCAAAATGGTATGATATGTTGGGCTACAGCCTCTAGCAGTAAAGTTGAAAAAGTGTGACACACTGACATTCACATTTATTATATATATTTATATATATATATATATATATATATATATATATATATATATATACTACTAATAAATATGCATTTGTTCCTCCCCATTTGGCACAATTCTAAGAGATGTTAGATGTCATATAATTGATTTAACATCTGACTAATAAATTTTGGACCACCTTGTTAATAACCTGAAGAAATGCAAGGCAATTGTGCTTCCAACAAGAATCTTTCAGTTTTATATTTCTAAGTTTCAAAAGATGTTCAGAAAGACATTTGTCTTTTCATATGAATCCATGCTTGAACTTCAACTGGCAGTAATTTAAGGAAGGTTTATATATATATATATATATATATATAAATATATATGAACAAGTTGAAATGTTACGGTGGACAAATTGTTTAACTTTCTTATCAAATCATGAAATGAAAGTTATCCTGAATGGTCACTCTTCTAGGTCCTTTCGTACTGCTGCGAGAATCCCCCAGGTCTCTATTCTTGGTTCTACTTTGTTTTTAATTTTCCTTAATAACCTTCCTGATGGCATCAACAGTCAACTTGATAGCTCTGCTGTGACACAAACATTTTCTGCAGTCTCAATAGAAAGTTTGATCATTTCAATAATATCAAATTGGCAGCTGATGTCAAAAATAATCTATAGTATGTTGTTAACTGGGGCAAAGAATAGCTTGTTAAATTTAAAGAGTCCAAAACAAAACTGCTCTCTATTAATCATCTGAAAGGCCCATTTCTGCTTTCCATCAGCATGGCTGATGCTAACCTCCAGGAGAGTAACTTGTTGCACCATTTCAGCCTAACATTCTTGGCTGACATGAAATGGAAAGACTATACTGAATCCATTGCTAGGTCAGCTGCTAGGAAAGTTGGTTCACTGTGTTGTGCAAGAATCTATTTTACATAAGTCTACCATTGGCTCATGCTTAGAATATTGCTGCCACATATGGTCTGGTGCTCCTGATATATATTTAAAGATTCTTTATAGCACCTAAAGAAGAATCAGCAATATTATTGGTCTTGATCTGTCATCTAAGCTTCATATGGTCTGGTGCTCCTGATATATATTTAAAGATTCTTTATAGCACCTAAAGAAGAATCAGCAATATTATTGGTCTTGATCTGTCATCTAAGCTTCATATTCTATCTTATATATAGATATGTAAGATAAGTATCTATGTAAGTCTACCATTTGCCCATGCTTAGAATATTGCTGCCACATATGGTCTAGTGCTCCTGATATATATTTAAAGATTCTTTATAGCATCTAAAGAAGAATCAGCAATATTATTGGTCTTGATCTGTCATCTAAGCTTCATATTCTATCTTACATATAGATATGTAAGATAAGTATCTATGTAAGTCATCCATTTGCCCATGCTTAGAATATTGCTGCCACATATGGTCTGGTGCTCCTGATATATATTTAAAGATTCTTTATAGCACCTAAAGAAGAATCAGCAATATTATTGGTCTTGATCTGTCATCTAAGCTTCATATTCTATCTTACATATAGATATGTAAGATAGGTATCTATGTAAGTCTACCATTTGCCCATGCTTAGAATATTGCTGCCACATGTAATCCGTGTGCTCCTGCTTTATATTTAGAGATTCTTGATAACATCCAAAGAAGAATCAGCAATATTATTGGCATTTTAGTTTCAGTCACTTTCCCACCACCATAAAGTTGCTTCCCTGTGTCTTTTATATAAATATTTTCGTGATAATTGTATGGATGAACTTTTCACTATGGGACCTAGACTTTATGAATTTAAGTGCAGCAACAAGGTCTCATTAATTTACAGTTGAATTTGCTGGATTTGACTGTAAGTTCTATACTAACGGCTTCTTTTCTTACACTTTTCACTTGTGAAAACTTTTTTCTGGTTCCATTCTTTCAAGTTAACTTTGATCTTGAAAAATTTAAATGCAGTGTCAATTGTTATCTACTGATTTCTCTTCTATTGCTCTCTCTCTCCTTAGTAATGTTTCTGCTTTCTAATTCTTTGACACCCAGTAACCCCCTTGTGTCTTAATGGCTTTATTGCCTTGCTAAATCCGATTAAAAAAACATGCAAATATATTGGCTTATTAAAAAATCAAAAAGAAAAAGCTGAAATGGTATGAACATGTCATAAGAGCTAACAATCTTTCAACTGCTATCTTGTATGGTACCACCTGAGGCAATTATAGAAGAGCCAAACAAAGGAAGAAATGGGATGACAACATCACTCAGTAGTCTGGAAGATGATTCACTGCTTAAAATTAGATCTCTTTCTAATTACCTCTGCATTAAAAGCTGTTTGCTGGATGTGAATACTAGGAAATCAAAACTAAAAATTAAAAAGTTGCTCTCTGCACAGGGGTTCAGAGTATCACATTTGACTCACAAAACAAATCCCCTCAAAAAAAGACAAATGTATAGAGTACAATAAAAAAAAGGAGCCAAATCACAAACCTTGCTGCTAAAGCGAAAGTTATGACAAAAAATGCTGAGTCATGATCCACCCTGTTTGCATTTAAGAATGCCACTCATAACATTGTTGGCAAGTCGTGGACCAGCAGGCAAGCTTTCGGCATCATCACCAGTGACCTTGATCAACTGACTCAACACAATCATCAACTCCAGGCCCTACTGATTCTCTCTATCCTCCAAGTTACTTCCCTCAACCACAAAGAGACATTCTACCTTGACCTTCTGTATTGGCAATAAAAAGAATTTTAGCTTAACAATTCTTGTCTTCTTTTCTTTCCATTTCATTGGCAGTATTTGAAGTTTCGTTTGTTCCCTTGGGTTACCATACATGTGTTTATAACAGCATACAATCTAGACATGTGTAGGGAACGGGTCAGGGTCTCAGCTACTCGGTGACCCTATGACAACAACTAGTCAGGAGACTGGTGATGATGATGATGATGAACAATTGCCATGAAAATATTTATAGAAAAGCCGCAAGGAATCAATGTTATAGTGGTGGGAAAGTAACTGAAGTTGAGATGCCAGGTTATCAGCATAAGTCACTTTCCATTGTAGATTCTTCTTTGTATTTTATCTGGAATCTCTAAATACATAATTATTATAATTACTCATATTAACATAATGTTAATATGTGTAAGTTAATCCTTTTATTGATGTTGCAACATGAAGCCTTGTTTTCTTTGTCAATTTTCAAATGTTTTGAAAATGGTAAAAATTTGATCGTTGACGTTTGAAATCTCTTCAGATAAAAATGATGTTTCTTGACTTTATATTTGCCATATGAAATGAATGAAATCTGATGCAAAAGAATAAATAAAAAGTTAAGATCAAAATCAAGGAACTCTTGTAAAAGAAATTATTTCTCAGCAAACTCAGTTATGTGAAGCTATTGACTTCAACTTCAGTCTTGGGTTCATTGACCTTTTTGTAAAGTGATGAGCGTTCTTTACAGCAGATTTTTTTTTTATCTTAGATGCATTAACATATTCATGTTTTTTTTTTTAAGCATTTCACTCCACCCAATATAGTAGTGCCACTAATATGCAAGGGTTTGGTCTGGTTTGTTTTACGGCATATCAACTTCAATGGGTCATTTAATGCTGACTATTTTTTTTCCCTGGTAATATTTTTGTTTTGTCAAAAATCTATTTCTGGTAATATTTTTTCTTCAAAAATATATAGCTGGTAATTTTAAAAAATGTACTGCTAGTAATATTTTTTTTTTTCAAAAATGGTAATAGTTTTTCTTCTTCAAAAATTTATTTCTGGTAATAATTTTTACAAAGTATTTCTGCTATTAAAACCTAGTTTTACACTTTCATAATGCTTTTTACCTCAGTTTCGGGGTTAACTATTTGCCCATAGCTAGGACCCTAACAGGTGCTACCACCCCAGGTCAATGTTGACCTGGGAACAACAGCAATTAAGAGGTGGTTCCATTCTCCTCAAAGCCTCCTGATCAGAGGCCTTGCTGTTGGACATAGTTTATCATCTTACCCTGGATGCGGATGTAGTTTATCGTCATACCCAGGACGCTAATACACAAGGGGCTACAGAGAGTGTAAGTAAGGGAAAAGACTGGGTATAGTGGGGGGGGGGTTATATTGTGGTATTGCTGGCTGAACAAAAACCTGGAGAGTTGAGTTCAAAGGGAGATAACTGATACTGAGACATCCAGAAGAGGTATGGCTTGTAGAACTAGAACAATCTACTTCAGTTGACAAAGTAAAGGTTTTCAGTTTGAAACTCCAATCACCTGAAGAAGGCTGAAGCGTACAATAGCTGAAATGTCGTGAATATGGCAATGAAGTTGAGAACAACAGTCTGAACAATGTAAATAGTATAAATAATTACAATACCTCATCTCATGGATGTGTGCCTATCTTAAATTTTGAAATTAGTTAGCCCAAGTTCAAATTCCAGCTGTGTCTATTACATTAACTTCACACTAGTTCTCTCAGTAAACAAATGAATCCATCTATCTTTTACCACCTATCGGTTAAATAGTATAGTTGAATAGCAGATGATTTACAAGGAGAGCATTCCTTGCTTCAAATCAAGGTCTGGCCATTTACTGTGCTGCAGTAGATGCCTGTTGAATTCATGTCATGATTGTGAAACTTTTGCAGGCACTGCTCCTAGTTAGACCAAAAGCAGTGGCAACAATATTCTTCACACACAAGTGACAGGTGTAAGGAAACGGAAGACAATTTAAACAATGCAGTATTTTATATTTTTTGTGTAACCCCGATATAAGAGACCCGGATATAAGAGAAACCCGGATATAAGAGAGATGTTCTCTGGTCCCAAATTAGAGCCATACTTACCTAAACAAAATAGACCAAACCCGGATATAAGAGAAACCCGGATATAAGAGAGATTTTCTCTGATCCCAAATTAGAGCCATACTTACCTAAACAAAATAGACCAAACCCGGATATAAGAGACACCCGGATATAAGAGAGATTTTCTATGGTCCCAAATTAGAGCCATACTTGCCTAAACAAAATAAACCAAACCCGGATATAAGAGAAACCCGGATATAAGAGACCGGATATAAGAGAAACCCGGATATAAGATACCGTTTCTCTCTTATTATCCGGGTAACACTGTAGTAACAAGTTACACATGTATGAATTTAAAAGACAGAAAACATTAAAAGTTAAGAAGTGTGTGGCTGATATGTGCACATATGTGTATGGGAGAAAGTTCAGTCACCTGGGGAAAAATAACCCCATGACTCGGAGAAGGTCCTGGTGGTGGTATCCCTAAAGCATGATGTGGAGAGAAAAAGAGATGAGCGTGACGACGGGAAATGTTTCATTTTTGTAGGTGCTTGACAGCATCACCTAATGGCTTCTTGGTGAAACTAGCAAAGCTATTTGGGGATAATCCAAAAATTGCAAATAATTGTCTAGTATCTGACCTGCACCCTGACTGAGCATTGGATCCCAGGGTGTTGAGAGTGTTGGTCTGTATCTTCGCAAAGCTCTTCTTTAAATGGCATGTCCCTGCAAGAAAAAAGAAGTCATGGCTCTCTACAGTTCTTTTCTTTTTTTCCATAAATATCCTCAAATTGCCATGAATTATTGGCAGAAATAGTCAAGTGGTTCAATGTTACCTTCTCCATGGTTTTGAATTCAGAGCTATTCTTCTAGTCTGGTCTCCTTACTAGGGCTAAATAGATGGATCCATGCCTTTTCAAAGAACATAAGTACAAAGCAAATTCAGCAAGAATTTGAACTCATCCTGTCAATTTAATTTTCGGCACCTGTTGCCATTACATCACCTGAACATCTCTTCTCACCTAATTTAGTATAAAAATTACCACTGATATGCATATATCGTTTCTTAAAACAATCATCATCTCTTGGGATACTTTTTTTTTTTTTTAACAGTGAGGTTCACTCTGTACAAGGCTTGGGGGTCCACTTGCTTCTTACAGTAAGGAGTAGTTTATGCAGGTATGAGGGGAAGATAACAGTTAATTCTAGACATGATCAGGTTAAGATTGTAGTGACTAGGGAAAAGTTCTCTTGGTAGTTGGTTCCACAAAGCAGTGGTCCATACATGGAAATCAATATGATACACTCAGGTGACAGTAATATTTGGTAACTTTCAGTTAATTCCAAGCCATTTCTGGGAATTCTTTCTGAGACTAAATAAACAATAAAAGGTTTTCCTTAAAATTCTCAAAAGGTTAACAATTACAATAGTCAGCTGAAGAAGGCTGGATTATACAAAGAATGAAACACTATTACAGCAAACCTTCTTCTTCTTCTATATGCTGTGGCCCTTCAGGGTGTTGGTGATCATGGCTCTCCACAATTTCCTGTCCTTTATAGCGCTTAATAAATTTTGTCCTTTTGTTATCTCTCTTAAACCATACTCTGCCATCCTCAAGCTTTCTATGTAGGTTAAACATTCTTCTCATCCCCTTCCATTCAATATATCTTGTGAGTATCAAATTTCCCAACCCCTCTTTCCTCATTATGTGTTCTAGAAATTTCAACTCTCTCTTTTCCTAATGTTAAGTATAAGTGTCCTTTTTGTTCCTATTTTCTCTAAAGCTTTGGTATTCTCAGCATCCTTCTGTAGAACCATTTAACAGAGGAAATTGAGTGTTAAAAGTTTTTTTTTAAAATAGAAAGATGCTCTTGCACATTCTTCCCTCACACAACACAATCAAAACATGAGGAAAAACTAACAACACCAAAAACAAAACACCTTTGAAAATGGCTACAGAAGTGGCCAATAGTGCTTGGGACAATGAAAATTATGGAAAATTTCTGTACTTCCTTACTCTTACAAAAACAGAAAAACATAATTAAATCTTCCTTAATGAAAGTCGTCCACAAGCAGACTGTTTTACTGTATCACAGCTCATCAGTGTGGCTAGACATTGCCTCAAGCCAGGATCGAAACCCGACTGATTTGGTATCAGTTGGAGATTTCTCCCCTAAGCTATTTGCTCCTGGCGTATTTATTTTCGAATAAACACGCCAGTGACTCAGAGTGCTTGATGCATAGAAGAGCTTTGCATTATCAGCAGCAGCAGCAGTCACTGTTTACAAATTTGCACTTTTCCTCTAAAGTCCATGACCAAATTTTATTTGGTGGGGGGCGTATATATTGTCATCCACAGACACTTTCGCTATAAAGCTTGTTCTAAAAGTAATAGTATAATATAATATTGCACTTCTTGCCTGTGGAACTCCCTTCCAATTTCCTGCATCAATGTCACCTACAATCTTCAAAGATTTTATTTTTTACAGTAAGGTTCACCCTGTAAAAGACCTATGGGCCTTTTGAGATAGAGGGTTACATTAGGAGGCAGTTTGTATGGATAGGAGGCAAAGATACTGGTTAACCCTAAATTTGAACAGGTTAAGATTGTAGTGATTGGGGAAACATCCTCTTGGGAGTTGGTTTGCAGGAAGAAGCTGTTCACATGGAACTTATTTCTCACCAGTGGAATACAGAGGGAATCTGTGTGGTTTGCAACAATGCAAGTGGCATGGTAAGTCCTTGCTATGAAGGTTAGACCAGGTTGAACCAAGAAATGTAGTTTGTCTGAGCACTTTCTGTGAAAGTAGTGATAGAGCTGTGAAAAGCTTGTCATATTCTGCCCGTGAGAGTGAGGTTGGACGGTGGAAAATAATTTGTCACCGACAAGGACTCGGAGACGATTTTTGACTCAATTGAAGCTGGAAAGTGGATTCTGGGCAAGAATACTCCATTCTTGGCCTAATCTGGATCTTTTAATGGTAGAGGATAGCATGTGATGTTAGGTACTTACTGGAGTGTTACAGGGAATCAAAGATTTTACATGCATCTTTAGCAATGACTCATATGTACGAGTTCCATTTGAGGTCAGGCATGAATTTAAGGACCAATAGCCTCTCAAGGCACAGTGCCTTTCCAAAGGGACATCCATTCATCATGACTGGTGGTAGTCTAGGGTTTGATTGATGATGGTGGGATAGCCATCTTTGGTTTTCCTGAATGCTGTTCTTTTATTGTCCTTTCTCTTCACTAAAGTCTTCTCATTCTTTTTCACTCCCAGTAACCCCTTGTGTCTAGGTGGCATTATTGCTATGCTTGGGGTGAAATGATTAAAAAAATTTTGTCTTTAACGGATAAAAACGGATATTTAAAGGATATAAAAACTAATTTAAGTTAAATTTATTTAAAGACTCTAATCTTCTCCAATTATCATTTAAAAAAAATTGTATTCACCTTCAATAGTCTCTTAAAGCATGGTGCCTCTCTGAGTGGACATCTGTTCATCGTGACTGGTGGTAGTTCAGGGTTCGATCGACAATAGTGGAATCACCATCTTTGGTTAGGCAAGTTTTTGTATTTATGTTTAAAGAAATCTGGATCATAGCACCAAATCCCCCCCCCCCCCGTGCCGCCAATGAAAAAGGACTGTTTTTCATTTTGCCTTTCTTTCTGAAGCTTCTGCAACTTATGAAATGTTCTGGTGACTGAAACAAATGAGACCATCTTGTGAACATGATGGATGCCTAACTTCCTATCCTAACATTCTTTTTTTCTTAGGTTTCATTTGCAGAATTTCCTCTCGTATTGTCATGATGGAGAATAACGCCTTTTCTGTCTAACAAAGCAGAGCACATTTACTCATCTCAAATTGGTGGCAATAAACGTCTACAGTGATGTTCCAGTAGCTTGTAATAGATAACACCTTTCATATGCCACCAGGCACAATGGAGTACTGTTGTCATTTTTCCTCACTTTCCAGTCTTGATAGAGTTCATAAGTGTCTCTGAGTCCTTGTTGGAGAAGAATAATCTTCTACCCTCCAACCCCTCTCTCACAGACAGCATTTGGTGAGTCTCTCACTGCATTATTACTACTATAGAAAGTGCTCAGATGAACTACTTGGTTCCACCAGTTCTAACTTTCATGGCTAGGACCCACCATGCAACTTACATGATAACAAACCACCCACATTCCCTTTGTATTCCATCAGTAAGAAGTTCCACTCAAACAGCTTCTTCTTGTGAACCACTGCCCTGTGGAACAGACTCCCAAGACATTTCCCCGCTCACTACAATCTTAACCTATTCAAGTCTAGAATTAACCATTATCTTCCCCTCCTATTCATATAAACTACCCCTTAATATAACTCTGTGGCAGACATGATGAAGCAGAACCTGGGACGAGCACAACTAGTTGCAACTTGCCTTTTCCCCGCCAAAAAAAGAGCCCGTATTTGCTTAGCATGTAGGGCTACTGTAGTTGAAATGAAGGAGAAAAAAAAGAAAGCGCTTACCGCTCTGCCGTAATCCGTCCTCGGCCAGATAACGTAAAAGAATAAGGGAGACTTGCATCGCCTTTTTATGCAATGAATATGCAATGCATTATGGGACAGAGACGGAATGAACTATGGGATCGCATGAAGGCGCAAGGGATTATGGGTATATGGACAAATATAAAAGCACCTAGTTTTTCCCAGTTCAAGACAAGCTTGGAGTGACGTTCCCGGTTGGCGGCTGGAAAAGTCTGTTTGTGCGATTTTGAGACGGAATGACTAGAGGTTGGATTACCAGTTGGGAGAGCTCAAATTTACTCGCCGGTGGTCGTTTTCTTTTTATTTCACCACAAACTCTCTACCTTGAGTGGCTCCAGAACCTTGTGAACCTTTCTATTAAAAAAAAAAAAGGTACAAAGGTGAATAAAAATCTAGTTTCAGTGTTGGTATTGGTTTCCTATTTATCGTTACCTATAACAAGTCGATACCAAAATGAAAGGTTGGCATTCCTGGTTAAAAGACTTCTGCAGACGGTGGAATATTACGTTCAGTTCTAAAGCCGAAGCTCATGAAGAAATTAATTTCCCTCTTTGCAAGTTTTCCGAATTAAACTCCGAAAAGCACAATAAATGACACACTGTCGGATAGAAGAGATGATAAACTAATTCTTTACACAGTTTCCTACCATTCAACCTTAGTTCTGCCCTGTTTGGTTGACTCATAAGTCATAGCAGTGAAATACATAATTACTTTCCAAAAGCTGATTGTATGTAATACTCTGGCAATAAAACATGCGTTTCAGAATCTACAAGTTTGTGAGTAATGCCAATTCCTAAGCAATATGGAAAAGTATTTGTCAGCTGGACATTTCCCAAAATGATATTTGTAAATTGCAATGGCATAAAGATTCAGAGATAGGCTGGTATTATGGGGAATTTTGTGGGCATCTCACCATGAGCTAATCGTTAGTGAGCTTATCTAACAAATCATCGCTACTGTGTTGTGAGTTCAATTTCTCACTGAATGTATCCATACATACCTACAATTATGCTGTCTTTTCAGGGCATAGATAATCATGGCTCTCCACTGTTTCCTTTTCGTTGTTATCTGTCAATAGACATGCCTTCTTAATAAAAATAGGGAAGTGCTTTTTCATTGTCTTCTCTATATTTGGAATTCAGAGTTTTCTTTCTTTTAGACTCGTTGCCAACCAAAGCTAGAGAGCACAGTCAACCCTGCTATTTAACACATAGCTGGTGACTGTATCAAATAAACGGTTCAGTCTGTGACAAGCAAGTAAGAACGGCAAAAGAGGATAGTCACTGAATCATTGTGATAAAGATAACAAAGATGAGGATATTAGTCTGAATGAATCAATGTATAATGCTTCTATACAACATAAACTTTGTGTCTGTTTAGTATAAACCTGTATATGTCTCTCAATTTAATATTTTTTAATACCATGTCATTGACAACATAGGTGATCATGATGCTCCCTATATTCATTTTCTCTATTCTGAGAATTGCCATGGCTTCTTGGGAAAGATAGAGGAGTGGTGTACCTGATTGTGTTTAGATTCTTTTTCTTTCTTTTTTTGTATTTCCATCACTTTCATTATTAAATATTCCACATTGTGATTATAAAAGGTCTACAAAGTTAGGTGAAATGTTATAAAAACCTGGACACAAATTTACAGTGGATGATCTAGTAATTAGAGCACTTTCTAAACATTTTCATCTCAGTGAATTGTTTTCTCTTTTAATTAGAGTAGCATTATTTACATGAAAACTTTGCTCAGTCTCATTATGGTGAGCAACTAATGCATTTAATGTGTTGTTTCATAAAAGATCCCTTTTGTATTCATATAATCTTTATTGAAATACCTTGAGGTTTCTACTATATATTTCTTGTAGCAATTATTACAGGTAATAGTGCAAATTTCTCTTTCAAGTTTTTGCTTCTTCGTATTTTGTTTTGTATTAAGTTTTTTATTGTTTGAGAAGTTGTAACAAATTTCATGTAAAACTTAAATAAATTCATTTCAGCTGTAGTAAAGACAGTATTTGTAGATGGAATAATGTTTTGATTTGCTTAGTTTGTCAGATTGGTTCACTTTACTATTTTGAAACATTTTACAAGCCCTTTGTTTTGTGTTGAATATGAAATAATTAGTCTATCGGAGGAGCTTAAAAGTATTTTAATGTATTTCTCATCTTCATGTAAATATTGAAGGCTACAACTTCTGAGAGCTCTTAAATAGAACTTGATGATTATTACAGGTTTTATTTTGTTTTACTTAGTTTTAGGCTATTGTCACTACGGTGTAACATAATATTGAATCATATATTTTTATATTTAAATTCCTTGAGGTTTCTCCAATATATTCCTTGTGGTATTTATTACAGTTAATAGAGTAAATTCCTCCTTCAGGTTTTACCTTATTGTTTTGTTTTGTATTAAGTTTTTATTGTTTTTGATGAAATTGTGACAAATTTTATCACAAACTTACATACGTATAGAATTATCTACAGTTTTAATGCATGTGTCATGTGTCTGACCAATGAGAACTGACCCAAACAAAATTGAAAATACCAGAGTTTCTTGCTTTTTGTCTGTTTTCTCTCAATCTCTGATGAAGCTTCAATAAAAGTGAAACATGTTAGTTTGGCATATGTTTCCTATTTGTTCTTTATTTTATCACACACACACACACACACACACACACACACACACACACATATATATTATTTTCTAATTCGTAGGAATAAATCCAAAGATGATATAAATCCAAAGAGAGCTCAATATAAGAACAGAGCAAATATAATTATTATTATTATTATATGTATGTATGTATATATATATATATATATATATATTAATTATTATTATAATTTATATATATAAAAAGTTATTAATATTTATATACATAGATATTAATTATTATTATAATTTATATATATAAAAAGTTATTAATATTTATATATATATATATTAATTATTATTATAATTTATATATATAAAGAAGTTATTAATATTTATATTAATATTAAATATTAATTTATATATATATATACACATAAATTATTATTATAATTTATATATATAAAAAGTTATTATTAATATTTATTTATATATATATATATATATATATATATATATATATATATATACACACACACACAAGGGTACATCAAAAATGATCTGCACTTTTGCCATAATATATCTTTAAGCTTGTCACATTACCTTCTGGTGGATGCATGTTTATAGTTGGTATTATTGTGGTCAAAGTTTGAACTTGATCAGGCAATTTTCCTAGCTACTGTTACAATGTAAACATGGCCACTCTGTTAGCAGTGTGCACCAAGGAGGAACAAAGAGCCATGATCTGATTTCTCTGGTCAGAAAGTGTGTAAGGGGCTGAAATTCACTGGAGGCTTTTCACACAATATGTCGACAGGGCACTGCTGTTTAGAAGTACATATGAGTGGATCAAATTTTAAAAGTTGCATAAAACCATGGCACGCAAAGTAGGAGCAGGACACCTGTCAACCTCTACCACGGACAAGAAGATTCAGGAAGCTCAAGCAATAGTAATGATGAACTGATCTCATTGATAAGGTAGCATGTTCTCTGCAGATTCGGATCACTGCTTTTTGTTTCTCCTTGGTGCAGACTGCTGGCAGAGGGGCCATGTTTACACTGTAAACTATATAACTATGCAAGGAATTACTGTCATTCTTCCATAGCAAGTCGGTTTTACAACATTGAGGTGCTATCCCTATGTCAAACCAACTTTGAATTCAGATTTACCCCTCTCCTAGAAGGGTTGCCAAACAAGGCTAGTATGCCCTGCTATTTAACATATAAATGTAGAGAAGTGGTAGTTTTATGCTTTTTACAATCCTGTGTTATTTCTTTAATCCTTTCACCCCAAGCAAGACAATAAAACTACTAAAACACTAGGGTTGGGTTTACTGAGTGTGAAAGAATAAGAAAAAGAAAACATCATTAAGGAGCAAGAACAATAAAAGAGGAATCAAGAAGAACAGAAGATAACGACTGACATTGCATTTAAATTTTTGAAGATCAAAGTTGACTGCAAGAATCTAGAAGAGATTTCCGCAGGCAAGAAATGTGAAAAAAGAAACTGTTAACAAAGAGTGACATCTAACCTATTACACTGTAAAATGATGAGATCTTGCTGCAAATCTAGTACTGCACTTAAATTCATAAAGTCTAGCTACCATAGAGGAAAGTCATATTTATTTTGGAAATACAGAAATGTGGCACAAAGCCAAAGATGGGGGGGGGGAAGCTGGTTTTCAATCTGTCTTAAATTAGACACAATTATTGACCGAAATATACCACAAGATTCCTTATACCAAAACAACACATTCTTACTTAATATTCTTATTACAGCCAGCATAAGTTCTTGAAGTCTCTATGAAGTCCTAACTAGTTCCCATATGTACAGTTTGGTGGGGGTGGGAGTGGTGGTGCAGTTAAAAATAACAATATTTAAAAATGAAACCCCAATCAGGCTTGGATTAACCATTAGGCAAACTAAGCAAGTGCTTAGGACACCAAGTGGCAAAGGGGCACTACAAAAATTTTAGTAGGGTATTATGGGAAAGTCAATATACCAGCAGCCAGTGGAAGGTCTGGGGCACCAATGTGGGCCTGTGCTTAGGGCATAAACAGGTCTTAGTCTGGCCCTGATCCCAATGAATATTTTCAATGATTACAATTTTCATAGACAAAAAACTAAGCAAAATAAAGAGGAAAGTTCATCAGAACAATTACCATGAAAGTATTTATAGAAAAGGCACAAGGAAGCTACATTATGACAGTGAGAAAGTGATTGAAATCATGAGGCCAGGTCAGGATCATTGGCACTGCAAATTCTTCTTTGGATTTTACCATGAATCTCTAAATATATGGCAGGAGCACTGGGCCATATGTGGCGGTAATATTCAAAGCATGGACAAATGACAAATGGTAGACTTATAAATATGTAAGATAGATTCTGGAGAGAAAAATATTGTCTAGCATGGAACAGTAAATGAACCAACTTTCCTAGCAGCAGACCTAGCAATTGATTCAATATAATCTTTTCACTTCATGAGAATCTTACTAAAATATAAATCTGCATCCTGAATTTTTTCAAGAATATTTAAAACCTGCTATTATCTAAAATCTCTAATTCATAACTTAATCTCAGAAACTAAAATAATATAAATAATAATTACATTATAAAAAAATTCAATAAAAACATTTACTCACTTTAGTTTTTTAGACATTAAATTATATCACTTAGCACCCTCCATAGTTTACCTTCATATTCAGTTAACTTGATATATATTTATGAGCATCCTTAAATTTAAAAATTCTAAGAACTAACTCATCCTAGGTATGACGATAAACTACGTCTGGCAGTAAAGCCTCTGTTCAGAAGGTTTTGGGAAGTGTGGAACCACCTCTTAATTGCTGTTGTTCCCAGGTTCACCCTGACCCAAGGTGGTAGCACCTATTAGGGTCCAAGCTATGGGCAAAAAGTGAACCTCCAAACTGGGGTCAAAACATGAAAATATAAAAATTACCAGTAATATATTCTCATAGTAAAAATTTTAAAAAATTACCATCAGTATATTATTGCCAAAAAAAGATTCCCAAAGCTCACAAGAAAATAGAATTTCAGCATTAAATGACCCATAGGGAGTTGATATGCCATTAAAAAACTTACCAAGCAATATACAAGGTGACCCAAAAAAACAGGAACTTTTTAACAATCCTATAAAACCAAGATTGATGGAAGAAAAATATTTAATTCATAGTAATTGAAACCTTAAAACATGCCATTTAAGAAACAATGATGGAATTTTCATTTTTTTTAAATTACGACCTGTAGATGGCGTCCTCCTGTACGAATGCATTCTTGAAATCTGCTGTTGAGATTCCTCATTGACTGCTGCAACATCTCAGCTGGGATACTGTGAATTTCATTCTCGTTACTAAAATGGCGAAATGTTTACTTGCTCAAGGTCACTGTCTCACAGTGTTGCCACTTGCTCATGTCTGGCAATATGCACTTCAAAAATTCCCGTTTTTTTGGGTCACCCTGTATTTTTGTAAAAGAAAAAAAATCACCAAAGCTCACAAGAGAATAAAATTTCAGCATTAAATGACCCATAAGGTGTTGATATGCCGTTAAACAAACTGAAGGAAAATAAAAACCTAGCAACATATTATTTTTGTGTATAAATACTTGTTGCAAAATAAAATTTCTACACTTGTCTTTATAAAATCCATCAAAGGACAAAATGCATTGGCTATGTTTCCCTTTTGTCTTTATTCCTATTGTATTTTCACAGATACATTTTTAGTTATAACTGAATTTTTACACATAAAATATTGTGCATATGTAGAGTCATTTTTAGAGTTTATAGGAAGATGTGTTTATGGAACAAACAAGATATGTGGAACAAACAAAGTATGTGTGTATGTAAAAATAATTGCATATTAAACTGATATTAAATATCAACAGGCTTGTCGTCGCTGGCTACATAAAATGGCTCATAGACATTGCATTTTCTGTCTATAATCAATATCCTTAAAGGGGTTAATGTGTATTAAAATCAGATGCATATTTAAAGTGACTGAATCTATTGACAGGTTGGCACATGTTGAAGAATTCCCTTCTGTTGATGACAACCAAATTTTTTTTAGTATCTTTTAAATATTTAATATTAAAAAAAAAACTCTTTGTCTGTCAAAGTCCTCAGCCTAACTCACTGACTCAAAATCTGACCAAATCTGACCAAATCAAAATCTGAACAAACTGCGAAAATTTAGGAAGTTTTGTTGTGATATGTATATATATATGTATATGTGTACATATATATGTATATATATATGTATATGTGTACATATATATGTATATATATGTGTGTGTGTATATGTATATGTATACTTATGTATATATATATGTGTGTGTGTATATGTATATGTATACTTATGTATATATATATGTGTGTGTGTGTATATATAAATATGTATATGTATATATATATGTCTGTGTGTGTATATATATGTATGTGTATATGTATACATATATATATATATATATATATATATATATATATATATATATATATGTGTATGTATGTATGTATGTATGTGTGTACATATTAGGTCATTACATAAGTTCTGTCCAAATTTTAACTTTTTGTTAAAATGAACAAAATTTAAAGAGTATTTTATAATGTCTAATGGAGCTGAACATTATTTTTATGTTCAGATGCCTTTAAACTGATCAAATTTTATTTAAGAGGACAATAAAATTAAATTTTGTTTGATTAAAACCCTGCTAACATGGAAGTACTCAAGAATTATTTGAGGCACATAAAGCTTTATGAGTTCAAGAAAGGAAACTCTGCAGCCGAAGCGGCTAGCAACATTCACTCAGTTTATGGAAAGGAATGTGTGAAAGAAAGAACTTGCAGAAAATGGTTTGCAAAATTCAGAGGTGATATTTCACCCTTAAAGATGAAGATCGAACCAGACGTCCAGTTGAGTTTGATGAAAAGCTTCTTGAAGCAGCCCTTGAAGAAAATCCTGCTTTATCAGTTGAGGAATTGGCAGTGGTTCTCAGTTCAAACCATACAACTGTTCATTGTCATCTTCAACAACTTGGAAAATGGGTGCCTCATGAATTGTCTGAAAACAACCTCAAATCCCAAGTTGACATCTGCTCTTCTCTCCATTCTCGCCAACTTGTTTCACCTTTTTTGGATAGACTTGTGACTGGCGACGAAAAATGGATCTTTTATCGAAATGTTCAGCATCGTAGACAAAGGTAAAGGGGAAGGACCCCAGCCACAGCCGAGAAAGGAACTTCATGGGCAAAAGGTTCTTCTTTCAATCTGGTGGGATTGCCAAGGAATAATCCACTTTGAATTCTTACCACCTAATACAACAATTAATGCTCAAATATACTGTCAGCAATTAGAGCATTTGAACCAAGCTTTGAGGAAAAAAAGACCTGCTCTAGTGAATCGAAAATGGGTGATGTTTCATCAGGACAATGCGCGACCACACACAGCAAGAATCACGTCACAAAAGATCGAAGAACTTAGTTGGGAGAAAATTCCTCATCCACCTTATTCTCCCGACCTTGCTCCTTCAGACTACCATTTGTTTCATAGCTTACAGAATCATTTGGAAGAAACAGCTTTTGTAACACAGGAAGAAGTTAAAACTGACATTTGTGAGTTCTTTGAATCAAAGCCAAAAGAATTTTACAGTAATGGAATTAGTAAGCTTGTTAATAGATGGAAGGAAGTCATAGATAATCAGGGAAAATACATTGTTGATTGAATCTGTAATTAAATGTAACATTTGGTCACTTGTTTTCTTTATTCAAAATTCGGACAAAACTTTTGGGATGACCTGATATATACACACACATACAGGTGTGCAATGGGTAAATTGTTACCATTTTATATCTTTAATTTTGTGCATATGCATTGTTTGTTTTTGATTTTTTTCAACTTCACAGTATAGTAGGGTCAGTTGGGCACCATCTGTGAGAAAAAGATGACTATGATGCAATTCACTCTGCCAGAAATTTGGAAATGGCATGATGTACTGCTTGGTATTTGCAGCAGAAGCTCCAATACAAACATTTCAGTGTATTTGGGTGTTAATTTGAGGACAGTGCAGAGACTTGGAAATGGTTGGCTGATATATCCAGTCAACATCCTGTTGTTTGGCGTGATCACTAGTGATGGCAAAGTTATTCCTCCATTCATCTTCCCACAGAGCCTCAGTCTCAACACGGAGGCCTAAATCAAGTGCCTTGAGCAGGTAGTGCTTCCCTGGGTCATGAAGGTGGTTGCTGGAAAACTCTACGTCTGGCAACAGAACTCTTCACCATGCCACACAAGCAGGAGAACCTAGTTATGGCTGGCAGCCAATTTTTGCGAGCGCATCTCTCTTTACATCAGCCCACATAACTCTCCAGACTGCAATCCCCTTTATTATTATGTGTGGGGTGCAGTTGAGTGATAGAACAACAAAACTCTTTGTAATACCAATTGAAGGCAAGGATTATGGCAGCATTCACCAACTGAAACAAGGAGACAGTCCAGAAGAGATGCAGAATTTTCCAAAGTCAACTGAAGGCCGTGGTTGAAGCCAATGACAATTTTATTGAATCAATTTACTCTTTAGTATTTCAAGATATTTAGGTGTAATTTTGGTAAAATGAGATATCAGTGTTATTTTCATTTTTGCATAGTTTAGAGGACAATTTATCCATTGCACGCTGTATACAGTCCCCTCCAAAATTATTAGAATGGCAAGGCCAATTCCTTTGGTTTTGTTGTTTAAAGAAGACATTTGGGTTTAAGTTCAAAAGATGAATACGAAACAAGCATTCAAAACTTCAGCTTTTATTTCCTGGTATTTACATATAAATGTGCTAAACAGCTTATGATGTACCGCCTTTTGTATCAGATCATACCATTTTTAGGTGAGCAAAAGTTAAGGAACAGATAGTCTTAAAGTAAATAGCATTTAATATTTGGTTGCATAACCCTTGCTTGCAATAACTGCATCAAGCCTGCAACGTATTAACATCACCAAAATGTTGCATTCTTCATTTGTGATGTTTTCCAAATTTTTAATGTAGACTCTTTCAGTTCTTGTTTGTTCTGGGGGTTTCTCCTTCTGTCTCCTCTTCAGGGGATAAAATGCTGCAATATTGGATTATGGCCAGTGAGCAACTTAGCCAGTCTAAAACTGTCGATTTTCTTTTCTCCTGATGATGTCCTTTGTTGTGTTGGTAGTATTTTTTAGGTCATTGCCCTGCTGCATGATAAACTTCCTTCTGATTAGTTTGGATGCATTTCTCTGTAAATTGGCAGACAAAATGCTTCCTGTGTATTTCTGGATTCATTCTGCTGCTACTATCATGAGTTACATCATCAATAAATATGAATGAGCCTGTTCCAGAAGCAGCCATACAAGCCCATTCCAAGATGCTGTCTCCACCATGCTTCGCAGATTAGCTTGTATACTGTGGATCATAACCATATCCTTTTCTTTCTCCACACTTTGACCTTTCCATCACTTTGGTAGAGATTAATCTTGGTCTCATCAGTCCATAAAACTTTCTTCCAGAACTTTTGTTGCTCATCTCTGTACTTCCTTGCAAATTCCATTCTGGCCTTCTGATTCTTACTTTTGATGAGTGGTTTATATCTTCTGGCATGTCCTCTATATTTCTGCTCTCAAAGTTTTCTTGGAATGGTAGATTGTGAAACCTTCATTGTGGAGGTTGTTGGTGCTATTGTTTTGGGGTTTTCCCTCACAGCTCTTACCGTGTTTCTGTCATCAACTGCTGTTGTTTTCCTTGGCCAACTTGTTCTATGTCTGTTGCTAAGCACACCAATAGTTTCTTTCTTTTCAGGACTTTCCAAATTGTGTTGGCTATGTTGAATGTTTGTCCGTCTTTTCTCAGTTTCAAAAGATATCTCTTTTGTCCTCATGTTGGTTTATCATTTTTAACAAGAAATACAGTCTTTACAGGTGAAACCCAAGGCTAAACCCAAGCAAGAGCTATTTAATTCAACCCATTCAGAGCTATTTAATGTTAAAATAATCAGTGTAAAAGGTAACACCTGGGCAATGAGAAACATCTGTCAGTCACTTGTTGCAATAGTTGTGCTCACTTGAAAAATGGGTGGGTTCAAACAAAAGGTGACATGTCCTCAGTTGTTTAAGACATCTAAATGTAAATACCAGGAAATAAAAGTTGAAATTCTGAACTCTTATAATAATTTTAACACATGAATATTAAAAATATTATTAAAATCAACAGAATGCTTTTGTTGCACACCACAGTGAGTTTGACCATAATTTTACCATAACAAATGCTACTCTAAAGAGAAAGAAATTTACTAAGACAAAAATGTATAGAATGTGCTTTAATTGCTAGATCATTGACAGTAAATTTACATCCACTTTCTTACAATATTTCACCTTTCTTAGCAGATTTTCTATTATCCCAATTATAACAACAAAAGTGATGGAAACATGAACAAAAAGAAAAAGTCACTAAATTAAATCACCTAGACTATATATCCAAACACACACACACACACACACCTATCAGTATGAAATACTGTGTAGCAGATTTTTATTACCATTTTAATATTCTTGTATTTTGTTTTTCTTTTAATCTTTTCACCTAAGCAAGGCAATAATGCCACTAAGACACAGGGATTTACTGCGAGTGAAAGCAAATGAGAAAAATTTAGGAGGAGGAACCTGGAAACAAAGGATAAACCTCTACTCCTGTTCAAAAGACAGGGAAAGCTAAACTTTGCCAACTTTGGCATTGAGTCCTCAGTTTATTTTATATTTAACTAGCCTAGAAGATGCCCTTCAGGTGGGCTTTAGTCTAGCTCCTGTTGAGGGCTCTTGGGCCTTCAGCCTTTTACCTTCAGTATCCTATGTATATAAAAGTTATAAGAATTTAGAAATAATAAAATTATTTTATCTTTATTCGACACCTTAATTTGGCATAATCTTTCCTCGTATATCCAACCAATCTTCATAGTTTGTTTACATTTATTTTGTATGCAATTTTTATTTTATTTTAAAATCACCATTCTTTATGATCCGTTTATATAAAGTCACTTTTAAAAGACATTAGGGAACCTGAACTATGCAATATTTCAAATATGTCATAGTACGCATGATAGAAAAAGAAAAAAAAAGAACATGAGCAACGTACCATGCCCTGCTTAAGTTTTAATTACGGTTTAATTAGACTATATCAATTGCAATTGCAATGTAAAGCAAAATTAAAGTTAGACCTTTAATAAAGAACTATTTTTTTAAGCCTTTCACTCTGTTCGATATTTAAATTTAAATGAGTTGTTTATTTAATTTTTAATCATGTGTAACTACAGTAGTCACTACCTGTTACTTCAGGTTGTTTATGATTTGCCAAGATTGAAAAACAGAAGGATGGACACACGTACACTGAGCTTTATTTATATATATATTATTTATGATTTTCCAAGATTGAAAAATGGACACATCTATGCTGCACTTTTATTTATATAGAAGCTTTTATCTTATATTTTATTATTTGTGTGTAAATCATCAACTCTGAGAGAATGTTCATCAAGCTGTTGTACTTCGCAATAAATAAACAAATTCCAGATTTGACACAAAACAATAGTTTAATAACTGAACATTTCAGCTAAAGTAATTTAGATTCTTCTTCTTATATGTGCCATGTCACCTTAGGATGGAATTTACTGTCCTTTGTAGCTTTTAGTAAATTTGTTTTTTTTTTTAATGCTATCTCTGTTCTGCCATCTATTTATACAAACTAGTTAAGTAGGTAATGTGCAGTTTTCCTCTGTTCCTCTTACTTCAGTTTGTGTTGTGAGTGTCAGATTTTCCAAGTCCTCTGTCCTTATTATGTACCCTAGAAATATCTCTTTCTGATAAGTATAAGCATCCTTTTTGCCTTCATTTTATCTAAAACTTCGTCAACTTCATCTTGAAGGTCTTTGACAAAGTGTGGCACAAAGGTTTACTACACAAGCTCTCCAGCTATGGAATCACGGGAAGGATTTTCTCAATTATAAACCTTTCCTAACAAGTAGATCTCTGAAGGTAGTTATCAATGACCAGTCGTTGGAGACCCTTGGTGGTCAACTCAGGGGTCACTTTTCAAACTAAACTCCTTTCTGATTTACATAAATGATCTGCCTAAGAATATACTCCGGTCATTCGTAAACATCTATGCTGTGATGATATGACGATATACAGGAGCACCTCTAAAACTCCTGATCATCAGACATTGAAGCTGGCCTCTCTTTCAATCTAATTCTAACTTCCCAGTGGGAAAAAAACTGGCTGGTTACATTCAATGCCTCAAAAACCAAACTAGTTACATTCCATCACTGCAAATCAGACCCTGAACTACCACCAGTCATGGTG
The DNA here is from genome assembly GCA_964036315.1 of Acanthosepion esculentum. Taxonomy (NCBI): domain Eukaryota; kingdom Metazoa; phylum Mollusca; class Cephalopoda; order Sepiida; family Sepiidae; genus Acanthosepion; species Acanthosepion esculentum. The sequence goes on along the minus strand of OZ038499.1, from coordinate 90,516,695 downwards.
AATGGATGTACCCTCAAGGAGGCTCCATGCCTTGAGAGAATATTGGGCCTCAAACTCACAACTGACCTAAAGTGGAACTCCTATATAAGATCCATTACTAAAGATGCAGGAAAAATGATCAGCTCCCTGTACCACTCCAGTAAGTACCTGACTCCTCATGCTATCCTCTACCATTATAAGAGCCAGGTCAGGCCCAAAATTGAGTACTGTTGCCATATTTGGGTGGGAGCTGCCCAGTCCTCATTTTTCAGTCTTGATAGAATTCAAAAGCATCTCCAAGTCCTTGCTGGAGAAGAATTATTTTCCACTCTCCAATCTCTCTCTTACAAGTGGGGTGTGGCGAGTCTCTCACTGCTGTATCACTACTTCCATGAAAAGTTCTCAGACAAACTACATTCCTTGGTTCTGCCAGGTCTAACCTTCACAGCTTGGACCCACCATGCCATTTATATAGTAGCAAACCACCCACATGTTCGATGGAACATGGGAATTCTTATACAACATTGCTTGTGTGGAGGACTTCACCATATTAATTTAACTTTGATATGAAAACAGGACTCACGCAAGAAGAATAACCACAAGACATTGTTTCACATAAAATATAGATATATTAACAAGATGTACAATATCAAACAACGATGTTAAAGAAAACATGCATTTAAGTAAGAAAAGGTTGAATTAATCAAGACTTGTCTCTCTTTGAATGCAATTTAAGAGTTCATTGAGAGATAATTATTTGGTTTGAAGTTCACTGGATAAATGTTCATGAATATTTCATATGATTGTTCTTGTGATATTTACTGTTGAAAAGTATTGTTGTGTCAAAAGAAGTTTTTAGTGAAGGTGTACAAATTATCATCAAGCAAATTATCATGTGAGTGAGAAGGTTGGCGCGTGATTAGAACTGGAGTTCCAACTGTCGTAGATTCGTTTGGCAGTTGAGGTCTCACTAATTGAGATTAGAAAAATCTTGGCTTAAATAAGTGACTATAGGCTCTGATTTGTTGCGCAGGAAAAATTATTCTTCCCGTGCAAACGATCTGATTGGTTGGCATCGACCAATCAGCGAGCAAGCTTTGGGAAGACTTAAGGAAGCTTCTGTGAGCCACTTCTCCCAAAAGTGCACAAATTTGACTAATTAAAAAATAAAGCAATTCCAAAATTGTCACATTACTGTGATTTGTAAATTGCCTGTAGAAAATGTATTACTGATTTATTAGCCAATGATCGTTTGGCATTGTACATGTGATTTTGTGCTTGTATGTATATGTTCGTGCATAAGTAGGTTCGCACACTTGTACTAAGAGAGATTTTGAGGTTCTGAGTTATTAGTAGGAATTAGTAAATGATAAATCTAAGGTGTTTATTGCAATCATTAAGTGATATGCACTAGTGAATTATACTTTTAATGGCGTCTTTATCTTGTTTATCATTTGGGTGTGTCTGGTTATGGTAGAATGAGTTAATGATATTTTTATTTTTGTTTTTATCAGAATGGCTGTTTGAGTTATTCTTTTCTAAAATTCTTTCATGCTAATTTTATTTTATTTGCTTGTCAAAGACACTGTCTAGGAAATTAATGTTAATAAGTGTTTCTTTTTATACTGCTCATTTCTTTCAAAAATAATGTGTCTGAGGAGAAATTATTTTTGCATGATTAATCAGAGATTTTTATAAAAACCATTTCATATCTGTGAGGGCATTTATTTTGTAATTAAGAAAACAGTTTTTATAAAAATTTTTTTTTATAGAAAGAATAAAAGTGTGTGTGTGTGTCTCTCTCAAAGTCACAAATGGTAAAAGTATATACAATAGACAAGAAAGAGAAAATTTGTTTAAAGCTTCTTAAAGGTTTAAAAATAGTGTATATTTATTTTTAGACAGCAAGATTTCATTCAATCAAATTTTGTTAAATTCAAGTGACTAGGTCTGTCCATTTAATATTTTATTTTATATTTTTCCAGTAATAATGTTAACTGAAAGTCAAGGTAATTTATGGAAGATGCTAAGTGATATAATTTAATGTATAGTAAAGAAAATTAAACAAATGTTGTTGGATTTTTTTAATAATGTAATTATTATTTATATTTTTTTAATATGAGAAATTAATTTATATATTTTAAATACTATGTTTAGTGGATGCTCATATTTGAGTAGATGCTCTGTTTATTCATTAAACAGTATATTCATTTATTTATTTTAATAAATAAACAGTACCTATTCAACTATGAATATCCATGAAAAATAATGTTTAAATTAATAAAAATCTATTGAATTAATAAAAAATTAATTCTAAAATATTTTAAATAATAGAATGTTTTGAATTTAAACATTTTCTTTTAATTTCTTGAAATTTAAAAAAATATTTTAGTCACTTATGTTGGCTTTGTAAAGAAGTATTTCTTTTAGGAAAGGAGATATTTGAGAAAAATTCACCTTTTTTTCTTTCTTTCATTCACTCGGCCTTTCTTTTTTCATTCATCCTTTCCTATAAGGACACTTATACATAGAATCAGATAGAGATAGAGACAGTTGAAATTCCTTGGACACATAATAAAAAAAAGGGTCTTGCAGAATTTGTCACTTACAGGATATGTTAAAGGCCTGAGGGACATAGGAAAGCAGTGAGTAACCCCTGCCTACACAAGCTTGTGTAATTGGATGGCTGAACAGGGACTGGGAAGATGGTGAAAAGACAAACCTTCCTGAGAGTTACAAAAGTTAGAAGTTGTGGAGAGCCACGATCAGAATTTGGTAGAAAAGAAAAATGGGGATCTTTATTGGTTTTGACTGTATGTTTGTATCTTTTGGCAAGTGTCTTGTCCAATGCAAGCACCAATTCACTGATTGATTGGCCTCAAAGGCCTATGTAGAAAATTATTTGATTTTGGTAACAAAAAATGGTATGGGGAGGGGTGGGGAATGATATCTTATTGATTTATTTATTGTTTTTTTATTTCAAGATGTCTGACCTTGATGTCAGAAGATTCAAACTTCTTGTATAGGAATGTAAAGTCTCTTTTTAGCTAACATTTATATGAAACATAGAGGAGCCAATATTTTTATTATTCATCTTATTTTACACAGATATCTATCTGTCTATCTATCTAATCTGTTCCCCTCTCTCAATCTCTTTATCTGAGTCTACTGATATCTATCTATCTATCTATCTATCTATCTATCTATCTGAATCTATAGATATCTATCTATCCCCCTCTCTCAATCTCTTTATTATCTATCTATCTGAATCTATAGATATCTATCTATCCCCCTCTCTCAATCTCTTTATTATCTATCTATCTATCTATCTGAATCTATAGATATCTATCTATCCCCCTCTCTCAATCTCTTTATTATCTATCTATCTATCTATCCCCCTCTCTCAATCTCTTTATCTGAATCTATAGATATCTACCTATCTATCCCCCTCTCTCAATCTCTTTATACTCTATCTATCTATCTATCTATCTATCTATCTAATCTGTTCCCCTCTCTTAATCTCTCTGAGTCTGTTGATATCTATCTATCTATCTATCTATCTATCTATCTATCTATCTATCTCTCTCTCTCTCTCTCTCTCTCTATATATATATATATATATATATATATATATAAATATATGTGTGTGTGTGAGTTTTATTACTTCAAACATTATTTTTAGTGGATGCCCTTATTTGAGTAGATACTCCATTTATTTTAAATTGTATTTATTTTGTCTACCAGCCTGCATACTCAAGAAAACTGTGCTCTCAACAAAAATGTGCCCACATTTTCTTTATTAAATATTCTCAAGTATTCGGTCTAGTAGATTAAATAAATACTGTTTAAAATGAATGGAGTATTTACTCAAATACAGTTATCCACTAAAAATAATACTTGAAGTAATAAAAGATATTTCAAATTAAAAAATGAAATCCATTAATGTGTGAAAAGAAATATGTATATGTATGTATGTATGTATGTATGTGTATAAATAGGTATATATGTACATGTACAGGGCCAGTGCAAGTGTCTTATGTCACATCCCCCCTGAGAATCTATGATGTGGAGGCCCCAACACGACTACATCTCAATTTTCATAAGGTAGTATTCATATAAAATACAAATTTTATTGTAACCTAATTATGAACACCCATAGATCACATACAGTATAGGTGAACAATTCAACTAGAAAATTTGAATTTAAATACAATTTTAATATCAATTATTATAATTGATATTAAAATAACCAATCTGATGTGTGAATTCCTGATAATAACTGTGACATTACTCTATTTATTGAACGATTTACTTCATGCCACCTTTACTAAAAAAGCCTACTTCTACAAAAGTATTCTCATATTACTATATTAGTACAAGTACGCACAATTTTAAAATTTAAAAAAAATTCAACCTCAGCGTCGTGACTGCATGCTCCAAAAGTATTTCTTACAGTTAACAATATCACATTTCTAAAATCTTCTTTCGGATTACACTTTATCTTTCAATGTCCTGTTATTACCTGGATGTAAAAAACTTACCTATTTCCCTACCTGAAGATGATTGTATGAAACAATTGAAAGCTAGTAGTAAAAAAAAAAGACCTTATAAATCCGGAATTTATAAACAAGGATCATACCATTCATTAACGGATTCGAGGTTAATGTATTTTATTATTAAAAATTGTTTGCGAGAGTGATTCTTGCCATTTATATCATTAACTTCATTATCTGCTTTTCGTATGAATGATTTGTGTAATGTAAATTGAACCTGCACCACATAACTGATATATATATATATATATATATATATATATATATATATATATATATATATTTTGAATGATAAAAATTATTAAAAAAATTAATTAAAATCTTCAGACATACTGGGTTGTAGATTAATATTCTGATGTTTTTATTATTATTATTTCATTTAGATTCCTCGACTAGTTTCAGCCAACATGGCCATTATCAGGAGAAAAAATGTTTCTGCTTGCTTGTAGCAGTAAACTACAGTAATGAATGTCTTGATAGAGAAAATGAACTTTTGTCTGTAGTTTTCATTTGTTTTTTTATTTGTTTTTTTATCTTTTTAACATGAGTTTATTAACATTCCTTGTGTTGGTCAAACAGTCTCTTTTAAGTTGTCATTTGAGATAAGAACTGGATGGATTCATGCTAGTTGTTTCCCTCGGTCAGTTCAGCAGTTTTATTGGTACCTGGAGAGGGGATGGTAAGTGTGTGTGTGTGTGTTATTTAGTTTAGTGTGTGTGTTATTTAGTCTCTGGTAAGTGTGTGTGTGTGTGTGTGTGTGTGTGTGTGTGTGTTATTTAGTTTTTAGGGAGTGAGTAAGTATGATATGTGTTAGCTTGTATATTGCTATAGGTGTGTGTTATCATATATATGTACTTAAAGGATTCAGTTCATATGTTTTCTAAGGTTTTTAGTCACTGGTGATTTATATAAGTTTACACAAGCAAATTATATCTATTTAATCTTCCTTAATAATATTATTATTCAGCATAAATTCCGGGCATCATAGGAAAATTAAATCAAGTGTAAAAGTATACTTGAGCACTCATGTGAACTTTAATAAATAAATTAATCATTGTTTGATCTGTGGCAGAGGGAGAATGCATGGCTATTCTGCAATATACAACTTTTGTTTCAAAGCAACTCTATTGACTTTGTGTGTACTAAATGACTTCCTTAGATAGGGATTTTAACTTTGAGTATGTCGTTTCTGTTATTTGATAACAGATCTTTATTTTGATTATGTAGAACAAGCCAACAATGTTCAAAGAAGTGTGGTCTTTGCTAAGATTTATAGACTTTGTCTATCCGGGTTTTAGTTGCTATCTGAGCTTCAGGATTACAAACATTTAACAACAACAACAACAACACATCTTTTACATGAAACATAAAAAAGGTTGCCCTCTGAAGGAAAAGTAAAAACTGAAGATTAGTTGAAATTGTATTCATATATTCTTTTCAGAAATATACAATGACAATAAAAATTTTCAATTTTCCTTGCAGTGGAGTTTGTTTTAAGAAGTAATTGTTGTTGGTGCGGTGTGAAATGTGTGGGCACTTATTTTATGATGGCTAGCCTAATGTGTCTGCGAGTTTTTAGATAAAGTCTTAGTTGGCAGCTTAGAAGATTTTGAGAAAATAATCTGCATGAAGAGGACATGCTTCCATAAAAAAGGAATAATAGCACTTTTCTTGCTGTGTCATTCTCCATGGCTGAGTGGTTGAGCACACTGGTTAAAAGCGTGGTTTCCCCTACGAAGGGGAGTGCCAGTTTAGTCCCCGGTGGGGAATACATTTTTCTCTACTAAGATTTCTCAAATGATAGACATAATACAAACTGTTTAAAAATATATCAACAAGATGCCTATTTCAAATACGGAATATCCACTATAACATTTGAAGTAATATAAAAATAAAATCTAGGATTAAAAATAAATCCATTAATTATTTGGAAATTTACATTATATATATATATATATATATATATAGAGAGAGAGAGAGAGAGAGAGAGAGAGAAAGAGAAAGAGGAGACTAAATGCATATATATATATATATATATATATATATTGAACTCTTTGTAAATTTTCTATTTTTATATCATTATTAAAATAAGAAATTTTATATGAAACTGACTGTATAATCAAAAACAGAATATTTACATCCAAGACATTTTTGAAAAATAGACACACACTCATTCACATATATAGGGTGCTATCGGTAATTGTTGACATTTAATATTTTTAATCTTGTGTATGGATAATGATTCTTTTGATTTTGTTAATTTCACAGTATAATAGGAAGATTTGGGCATCATCTGTGGGGAAAGGAGTACCATGACATAATTCACTCTTCCAGAAATTTGGAAATGGCATGCTGCACTGCTTGGCATTTGTGCTAGAATCTCCAATACAAAAGTTCCAGAGTGTCTGGGTGCCAATCTGAGGACAGAAAAAAGTTGGATGAGTCTAATAGTGATTATGAGGGTACAGCAGCTTTGAAAATTCATTCTGATCATTCTTATGATAAAAGAACTCCTGAATTTGTTGGTGAGATACTCAGACTCAACACAGAGGCCTGCATCAAGAGCCTTGAGGAGTTAGTGCTGTGCTGGAAGACCCTATGTCTGGCAGTGGGTCACTGCACCATGCTACACAAGCAGGGGAAGCCAATCGTGGCTGTCAAACAATTTCTGTGATCACATCACCCCTTTACATCTGGCCACCTAACTCCCCAGACTGCAACCGCCTTTAATATTATGTGTGGGGTGCAGTTGAGTGATAGAGCAGCAAAACTCCTTGTAACACCAAAGATGAACTGAAGACAAGGATTATGGCAGCATTCACCAACTTAAACAAGGAGACCATCCAGAAAAGATGCAGGAGGTTGCGAAGTTGTCTGGAGGCCGCAGTTGATGTGAATGGCAATTTTATTGAATAAATTTACTCTGTAGTATTTCAAGATATTTTTGTGTAATATTAGTAAATATATCTGTTAAAATGGGATGTCAGTGTTATTTTCATTTTTGTGTAATTTAGATGTCACTTTATCCATCGCACCCTCTGTGTGTGTGTGTGTGTGTGTGTGTGTGTATATATATATATATATACACACACACATATCAATGTTAATATATATATATATGTATATATATAATATATATATATATATGTATATATATAATATATATATATATATATACATATATATATATATATATATATATATATATACATACATACATACATACATATATATATATATATATATATATATATATATATATATACACACACATATCAATGTAAATATATATATATATATATATATATATATATATATATATATAATATTAGGTTTGCTCTACTTTGTGTATTGAGCACTTTATGTAGTTGCTTTTACTCGTTTTGGAGGTTTTTTCTTTGGACTCTGAGCTTGAACTCTGGACGATTGTTTTTGCCTCAATTACATGTTCTTAGTTCTTTCTTTTTTTATTCCTCATTTTTCCTTGGGTACTGGTTTGTTCTACTACAAGCCAACATACCCAAGGTTTTTCCAAGCGAGTACCACCATTTATATATATATATATATATATATATATATATATATATATATATATATATATATTAAAAATAGATATATATTTTCCTTCACAACTCTAAGTTTCATGCACAATGCAATCTTCATGGATATGTTATTCTATTATGAATTATGTTTTAAATTGAATATTATATCAAATATGGTAATGTGTAGATAGATACAAACATTAGCTAATATTCTTTGTAAATGTGGTTATTCATTTATAACAATATATGTATATATATATATATATATGCATATAATTTACATTTTCAGATATGCCATGATATTTTTGTGTCCCTTTGTTTTATTTTTTATTATTATTACTTAGATGTCTATATTTATATTGAAGTTTTATTTCTACTTTTGTAGCCTGAAGAATATAAGTTGTGTTAATGTGTGTTTTTACACTTTTTCTACATTCATTTCTGTTTATTTTAAACATATAAATGTTTTTTAAACAATCTCCACAAATAATATGGACTGTTCCACGATTACGATAGTCTGCTACATATATATATATATATATATATATATATATATATATATATATATATATATATAAGTTTAAATTATGTAATGGGCAGCCTTAACTCAGGACCTAAAGATTGCATTGTGCAGGAAACTCAGTGTTATGCTGCTGGAGAGTAAAAATGGATATTTATTTTTAATATATAATCTATAGGTCTGTTATATTACCTCTAGGTATTTACTCTGTCTCCCCACTAAGACGAGTTGTGATACAAGGTCTTTTTTTCTAGGTTGAGACCCAAGCGCATATACTCGGGTCAGCCCGCAGCCCCCGCAACCATCGGTTGCACTGGCCTTGGTGCGAGCACCAATCCCTCTCTCTGGTGCAATGGGAGGGAGTGTCCTTGGGCAGCTGTTCAGCTTTCAGTATAATTTTCCTCAGTTCCAACTCTGTCCTTAGACAGAGTCACCCCTGAGTCCACTCTACCCAAAGACAGCAACGCAACTGAGAGATGATAAATAATGTGTTACAAACTCCTTGAGAGGAATTTACACACTGAGTTAAAAGCGTGGTTTCCCCTACGAGGGGGAGTGCCAGTTTAGTCCCCGGTGGGGAATACATTTTTCTCTACTAAGATTTCTCAAATGATAGACATAATACAAACTGTTTAAAAATATATCAACGAGATGCCTATTTCAAATACAGAGTATCCACTATAACATTTGAAGTAATATAAAAACAAAATCTAGGATTAAAAATAAATCCATTAATTATTTGGAAATTTACATTATATATATATATATATATATATATATATATATATATATATATATATAGAGAGAGAGAGAGAGAGAGAGAGAGAGAGAGAGAGAGAGAGAAAGAAAGAGAAAGAGGAGACTAAATGCATATATATATATATATATATATATATATATTGAACTCTTTGTAAATTTTCTGTTTTTATATCATTATTAAAATAAGAAATTTTATATGAAACTGACTGTATAATCAAAAACAGAATATTTACATCTAAGACATTTTTGAAAAATAGACACACACTCACTCACATATATAGGGTGCTATCGGTAATTGTTGACATTTAATATTTTTAATCTTGTGTATGGATAATGATTCTTTTGATTTTGTTAATTTCACAGTATAATAGGAAGATTTGGGCATCATCTGTGGGGAAAGGAGTACCATGACATAATTCACTCTTCCAGAAATTTGGAAATGGCATGCTGCACTGCTTGGCATTTGTGCTAGAATCTCCAATACAAAAGTTCCAGAGTGTGTGGGTGCCAATCTGAGGACAGAAAAATGTTGAGAGGAATTTACACACATCTATTTTGTTAACATCACCATACAATGTATGATATTATATATTCTCATATATATATATATATATATATATATATATATATATATATATATATTGTCTTCTTCTTTGTAGATTTCTGTTTTTATATCGTTATTAAAATAACGAGTCCTATGTGAATCTGACTGGATAATCAAAAGCAGAATATTTACATCTAAGACATTTTTTTAAAAGTCTTTTATTCTATTGGTCTTTTTTGTTATCTTGCTTATTTCAATATTTTATATTTTCTTGCATTTCTTCACTTTCATGGAAACATAACTTGCTTGACTGCATCCTGATTGGCATTGACACTCAACAAAAGAACTCATCAATTCTGCACCATTTTAAAAACTGTTTCTTTTGGCAATACACACACACACATATATCTAGTCAACAGATGAAGGAAAGTTATCTTGTGTCTAGCTTTAAATTTTAAGCATATACCACTCATCAGAGGAAAATTATTATTATTATTATTTGTGTATATATATATATATATATATATATATATATATATATATTTGTATTAATCCTATATCCTGACGTGCTATACCATTTAGCTACAAAGGAGGCATCTGGTTAGCAAAGTTAAATTACTGTTTTTAAACTACAAATTCCCCATGATTTCTCTCGAATGCTCATATCTGCTCAAAGTGTATCTTAATATAAACAAATGCATCATATATTATGAAATGGACTAAGTCTGACAATTATTTTAATATATTTTCTGCTTATATGTATAAACATAAAATTTGCTAAAATAATTGTCATTTGTTTAAGATATGCTTTGAGCAAATATGAGCATTTGAGGGAAGACGAGTTGTGATAATAATTTATATATATAAAAAGTTATTATTAATATTTATTTATATATATATATATATATATATATATATATATATATATATATATATTTGTGTATTTAGGCAGCAATCCTTCTTTCAAGCACATTTCATTAAAAACAACTGACAAGGTGCTTTTATTTAGTTTTTTATTAACTTTGAACATGGACATAATATCTTGACTGTGTTTTGAAACAAAAAATGAATCACTTTATAAAACATACACATAACAAACTATTTCTAATTCTAACAGTTGAAATATAATCCTTGATAATGGCTAAATGTATAGCCGAAAGCGCTCGGATAAAAAGAACATTCGGACAATTTTTATATAATTTATCCTCTGAAAAGAAAAACTTTATTAGATCGCTGTTTTGACAGTTGTGACCTCCAGTACTGCTTAGTTATTGTCCGCCCTATTTCCACTGTACAAGTACACACTGCCTGACTGCCTGACCCTGGGATTGAACTCACAATTATTATGTCAAAAAATTCATGAACTAACACTTTAATCCACTAGGTTATTGTCTGATATAAGAACTGTAGGTTAACCAGATTGATGTACACCTGATGAAGGCTGGAGGACACTGTTGTAGCATACCTACGGACAATAATGCGTATGTCCCCATTCACATAAATACAGTAGTAAATACTGTATGTTGGTCTGCAGTTGGAGATTCATTGTGAAATTCATTTGACTCACTTCTAGCACTTGACTACTACTTCTACGTGCTGCTGGCAAATCATATATATGTTGTTCTTGTCCTAAGTATTATCATCATTACCAACCTTTGTTTGATTATTCTATTCAGCAACCTTCCCTAGGTTGCAACAGACACAATGGTTAAAAGCTTGTGATAACAGCAACAAAGATAAGGGCAATAATCTGAATGTGACTATTGTAAATATTGATAACTCCTCATACCAGAAATTCAGATAGATACACATAACCGATATCTTCCCCACATTCTTTTTAAATAATTTCACCCTAAGCCAGGTGATAATGCAACTATTATGCAAGGGATTATTGGGGGTGAAAGAGAATGAGAAGACGTTTAGTGAGGATACTAAAAGAACAGGATTCAGGGAGAAAGAACTTGGTGGTTGGCGTCCTGTGTACGACGTTAAACTGCATCCAACAGCAAGGCCTCTGATCAGGAGGTTTTGAGTAAGCGTGGAACCACCTCTTAATTGCTGGTGTTCCCAGGTCCACCCTGACCCGGGGTGGTAGCACCTGTTGGGGTCCCAGCTATGGGAAAATAGTGAACTTCCAGGTCTTTTCCAGCACATTGAAACAATGATGTTGCCAACTACACTTTTTTGAAACAATGATGTTGCCAACTACACTTTTTTGAAACAATGATGTTGCCAGCTATACGTTTTTTGCCAGCTATACGTTTTTGAAACAATGATGTTGCCAGCTATACGTTTTTGAAACAATGATGTTGCCAGCTATATGTTTTTGAAACAATGACGTTGCCAGCTATACGTTTTTGAAACAATGACGTTGCCAGCTATATGTTTTTGAAACAATGACGTTGCCAGCTATACGTTTTTGAAACAATGACGTTGCCAGCTATATGTTTTTGAAACAATGACGTTGCCAGCTATACGTTTTTGAAACAATGACGTTGCCAGCTATATGTTTTTGAAACAATGACGTTGCCAGCTATACGTTTTTGAAACAATGATGTTGCCAGCTATACATTTTTGAAACAATGACGTTGCCAGCTACACGTTTTTGAAACAATGATGTTGCCAGTTTTTTTAAACAATGATGTTGCCAGCTATACGTTTTGATATATTTAGTAAATACTGGATCTGGCATTAAATAACCCATAGTGGTTGATATGCCATAAAACACCAAACAAACAAACAAACTTGGTGGTTGGTAATGCATTTAAATTTATGAAGATTGTAGGTGGCAGGAGAGCAAGAAATCAGAAGAAAGTTCCAGAGGTGAGAAAAGAAACCATTAGAATAGAAGATATGCTTGCATCGAGCCAATTCGAATATAAAATGGTAAGATATTGTTGCCAGTCTAGTAGCATGATTAAATTCATGCAGTTGAGGTGGCAAGGAGGAAAGGTCATCAGAACAATTGCCATGAAAATATTTGTAGAAAAGATAGAGAAAAGTCACTTCTCATTGGTGAGGAGGAGGCTAAAGTTCAAAATATCAGGTCAGGATCAATTACATTACAAAGCTTTCTTTGAATTTTGTCAGGAATCTTGGCATATATATATATATATATATATATATATATATATATATATATATATATATATATATATAGTAGGAGCATTAGACCAGATATAGCAGCAGTATTAAATGACAGATTTATAAATGTGCAAGATAGATTATGATGAGAGAAATTGTTTGGCATGACACAGTGAACCAATTTTCTGAGAAGTAAACCTAACAACTGTTTCAATACAATCACTCCACTTCATATCAGTGAAAAACATGAGCCCGAGAAGGTGCAAAAAGAAAAAAAGTACAGCTTTTCTTTACCAACATGTTCCATCCTCTGAATCACTTTAAAAAAGGCAAATGTAAGGATTTTATTTCACAAACAGAAGTGAAAACACTGTTAGGTTTTCAACATTTTTAAATTTAGGAATGCTCAAAAATATTTATGGCTAACTATGAAAGTCAATGTAAACTATGGAGGATGCTAAGTGATGTAATTAATGTGGTATATCAATATATACCACATTTTTAAATTTAAATTTAGGAATGCTCAAAAATATTTATGGCTAACTATGAAAGTCAAGGTAAACTATAGAGGATATTAAGTTATGTTATTAATGTGGTATATTAATGTTTAATAAATGAAAGTGAGTAAATGTTGTTGTTTCAGAAGACAAAATGTGTTGGTAAGAATAGTTTTCCTTTTATCTTTGTTCATATTGTCTTTTTATAGATATATGTTTTACTTATATCTGAATTTTTACATTTTTTTAAGTAAAGGGATGAGACCTAGCTGATAATCCACTACTGCACTTAAATTTATAAAGTCTAGGTACAAAAGGGGAAAGCTCATCAGAACAATTACAATGAAAATATTTTTAAAAAAGGCACAGGGAATCTATGTTATAGTGATGGGAAAGTGACTGATCCGAGATTGCCAGGTCAGGAATTGCAAATTCCTCTTTGGATTTTGTCAAGAATCTCTAGTGATTCCCAATAAAAATAAAATATATATTAAAAAGAATTAAATAAATTAAAATTAAAATAAAGTATTTGTGCTTTCCTTTAAAACCCTGATCTCTTTCTTTCTCTCTCTCTTTAAACCTCTCTTTCTATACTTCTCTCAGTTATTGAGAAGGCAACCTTCAAATGAAAAGAGGAAGGAGAAGAAAAGACTGGACCCAGACAAAAACGCCAAAAATTTGCAGGATCAGAGCCTATTTATTTTTGACTGAAAAATACCAAAAATCAGGCGGGCTTCATGCACAAGTTCTGTTATAAAAAAAAGAAATAATGCTGGAAAATAAAATATTTTTGGCCAATCAAAAAAATTGACACAAAGAGATTTTTGATGTTAGCTGAAACCAATGTTCATGCCAGATTCTTTGTGCCAAGTCAAAACAGATATAACCTGAAATCTCATAGCTAGAAGCAGAAGGTACGAGGATAGGATGCAACAAAAGAACACTCCTGCGGAGAAACCAGCCATATGTGACATGTGAAGAAGTAGTTAAAAGGTCATCTGCTAATAATATTTTTGCTCTGCTTTGGGCTGAGAAAAACACAGTCGATTGACACTAAGCCACCTTCCCTCAATGGTTGAGAAAGAAAAGCCACAGCATCAAGAACCTTGCTGCCATATATATATATATATATATATATATATATATATGTGTGTGTGTGTGTGTGTAAAACTTTCAGATAGAGTATATCTGTAAAAGAACATTATGAATAAAGACAAAAGGAAAAGTTCACTTAGCCAATATGTTATATCTTCAGAGAGACTTATCAAGCTAAGGTAGGCTTTCTTTTTGTCTTTATTCATATGCTAACCTCCAGGAATGTGACTTGTACTTTCACGGGCTAACGTTCTCAGCTGACATGAAGTGAAAAGACCATATTGAATCCATTACTAGGTCAGCTGCTAAGAAAGCTTGTTCACTGTATCATGCTAGACAATTTTTCTCTCCAGAATCTATCTTACATATCTATAAGTCTACCATTCATCCATGCTTAGGATATTGCTGCCACATATGGTCCGGTGCCCCTGCTATTTATCATGAGCTCCTTGATAAAATCTAAAGAAGAATCAGCAATATTATCGGTCCTGATCTGGCAGATCAGCTTCACTCACTTTCCCACTGCTGTAAACTTGCTTCTCTCTGCCTTTTTTACAAATACTTTCATGGTAATTGTTCAGATGAGCTCTTCGCTATGAGGCCTGGACTTTTTCAATTTAAGCCTAGTACTAGACTGCTAACAAGGTCTCATCAATTTAGAGTTGAA
>OZ038499.1:90468955-90498955 GCA_964036315.1 Acanthosepion esculentum | reverse complement strand
AAACTTTATTAGATCGCATGAGAAATTATATAAAAAACTAAATAAAAGCACCTTGTCAGTCGTTTTTAATGAAATGTGCTTGAAAGAAGGATTGCTGCCTAAATACACAAATATATATATATATATATACATACACACACTATAGTTCAATCAGTTTGAGGACACTCGTGGTAATGTTTTGAATTGGCTCAAAAAGTAGTTGTTTTGTAATTTAAATAAGAGAAAATTATTTTACATGGTTAAAAAAGTGAGACATGATTTTTTATTAGAAATTTTATTCTGACAAAAAGGGAAAAAAAAGCGTTTTATGATTAAACTTTACTCTCTTCAAAATGTCCTCCTTTAGCCTTGCTTTTTGCAGCACAAATTTTTGGCATACATTACAAGTTTCTTAAACTATAAGTTTGATAATTGATTCCATTCTTTTTTCAATGGCTCAAAGAGTTCTTTTTCATTTTTTCCCCTCTTCTTTCAAGTTCATCCTATGCTAATTCTGGGGGTTACTTCAAAATTTTGGACTGTAGTGTGTGTGTATATATATATATATATATATATATATATATATATATATAAAACAAACAAACACTTTTTGTTTTGTTGTTGTTCAATCTAATAAGGTAATTTAATTATTGGCTTCTCTTATCCTGAAAATCTCAACACATTTTCCTTACACGTAGTTTCGTCTTTGATTCCAAACTGAAGAAGCAGAGACCAACAGATGTTGGCAAAACCCGTTGTTTATAGCTTTTCCACTTTGTCTCATCATCTCCACACACACACACAGGGTGGGGCAAAAGTAGGCTTACAGTTGTTTTACATTTTAGATCACAGGTCAGAACCAGAGCTAACTTCACTGAACTGTTCGTTCAGTAAGATGGAGCACCTCACCATTATGTTTTAGCAGTAAGGGACTGCCTTAACCAAACCTTTCCACAGCATTGGTTTGGAAGTAGGGGCATTATCAAATGGCCACCGTGTTCACTTGATCTAACACCAATGGATTCTGTTGGGGGGGGGTACACTGAAGAACAAGGTTTACAATAGAAACCCCCACACAGTTGATGAATTAAAAGGGTACATCTCATAAGTATTTATTAAAATTGATACAGATCGGAATTTGTGTCATGTTGTGTGTCCTAGTGTTCTGGAGAGGCTCAAGGAATGTTGCAATGTTGGAAGAGGACACTTCCGGGAACTTAAGAGAGTAAACTGTGCTCAGAATAATGTAAGTACTGTGTTAAATGCACATAAACAGTTTTGAACAAATATGACTGTAACAAATAAATCTAAATGTAATAAAATGTTTTAAAAAAATGTAAAGTGCATACCTACTAAGTGTAAGCCTACTTTTGCCCCCCCCCCACATATATATATATATATATATATATATATTAATAGTAATACTTGGTTGGGAAAAAAAAGCTCAGATAGCACAACTTGTAGATATGTCAAAACAAATCGGTACCCGAGACAAAAATTGGGAATAACAAGAAAAAATTAAAAACATTTGATCAGGTTGAAAAAAGTCGTCCAGTGCCTTAAGTCTTTCGTCCAAAGAAAAAAAAAACAAGCGCATAGTAAAGCTAAAACGTAGAGTGCTTAATACGCTAAGTAGAGTGGGAATAAATAAACCCTGAAGATCTGTTTAGGTGAAACCTAGATAAGTTTTCCTGGCTCTTTAGGATTTATTTTTTATATATATATATATATATATATATGACACTACATTTGAATGATAACTCTAACATTTTTAGGCATTTAAAACAAAACGCCTGGCCGCATACACAATTCCGGAAAATCCTTGTCGAAAACACAACTATACTTAAACATGAAAAGAATAAACTAAAAATTCTTGAAGCTATATACATAAAACAGTTGAAACCTAACCTGAACAAAATAAACTATGAAATCTCCACAAATATCCTTAAATGCCTATAATTAGTAATAGAAGCCATTGGTTCATACCAACGGCTTTCCATACTCAATACTCATCGGATTCACTCTCGCGTGGTCATGTGTGACGTCATGAGCTGTGGTGCGATTTTCGCTTTCATCGTCTTATATGCACATGTTTATCGTTGCTTGGAAATCATCCATGTAAACAAAAACAGACTATCATCAATTTCTTGTTCGTGTATTGCTTAATATATTGTGTAATTGTCATCTTCGATAATGGCTTATGTAAGCCGAAAGCTTAGATTGGATTAAAAAATATGTATCAATATTGTGATTTTCTTTCATTGTTTAATGATAATGTTATTAAGCTTATCAGACGATATGAAAAGAACTTACATAAAATATATAGACAACACTTATCTATATTATTTAATGAAACATGTATGAATATATATATATATATATATATATATATATATATATATATATATATATATATAATTTTAAGTACAAAAAGTCTTGAAACAACAAAAATTTTAAATATTCTTCATAAAACCCCTGCATCAAGATTTTGTGTTTTATATTTTACAAAACTTTGTTTATTCATCACTTCATACTTTTCAATTAATTTATGCTAGTTTATTTGTTGTTTTTCTACGGATTATCAGCCCTTTGTGATGTATTTAAGGCCAAAACATATTTTGGATAGAAGGAGGTTGTATTCAGTACCTGGTCTTCCTAAGTGGTCTCCAATCTAATTACTGACCAGCATCGATACTGCTTAACCTCTTCAATTGAACGAGAACCAATGTTTTCAACATGATTTGAATGTCAGCTTATAACTGAAACTAATACAAATTAAGTTTCAAAAACTGGAACCAGGAATAAATATCAAACGCTTGTATTTATTTATGTAAAAGTTTTGTATCCAAATACGTATCAGTGAAAATATTTGTTATACTGTTGTCTTAATATATAAAGTTTGTCTTACTGGTACTTATATACTTATATTAATCAAGTTTGTCTGAACCTTGGTCACTGATATGACTCTGTTCTCTGATTGAATCTGTCTTGGTGAAAGATGAAATATTTTTTCCCTGTGCACAAACGATACAAAATTATATCAGTTCATTGCCTTTGCAGTTTAGCCAACACATATTTTGCTGATTTGGCATAAAGAACATCAAACGTCCAAGTATTATTTGCACATTCGAAATAACTCCTCCTGATATCATTCAATCAATATACTCCACTATTGATTACTTTTTATCTCTTCCCCTCCAATTCAGCAGCAACGATAAATAAAGACTGTCTACTGACTGGTACAAGTGTATTTAGTGTTGGTTGATTAGTAGTTAGTACTGTATTTGCTGTTATAATCTGGTCGATGTCATTGGCCTGTTGGAGAGTTGTCACTATTACTGTGTCATCTCTTTGTGCTATTTCTCTTTGAGTGTTCAATTTGAAGCTCAAGTTCTTGTAAAAGACATATGTTAAAGTTCACATTAGGAAAATGTTCAGTCAATTTGGTTAATTTAATGTAATGTGATGTTGGCTTATATAATTTTGAGTATAAATCTTGTTAGAAAAAAACACAGTAGACACAGGTTGAATTTATGTTTGAGTCCAAAAGGTAGACATATGTCTGGTTTACACTTGAGTCAAAAAAGGTAGATACAGGTCCAGTTTCTCAGTTAGTTAAGTGCCACATGTGATACATACTTGGGTGATCATGTATCTTTTGATACATGACTGATGAGGCAGAAGGTTTTTCCTGCAGTGGGTTGCCATTTCTTTCTGTAGGAGAATGATTGCCAACCAAGGCTAAAGAACCCAGTCTGAATGGTATTTAACTCATAACTGGGGAATACACTTGAGCTAAAAGCATAGGCAGATGTTCGATTTACACTCAAACCAAAAAGGGAGACAGGCACCTGCTTTATGTTCAGGTCAAAATGGTGAAAAAGTCCCGGTGTGTGCTTGAGTCAAAAAGGGTGACAAAAGTTCAGTCTATGCTCAAGTCAGAAAGGTAGATAATGGTCCAGTTTACATTTCAGTCAAAAAGATAGAAAAAGGTCTGATTTACATGCAATTCAAAAAGGTATTTGACTAATTACACATGCAATAAATTCAAAAAAGAAAAACAAAGTTAGAGAAATGCTAAAACAAATCATTGCATATGCGTTATTAGGTATGCGTCAACCATGTTAACTATAAAGTTAGCTAGAAATTAAAAATCTTACCAATTTCACTGTTTTTAAAGACAGTTTTCATTATAAATTACATGGCCTATTTGGCAACAGTGTGTTTGTATGTGTGTGTGAGAGAGAGAGAGAGACTTTGGTACAGTTTGTTTTATACATGGTTATTCAAAAAGAAAGAGCAGATTTTGAAAATGTAATAAAACCAAATGTTAAGAGACAGAAACAGATTTAACAAATTACTAGACAAGAAAAGGTTCAAAGCTTTTAAAATGAATTAATTTTTTTTTTCAATCTTTTTTAAATACTTCTATTTGTTTTGTTTTTGTTTTTTAGATTTTTTATAAATTGTTATATAAAAAGGATCTTGTTCATCGTCTGTGACCTACCAAGTCACTAGATGTTACTCTGTGTGATTTTTTATCTTTGGGGGTATATAAAAGAAAGTGTGTTTGTTTTACCTATGCCAGCTATTCTTGAAGATTTGAGACATCAAATTGTTGAAGCTGTGAAGTTAATATCTAAAGATCAATTGCTTCGAGGGTGGCAAGAAGTGGAATGCTGTTTTCATGTTTATTGCACAACACATGGTGCTCAAGTTGAGTGCATTCAAATTGAACAACCTTAAAATAATAACCTTTGAACTTTTTCTATACAGTAATATGTTGAATTTGTTGTCGTTTCTTAGCATTTGTTTTGTTAAATTTTCAAATCTGTCCTTTCTTCTTGAATAACGCCATCTTTGCTACTCTGTGGATTTAAAAAAATCAAAAATTGAGTAAGTGCCATGTATGTTTGATAACAATGACTTTGTTAAATTTTGTTAGTAACCCACACCCTGACAAAAAAACAACAGCAGTTTGGAGAGGTATTGAAAAACCTAATTGGGTTTTAAAAATTAGTGCTGTTAGCATTGTATTCCTCGAAACTGATAGGATTATTTATGTATGATACTTTGGAAATTTTCTAAGACCTTGTTATTACAAAGTAAATTCCAGTGCAGATTACATCTCCAGCACCAAAAATCCTCTCAATATGAGAAAGGAAAAATATGTATGATTGTTTCATTTGATATTCTATACAGTTTTACATAACATTGGACATTTGTGGGTTGAGTATTTTGGATTTAACAAAACTATGTTAATTAAATGTGGCGATCTACAGAACTTGCTTCATAGCACAGAAGAACAAACGAAATAACAGTACTGCCAGTGAGGCGGATGGAAAAGATGACAAGAATTTTGAATATAAAATTCTTATGTATTACTGATACAGCAGAGCTGGTGTATCTTTAAATGTAGACAAGGAAGGTGGCTTTGTAGGAAGGGTAGCATAGATAAGGCCTGGAGTTGATTCAATTGTTGGGTCGGTTGACTGACATCATGGGGGTGATGTTGTGAGAGGTCTGGAGTGGATTAGTGAAACTCATCATCTTCAAACTGGTGATGACTTTGTGGCAGACCACACAGCCGTTGAAAGGACGTCATCCATCAGGACCTCCAGTAGAGTAATCTGGTGCTAGAATGGGTCAGGAAATGCCTTGTAAATTTTAACACCTCCGAAACAAAACTACTTTCAATTAACCACCATGGCGAACCTTTTCTACCTGCCATCAGCATGCCTAACACTAGACTCCAGAAGAGCAACACACTGCACCTTCTTGGCGTCATGCTTTCCACTAACTTGAAGGGGAGTGACTACAATGAATCAATAGCTGCATCTACTGCTAGGAAAGTTGGGTTACTGTGTTGTGTATGAAAATGTTTCTTGTCAGAATACATTTTGCACATTTACAAATCTACCATTCTCCCAGGCATTGAATACTGCTGCCATATCTGGTCTGGTGCTCCTGCTGTACACCTGTGAGATTCTTGAAAAAATCTAAAGGAGGATCTGTATTGTAATTGATCCTGATCTTGACATCAGTTACTTTCTCACCAATGTGACGTGGCTTGTGTCTTTCTTTAATATAAATATTTTCATGACAAGCTTTTTTCTCTGATATCCCAGCTACATGAAGTTAAGTGTGCTAGTAGATTGGCATCTACATCCAACTCTTTTACTGTTGAAATAACTAAATACAGCTGCCACTTCAACTCCAACAGTTTCTTTCCTTACACTTCCCTTTCTTTTACTTGTTTCCCTGATAATTACAATGTCTAAAAGTTTAAAGGTAATGTCAATTGCCATCTTTTGTCTTCTTGAATCCTGTCCATCTTTTTTTTTTTACCTTTTCTCAATCATCTCTATTCTCACTTTCACTCCCTGTAACTTGCTGCATACTAGTTGCATTCCCTCCTTGTTTGAGGTGAAATGATTTTAAAAAAAATAGTCTGTCATTGTACCAAGCCTGTGAGAACCAAAAAGATAAGGTGGCTCTTGTCGGCTCAACATCTTAATTGGAATCGGGAATGGCTGTCGCTCGTTTCGGCATTGGCGACGGATCGCCGTGCTTGGTCGGCCTTCGTTCCGGACGCGGTGAATTCCTTGGAAGGAGCCTGCTTAACCGATCTAGGGTGAATGCCGCAACATGCATAACATCTTAATGGCCTGAAATCCAGCTGTAACTGCAGCCTTTTAAATTACTACTGGGAGAGTTACATTTTTGTACCAGCTTAGATCTCATGTCTCCAGTTAAAGTCCACATGTTGGGCTATTTCTCTTGCTGGAAACTATATATTCCATCCCGTTCAAGTTGGTAGTCTTTTCTTCTTGCTATTCTTTGCAACCTTGTCAATGAGTTCTTGCAGCTTTTTCTTCTGAGCATTCACTGTGTATCTTATGTTGTTAAAATTATGTCTGTCAATAATAAATCTTTGGAGGTCTTCTAGTTGAAGAATTTGGTTCATGTGAAGAAGTAATCCTTTAAAGAATAAGTAGATCAGGCATCATCAAATTTTGAGGATGACCTTTGCTATATTATAACCTGGGAAATACATTTTGTACTGATATTGGAGATTGGTTCACAGTAGTAGGGAGAGAATGGAAAATGAATTCATTGTACAGGAAGAAAAAATTCTCTTTGTAAAACCATTTTTCTCAGCAAAAATCTATATAAAACATTTCCCTGACAATCAGTTGATAAGAATGGCTTGTTGAGAAAAGAAGCCCCAGGAAAAATACCATGTTGATATTATGAATTCTGCAACAGTCTTTAATCGATGTAGTTTACATAATTTGTTCTTGATGAATTTTGCAAACCAAAATGATTGAAATTACCATATTATCTCTCTGTTAACAGCCAGGAGTCGAGAATTCTTGGAGGCAACTCATTATCTGGTGACAAGTGTTGTCTGCAAAGTCTCTTACAGAGTTAACTCTTACTCTATTCACTTGTGAAAATGTTTGCATTACTTCATATGACACAAGGCTAAATGGGACATTGCAAGGAAAGGAAACAGGGAAGATTGTGTTTTCTCAACCTATCAAAATAGAAGAGCCCTATTTATTTACCTCAAAAATGAGCTTCCAAAATCTGGTCTTTGATTTAGATTTGAAACACTGACATATTCTAGAAAATAGATGCAAACTCTGGCAAAAAGTATCAAAACATTTTGAATTTGTCAAGAAATGGTTTCATAAACTTGATGTAACCTGGAATCCAATTAGAGGGAAACTTACTATGCAGGCATGAACAGAAATTTTCCTGTGAGTTACTTAGCTGGCAGTGACCATTATATTCCAACTCTTTTGAGCCTTAATAGAGTTCAAAATCATTTACAGAGTTTCTGTGGAGTATAACTTCACATCAGACAATTTTTCTTGTCAGTATCCATCTTGCGAAGGCACGGTGGAGTATTGGATAGCAGCTCGCATAGAGGAATCAGAGGGCCAAGTTCAAATTCCAGTCAAATCCATTACATTCACTTACATGCTAATACACTTGGAAAAGGTATGAATCCTCTTTTTCTCCCCCCAGCTATGGGTAAATAGTAGGAAAGACTGGGTTCTATAGCCTTGGATGGCAACTGATCTACCACAGAAAGAAATGGCAACCCGCATTGTGGTAGAACTCCCTTCCAATTTCTAGCTTCCCTGCCATGAACAATCATCAAAAACTTAAATGCAACATCAATAGCCATCTTCTGTCTTTTCAAGCCTGTTCTTTTATTGCCCTTTCTCCTCACTTCAGTCTTCTCATTCGCTTTCACACCTAGTAACCCCTTACATCTTTGTGGCATTATCACCTTGTTTGGGGTGAAATGATTAAAAAAAAAAGAAAAATCTTGTTTTTTCAATCTGTAGCCTCTTTTCCCCCAATGCAAACTCGCATACCTATCACCAATCTATAGTTATTTCCATGAGATCCATTGTATACACCTGCTAATTCAGACCTTTAAATCAAGGACACACCATGCCACATCCATGGTTTCAAATCAACCACCTTTCCTCAATATTACAAATATAAGGATAACTGCTAAGTAGTAGAACATATTTCTGCTAGGATGCTTTCCTGAATACTACACTGCTAACCACAAGTCAATTCTTAATTCTGTCACCTCTTATATTCTTATCACACACCTCATTCAGCTACTCTCTAGCTTGAGTTGCTCTCAAGGCTTGTATTAGGGGAACTTTATTAAAAAGAATGCCAAGAAAATATGTCAGCAAAGCTTCATGCAGGTTTTTGGTGGCTGGAGGTCACAATGTAGCACATCACCCAGATAGGAGGCACGGTGGAGTAATGGATAACGGCTCGGACTGAGGAATCGTAGAGCCGAGTTCGAATTCCAGTCGAATCTGTTACATTCACTTACGTGCTAACACCCTTGAGAAAGGTGTGAATCCTCTTCTTCTCCCTCCAACTATGGGTAAATAGCAGGACAAACTGGGTTCTATAGCCTTGGATGGCAACTGGTCTAGGAGAAGGACAACTCTGAATTCAAAACCATTCGGCATCTGCACCGGCATCCGGCGGCCTCTTGGTTACTCCTGCTTCTGCGTCTGCAGAAATTCTGCGGCAAGTAAGAGCATATTCCTCCCTCCACTGGGATAGCACGCGAGGTGTGGGGACCGCGTGTAAAGTTCAAACTCCCTTGTTACTCCGTTTCAAGAATTCGCCGCCGTTGGAATCGGGAATGGCTGTCGCTCGTTTCAGCATTGGCGATGGATCGCCGTGCTTGGTCGGCCTTCGTTCCGGACGCGGTGAATTCCTTGGAAGGAGCCGGCTTAAACGATCCAGGGTGAATGCCGCAACATACATACATACATCATCCAGATCAGTCTGCTTTTTATTGCACAGATTTCTGGAAACTTTAGAGAATTAGGAAAATGGGACAACTGATGACGATCCCAAAAAGAATGCAGAACATTTTGATAATTAGAATGGATACTGGGATAAATGGGTGATGTCTCAAAGGAAGTATTTTGAAGGAGAGTAAAGTACCATTACCCTAGCTAAGTTATTTTTTTTATTAATATTAAATATGGGGATCAGGATGAAGAGGGCTACGTATGACGAACATGCTTCAGAAGGCGCCACTCAAAATTATAACGGAGTCAGCAGCAGTCTGTTGCGTTTTCGTAACTGGATTCTGCATGTTTCATTCCATATGTACGACAGAGGAAGGTCATGAAATCAAGTGTTTGGGTCACTTCCTGGTGTTAAGTTGAGGTCCACCTTAAACAAATTCACATTATTGGTACTTCCTTCTGCTCTGATTTTCTTTCACCTTCAACCAACTCTTGCAGAGCCAAACGACAATAGGGAATGGAATCTTCTAATCCTGAACCTGAATTTTGGTGGTGAATGTAGTCATCAACACCATCATCATAAATCAAGAGAGCAGCAAAGAAAAAATTGAATTCTTGGATACGAGATAAAACCACCAATGACGACAGATCATTTACATACATATTTTATAACTGTCACAAATTGCAACTGTCTTAGTCACAAGGCAGGACACTGAATACTCATTCTTTTTATATCCCAGCTGTGAATGTATATATGACGATTGCACTAGCATGAAACAGACTGTCGCCTCTAAGTGCTGACTTCCATGTCCACTTTTATATTTACACACGCTCTATCTCTGATATTGAGCACTTTATCCCATAAATATAGCACACTTTAAGACTATATTTCTTCATATATATATATATATATATATATATAGCTGGCCACTCGTATTCGATGATACCTGTCTACCAGGGCAGCTAGCTAATCCCTATTGCAGACACTTGCACACATATATTTGTGTTTATTCAACACCCACAGAGCCCACCTGTGGTTTATACTGCAATTATGCTGAGCAGACCTTAGTTACAGTTTCTGGGGAAAAGTGTGTTATCTAGCATGATCAACAATTTGAACAAAGCCAGTACGCTGAAGCCCTTGGCCATGATGACTTGTGACTTCGTGCTAGCACAGCTATCAATGGCTTCCAAGGGATCCGTCTACCAAATTTCACTCACAAGGCTTGGGTTAACCTGTGGTATGGTTTACAGGCACTTTCCAAAGGTACCGCATGCTGGAATTGACTCCTCCAGTCTGATAACATCAGGAAGTCTTCTTGCTGACAAATCGACCATGGTGAGTTTCGAACCTGAGTCTCATGGTCAGAATGCGAATGTTCAAACCACTCGGCCATGTACCCATATCCCAGCTGTGAGTAGTCAATAAAATACGCACAATAGGAGGAGACCTCAGATGTGCATTTTTGAACAAGATGATTAAAAATGTCATTCCAAGGGATGTCACAAAGGGGATCATGGAACAAGTCCCAATCTACTCATTGATAACAGAAAGATATTCTGTTGGTAGGAGGTTCTTGGCTGGTAGCAGAGCAGGAAATGAAGTTTATAGACACTACCATATGATCAGATTTTCCAAGAGAGCAGAGCTGCAGAGTCTGACATGAGTCAGGGATAGAAGTAAAACAGAGATCAAGAAGAGAAGCGCATTCATCACAGTTACTGGGGAAATGCATGGGGAAGTGCAACATTTGCATGAGAGATTGAGAATTTCAGGATTTGGATGCCAGCGAGGGTCAGTGACAGAGTGTTTAAGCCACCAGGCATGGTGGGCATTAAAGTCACTGAACACAGATATATTTACAAATCGATGCAGGATTCTTGTACAATCACAGAAAGTAAGCAATGTCTAACCTTGTCAGTACCTAGATGGGTAACCACTAGGAATACCAGGTGCTATAAGCTTGGATGTGCAGGTGGTGTAATATATACCTGCTTGAAATTGGAAATCAGAGATTCCAATTCCAGTTGGGTTCATTATATTCACTTACACACAAATACTTTTGAGAAATGTATGAATGCACCCCTTTTTCCTCCAGCTATAGGTTAATTAGTAGGACTTGTATCACTAAATCATTATTATCTCCCCAAAAAAATTCTAACAATCTAATAGTATTTTCCAGCTTTAAATGACCTGTGAAAGGTTGATAAACCACAAAAAAATAAATTAATCAATCAATTCAGATTTTCATGTAAAGCTTAACTACATTTATTTCAGGGCTTGGATTTGATAGTTCAGGCCTAATGTGGGGATACTGAAAAGTGGCTGGCTAGACCAAGAAACCTTTAAAAAAAAAAGAGAAATAAATGATATTTGGGAAGTGTGGGACTGATAATGTTTTGGCATCCATTTGTAAATGCTTTTGTTATGTCTCTACAGGCTTTGATGAAATCAAGGTAATGGATGGCTAATATTAGCAAAAGAACCATATATGATAAGCTACTCTTACTGGATAAATTTAAAAAATATGTAATAAGATGTTAGCAAAAAGTTCTCAGTACCCTTTTTGTTTACAGTGTATAAGTGCCTAATCAAAAAAAAAATGAAATTCATAAATAAATTGTAAGCAAACCTTCTATTAAGGTGTCTCTTCAGGACATGAAAAATCATGGTCTCCTCCCGAATTTCCTATCCTTTGTAGTAAAGTTTGTTTAATATCCATCCCTTTATCTGTTCTTCCATTATACAAGCTTGTTAGGTAGGTTACTAGCCGTTTCCCTCTGTCCTTTTTACTGATAATATATCTTGTGAGTGTCAAATTTTCCAAGCCCTCTTTCCTCATCATGGGTACCTGTTCTTCCATCCATTTACACTTGCTGTTTCCCTCTGTCTCCCTTGCCTTCTGTACTGTGAATGTCAAACTCTCCATTCCATCTTTCCTCATTACATGTCCAAAAACTTTCAATTGGATCTGAATATATATCTGAATGATGTATGTGCCTTTTTTGTTTTCATATCCTTAAAACTTTCTTGTTGTTCACATGCTTCATCTATGCTATTCTCAGTATCCTTCTGTAGAACAAAATCTATGTTGCCTCAAGTCTCTTCTTTGTCTGAAAAGAAATTGTTCATTATTCATTTCCATTTAGGAGGATATATAGTGGAAAGATTATATAGAATCAATTGCTCCATCTACTGGTAGGAAAGTTGATTTACTGTGTCCTAGACAATTTTTCTTATCAGATTCTATCTTACACATATATAAGTCTACCATTGATGTATTGAATATTGCTGCCACATCTGTTGAGGTGCATCTGCTATGTATTTAGAGATTTTAGATAGAATACAAAGAAAAATCTGCAATTTTATTGGTTGTAACCTGGCATCTCAATTTCAGACACTTTCCTACCACTGTAATGTAGCTTCTATGTGCCTTTTCTATAAATATTTTTATGGCAATTGTTCTGATGAGCTTCCCTCTTTGGTACGTACACTTTATGAATTTAAGCAGACTACTAGATTGACAGCAACTTCTCATCCTTTTACAGTTGAAAGAACTAGATGTAAGCATTGTCGTGCCAGAAAGTTTTTCACATCTGAGTCCATCCTTCAAATCTATAAATCAACCACCCGTCCTTGCATGGAATATTGCTGTCATATATGGTCTGGTGCTCCCACTGTACACCTTGAGGTCTTTGACAAAATCCAGAGACGAATATGCAAGATGATAGGTCCTGATCTGGCATCTAGTCTACAATCGCTTTCCCACAGACATGCCATGGCTTCCCTCGGTTTCTTCTACATGTATTTTCATGACAACTGTTCCAACAAGCTACTTTCGCTGGTTCCCAGACTGCATGAATTTAAACGAGCCTCCAGGCTAGCATCTTGGTCCCACGCTTTCACTGTCAAAATGATTAAATGTAACCATCTCTTCTACTCAAACAGCTTCTTCTCTCACACTTCCTGTCTGTGTAACTCCCTTCCCCTTACTTGCTTCCCCAATGACTATATTCTTCAAATATTCAAGTGTAATGTCAATCAACATCTGACACCCTGAGCTTGTTCCCTATCCTTTTCCGTATCCTTTCCTCAAACACGCCTCTTTACTCTTGTTCTCAATCCTCTGTAACCTCTTGCGTGCTAGTGGCACTCCCTCCTTGCTTGGGGTGAATTGCTTTAAAAAAAATATAAAAAAATAAGTTATATGCTAACAGTTTCTACTCTTGCACTTCTTGCTTGTGGAACTCACTTCCAGATTCTTGCTTTCTATTCAACTTTGATCTTCAAAAATTTAATTATATTCCGTCTTCGTAATTCTCGTTCTTTTATTGTTCTCTCTCCTTATTAATATTTTCTTTTCTTCTCATATTCTTTTACATTTAGTAACCTTTTGTGCCTTAGTGTCATTATTGCCTTGCTTGATTAAGAAGAAAAAGGATTTTCTTTGATTCTAATGACCTTTTCCAGCTTCCTAATTCCCCACTTGTATTGCTCGCTCCAGTATCTCTCAATCAAATAGGGATATCTCTTTACCCTAGCCCAACAGGAACAAGCATGAAACAACATCACAAGAACATAATAATGCCACAATTAATAGACAAAAATATCTATTAGAAAAAAGTCACCTGTGGATGGTCAGAGGGTCAGTCAATTAATTAACTGCCAGGCATGATATATGCTTGGGTGATCATGTCTTTTTCAATTCATGACTGACTAGACTAAGATTTGCCAACCAAGGCTATAGGACCCAGTCTGTCTTGTTATTCAACCCATAGCTGGGTATAGAAGTGATGGATTCATATCTTTCCTCAGTGTATTTGCACTTAAGTGAATATAATGAACAAAATTGGAATTCAAACTTGGCTGTTTGATTTCTCATTCAGAGCCAATGTCCATTAAACCAGACACACATTCTTAGAGGGAAGTTGGTTAAAATAATGAGTTTATCATTATTTTTTTTAATCAGAATCACCCCATGCAGTAAAGCCACTAAAACAGAAGGGGTTACAGGGTGTGGAAGAATTAGGAACAGAAACATTAATAGTGAGCAGGGAGAGAAAAGAGTAATCAGGAGGACAGCAGATAATGTTTAAATTTTTGCAGATTAAAGTTGGCTGGAAAGAATACCACAAACAAGAAGTGTGAGAAAAACTGTTAGCATAGAACATCTCGCCAATTCAACTGTAAATTGATGAGATCTAGACATTTAAATTAAAAATGGTCTAGGTACTATAACGAAGTGCTCTTTACCATGAAAGTATTTATAGAAAAGGCAATGGGAAAGTGACTGAAGCCAAGCTGCCAGATCAGAACCAATAATATTGCTGATTCTTGTTTGGCTCTTGTCAAGTAGCTCAAGGTAAATAGCAGGGATCCCAGATCATATGTGGTAGCAAAATTTTAATCATGGATGAATGGTATGCTTATAGATATGCAAGATAGATTCTAGAGAGAAAAATTGTTTTCCATGACACAATGAACCAAATTTCTTAGCAGCTGACCTAGAAATATCTTCAACTTTGCTGTATTAGTTAAATAAATCCAGTGAGGAGACATATGTATTATTTATATAAAGGTGGTTTGTTATTTTACTGATATAAAAACAAAAAAAATCACCCTTCGTAAGATTCAGTATTGATCATTACAAGTGGAACTATGTGTACATGTTCACCTGAAAATAGCAAGCAGTTGCAAACGAATTGTTCATATGGTAAAAACGTCTGTTTTCAGAGCAGAAAGGAAATGAAGAACTGTTTCATTGAATTCTTTTGTAGTTCAGAAAGTGTTGGATTTGTTTTGTTTGTTTTTTTTTTATTGAAAGAATGAATGAGAATTTACTCAAAGGATGTTGACTGCAAACCTTCATTGCGAAAGAAAAACCAAAATAGAAATAAAATAAATAATTAGCAAAATTCTGAGGATTTGAAAAAAAACAAGTAGACAACTTGTTGATGAATTTGAATAATAGTCTTGTTGTACTTGATCTGCACTCAAACTTCTCATTGGATTGAAAATAAACATGGAAGAAGAAAAAAGTAAATATTTACTCAAACCACTTAAACTGAATGAAAAAAACGAAAAAATCTATATAATGCTAAAGCTCTAATCTTGTATGCATGTATGTACATACATTCCCAAGAGAACGTTTGCTTTCCGACCAGGAGTCCCAGGATTGAATTTCACCATGGTTGATTTGTCTTGATGATATCGAACTGGATTGAGGTTGATCCCAGCATGCGGCATCTTTTGGAAAGTGCCTGAAAACCCAACCACAGGTTGACCTAGGACTTCTGAGTGAAATTTGGTAGGCGGAACCCTTGGAAGCTGTCAATAGCTGTGCTAGCACAAAGTCACAATTCATCATGACTGAGGGTTTGAGTGTGCTGGCCTTGTTCAGATTGTTGATCATGCTAGATAACACGCTCTCTCCTAGAAATTGTAAATAAGGTCTGCTCAGCATAGTTGCAGTATAAACCACAGGTGGGCTCCGTGGGTGTTGAACAAACACAAATGTGCCTGAGCGAGCGTCTGCAATGGGGATTGGCTAGCCACCCTAATAGATGGGTATCCTCAAATATGAATGACCAGCTATTATTATTATTATTATGTTCCTTGAATGTCTACTGAGTGCAGTGCCAAATTTCATTAAAATTAGACAAGGGGTTCTTGAGCTAGGGCTGTTTTCCTTTTTTACAGCATCTTTAATAGGAATTTCAGTATTTCTTTTTGATACACTTTCTTATATCAAAACATCTATATAAACAAATACTTGTATATTATATTCCAACTATTACATGTATGAAAAATAAGCATTTTGTGGTAAAAAAAGACAAAATCTGTGAGTGGGTGTATCAATGTGAAGTAAGTGGGACTTGGTAGTTCAAGTCTCCTCTGCCTCCCCCAGGATCTCTCTTGTCCTTCCTTATTCTTAAATCTCCTTCTTTCTCTGCATCTATTACAATCTCTCTCTTGTGTCCTTTTTTTCCTCTCTGACTAGCACATTGGTTTGTCAAGTTTGCTGAAATAAAAAAAATCACCAACTCCCATTTTGGGTTGAGTTTTATAGTTTCTTTCTTCCTTCCCATAATTCATTTTTCCCCAGTTTACCATAATGTCTCTCTATAAAGGAAATCACCTATCGCCTCTTCTTCTTCTCCCCCACCACAAGGTAAGTGACATTCCATTTTTTTCTTTTACTTTTCATTCAAACTACATATTCATAATACATCATAACATTATTAAATAAATTTAAATATACATAACACAAAATATGTTTATACAATTCACTACATAAGAACTTTTTTATAAACAAATATCTCGGCTGTTTGGGAGATAAACGATGACAGGTAAAGAAACCATGTGAGTAAGAAAAATATGTATCTATAATCAAAAATATAATTATTATATTAAAAAAATTATCAAGAAAAAAATTAATGAAACTAAGTGCACAAAAAGGAGACATCCATACTTTATTTCAGTAAATGTGAATCTCCCTAAGCAGACAATTGCTGCTTGTTTTTTTTTTTTGAATGACGTTCTCCTTTGAAAATTATAATATAATAAATACTAAAATTGGTATAAATTTTCACCCCTGGACTACAATTACTTGAAAGGTGTGTGGTGTGATTTCAGTTTACAATTCTATTCTACAAAATGTAAACTTTTTCCTATGTTTAAGGGGAATGTCTTCCTCTTTTGACAAATTAAGTGTTATTCATAGAAGCAATATATTAATTGTTAAAACTATTCAATTTATTTCAATGATATCTTATTAATAATTTTAATATGTTAAATGTTTAGTTATTTTTTCTGTTGTTCTTTGTATCAAGAACAGCATTTTATCAGTAATTATGAAAATCTTTCCATTTATTAATTAATAGTTGTGATTGATCTAAGTAATAATAATTATTATAAATTTTGTATTGCAAATACAAATTAAAATATGTGTAATTAATAATAAAATTCATGATTTTGTTACCTGTTGTATTATACCTATAGATGATAATGGGTATGTCCCCATTCACATAAATACAGTAGTAAATACTGTATGTTGGTCTGCAGCTGGAGATTCATTGTGGAATTCACTTGATTCACTTCTAGCAGTTGACTACTTCTTCTATGTGTCACTGGCGAATCTTATATGTGTTGTTCTTTTCCTAAGTATTATCGTTCATTACCAACCTTTGTTTCATTATTCTATTTAGTAACCTTAGGTTACAACAGTACCTCATTATTTTGTATCATGAACGGCTTTTAAAAGGAACCCAGCAGGTTTATGGATGGTCTAGTAACTTATTAAAGAAAGGACATGTTCATCATTAAATAAAAGAGAATGTTGTGATCAATCAATTGTGATTCAAGTGGACTCAGTTTCATTTTGAACATTGAAAGGTTGATTATTATACTGATGGACTAATATGATATACCAAAGTCAAATTTAAAGAAAATAATCTTGATGATATGAATTAGTTTTCAGTATAAAATTATAAGAAAATTATAAATATCAAATTTGAAGACTCTCTCAGTTACGTTATTTGGATGATTCCTTTTTACAGATAGCCTACCAATACAGAGTTAACTAAAAAAGAATGTTTTCTAAACTCTAAGAATTTGAAGCTTTCCTATTCTTTTGGGGATCTCAAGATGTTATCAAAATAAGATCAAATTGTAAAGAATAGCATTTCATACAAGAGGAAATGCTGATCCAATGTAATGATAATAATGATAATACACTGATGTGCCAAAGGTCATAGGAGAGGTGTTAAGTATTACGTATAAAATCATCTCGCTCAGAAAATTGCAACATGGCATATGGCATTGATTAAACAAGTGTCAGAATACTTCTGGAGAGATGTTGAGCCGTACCATTTTGATAGCTGTCTACAGCTCTCTGATATTTATAGGTGCAGTATCTTGCATGTGAATAGACCACTACACAATGTCTTATAAATGCATGACTGGGTTCATTTCAGGCAAACACGGTGGCCACACCATTCATTTGAAGTCTCCAGAATTCTCTTTCCCACAGATGCAACATTGTAAGCTTATCATTACTCAATCCGTTCTACTGGTTATGCATAATAAAAGCTATACTAATCAATATGCTCTGTAAGATATTCAACAATTTCCCTGTTCTACACAATAGCCAGAGCTATACCTCATTGAACATGTATGCAACATGATAGGACAATACCTGAATGAATGTCACAGTTCTTATATTATGCACAATTTCTAACATGATTTGCTCTGCTTGACAAGATTTCTTAATCTAATTTTTATCACTGTACTGGGTTACCAAATGCGTGTGGACGACCTTGGTAGTATCTCTATCTGCCATCAGTACAAAAGACAGCTAGGGTGAAGTCAGAAGAAAGTAAATAACGTTTTTATTTTCTAGAAAGAGAGCATGCCAAGAAATTGTAGAAATACATTATATGCCTTCTCTCTGATCCTGAAAAAAGGACATAGTGGATGTTATCAATCTGTCATTACTCACAAGGCTGATACATCATGTTGCAAGAGGCTGTGTTTATTCACATGTCAGGAATGTAATTGCCTTTGCCTTTTGTTTGAGAGAACTGACAACTACATGAAGTATGTCTAAGGCTTTTACTTGTCAAAACAGACTATTGCAGCTGTAAAATTGCAAATAATTCAAACAAAGACATTAACAAGCATGCAGATACAAGATAATATAAAATGTCATTTAACAAACATGCTAACAATACCAAGAATATCACAACAATACATCTCAAATCCATGTGTGGCACAAAGAAATGGCAAGAAATATGACAAGTACTCAAAATATATATAAGGAATATTTATACGTTAATAAAATCTATAAAAGACATGTGTATAACACGAAACTGAAGCTAACTTCTTCAACAAATAAGGCATAAAAAAATTACTCCTTAAATGTTTCTACCAAATACATAGCTGTAAAGAAATAAGATTCTGAGAAAAAAATCTAAAAAGTTTTCTTTGTTTCTAATGAAATTTTGTCTCTTAATACTCTGCTTAGCTTTTGGAATGCCTCTTTGGCCATCCCAATACATCTTTGGATCTTAGTGTTGCACAAATGAGTGAAAAACCCTGATGAACAATACAAATTGCATTAACATTTAAGTTGGTCACCTCTATTAACACTTTCCCTGCTGAATTTTTATAGCGTTTTTATGTGGCTGTACTGACCCTTTCTAGGGAAAAAAATTATAAAGATGCTGATTTCTATTTTGGTTTCAATCCGACACACTGCAGTACATACTATGCTAAATGACACACCCCAACACAATTCATAAAGGCCTGAAAGTACATTTTGAAAATGGAATTCTCAGTATCCTATTGTAGAACCACATTTCCATAGCCTCCAGTTTTCTACTCATCTGTGGGGAGATTGTCCAGCATTCACTGCCATATAAGAGGATGGATATCGCATAGCAATCCAACACTCTTTTTTTTAATTCCAATGAAACTTTTCCATTACTCAGCACCTTGCTTATCTTTAGGAATGCCTCTTTCATTTGTCCAATGTGTGTTTGGATCTCAGTGTCACATTTTCCATCCTTTGTTAAAAAACTTCCCAGATATTTAAACTTCTGTATCTGCTTGATGTTAACATCTCTAATTTGTAAGTCACACCCTGGGCTTTTCTTCTTGCTGACTACAAGTTAGTTTATAAACAGATGATATGGACTGGCATTTCATGATGCCTTATATATATATATATATATATATATATATATATATATATATATATATATATATATATATAGACATCAGGCAATATAAATTTCATGAAGACATAAGTACATCTACATCAGCAGAAGTGTTAATTAAACTGTCAACACACTAAGCTAAGCAACATCCCACACACAATATAAAATGCATCACAATTATATTTTTTTATATTCCATGCTAATAGGAATATATACTTGAAAAACAAGGTGAATAAAATAAGTAAAGGTTTATTGTAAAAAACCAGTACAATAAGAAATACGGTAACAGTTATGCACAAGGTCATCGCAAGTCAATCCAATAGTGAGTGCTACTATTGGAAGGTCGGTAGTTCTCGCATAAGTCTGAGTCGTACTCAAGAGATCCCATCTAGTCACTGTAGTCCATTGACTTAAAGCTACTTATAGGTAGTTACTACTTATAGTGTAGTCACACATGGGGGTGACAGGTTATTCCATTACATCAATATTGTACACTACTATATGTATGTTGGTTTGAAAATAGCACTAAGTTAGTTTATAATAAAAACATTAAAGGTGAATTTCATGATGTTTTGAAGATGTATATATTCATTTATAGCAGGCAATTTAACTTTCATAAAGACATCTAAGTACACCTTGAAAATGGAATTCTCAGTATCCTTCTGTAGAACCACATTTCTATTGCTTCCAGTATACTCCTCAGCCATGGAAAGATTGTTCAACATTCCCTGCCATATAAGAGAATGGATATCACATAGTAATTCAGCACTTTTTTCTTTGTAACAAAACTTTCCATTTCTCATAACTTTGCTTAGCTTTTGGAATACCTCTTTCGCTAGTCCAATATGTGTTCAGATTCTGATGCTCTATTTTCCATCTTCTGTTAAAGCATTTCTCAGATTTTTAAACTTCTATACTTGCTTGATGTTCACATCTCCAATTTAAAACTCACATCTTGGTCTTTTATCTTGCTGATAACTAGTTAGTTTATAAACAAATGCTATGAACTGGACTGGCATTTCATGATGTCTTGCAAGCATCATATTTTTTCTTTTTTTTTCTTTTTTCTTTTTCTCTCTTCTCTCCTTCCCTTTCAACATATCATTTCCGTTGAGTTGACCGATTTAATAGGTCAATGTCTGATCCTTACCCCCTCCTTCCTCAATGTTAAGTATGATAGAAAGAAATATAAAAATAAACCCTCTCTAAACTTGACCATGTCTCTCACACCACTCCTCACTACCTTCTCTGTTAAATTACATAAACTTAATACTACCCGTCAAAAGTGTAAATTTTCATTTCATTTTTCGTTTCACCTTTTGAAAGTGATGTCTGATGACCCAGAGTACTTTAAAAGGTCTCTGTTGAAATAAATTATTACAATGGAGCCTTAAAGTGGTCTGTTTTTCTTTAAATTATTAGTTCTGAATTTACATTGAGCTCTCAGGATTTCATCCTTGGGACTACCCATACGTATTACCAAGTTTTTCGTAACTTAGATAAATATATATATATATATATATATATATATATATATATAGACAATATTAGTGGTGAATATACACATACATATGCAATTATATATACACATACATATATGTATAAAAATAATTCCAAGAGGATATGATCCAGGTAGAACTCGATGTCCAGGACAGAGTAAGGATATAATAAAAAGACTTAAACACTAATATTCCATGGTCATAATTTATTCCATTGGAATCGTAAGAACGATCCAATTCATCAGACCTACAGATTCAAAAAGAAAACGTTTTCTTTTTGAATCTGTAAGTCTGATGAATTGGATCGTTCTTACGATTCCAATGGAACAAATTATGACCATGGAATATTAGTGTTTAAGTCTTTTTATTATATATATATATATATATATATATATATATATATATATATATTGACATCAGGCAATCTAAGTTCATAAAGACATAAGTACATTCACAGCAGCGGAAGTGTTAAGTGCTTATTTAACCTGCAATAATACAGGTCAGATTTATTAAACAAATATATCAAAACTTTCATTCCCTCTAATCCTTACATATGCAGTAATACAGCAAATTCAGGAAATGTGGGAAAGCAAAACATTAATCCTTCTTAAGTCTTTTAGAAACAGTGGAAGTGTTAATTAAACCATCAAAATTGAAAATTGCATATGTTAAGATTTTTTACAAACTTTATATCTGTTTTTAAAACCAGATAAAGTATTTCCATGTGGATGTTAATTAATGCAATGTTTTACAAAGTTCTGTAGTAGGAGGTATGTTAGAGTAATGGATAGTGGCTGAGATTGTAGAATCGGAGAGCTGAGTTCAAATTCCTGTCAAGTTCATTGCATTCACTTACATAATAATATCCTTGGGAAAGGCATGAATCCATCTCTTCTTCCCCCAGCTATGGGTACATAACAGAACAGACTGGCTTCTATAGACTTGGATGGCAACTGGTCTACGAGAAGGAAAACTCTGAATTCAAAACTGTATGTAGCCCTGATGAAGCATATATTATGCAGCTAAGGAAAGTATTGTCCACATTGACTGGGTGATCTTGACTATGGCCAACTCCTTTATATATTATCTAATAGGTAAGATCTAACATATATACATATGTGTGCATGTACCTTACAGCAAGCATAAAATACAAATAGGAAGCAATAAAAAATGAGCAAGTATTGATAACACTGCTCTTTCAATCAAGTTTATAAATAAAACAAATTATCTACTAATCTCTAAATACTAAATTACAAACAATAGAATTAAATGTAATAGTGTTTGAATTTCTTTGATAAAGCATTTAAAAATAATTTACAATGCCTCATCTAAGAAATTATTAAGTTTGAATGATTCGTACTGGTTAGTCTTTGTAGCCTAATTAAAAAGGTACCATCATTAATCATAAAGGTACCATCATGGAATAACATTTGAATTCAGGTATCACCAGAGACTTATGAATCCAACCCTATGGGTAAATAGTAGGACAGACTGGGTTCTATAGCCTTAGGTGGCAACCAATCTTGGAAAAGGGAAACTCAGTATTCAAAACTGTATATAGCCCTGGAGAAGCACAAACTATGCAGCTAAGGAAAGGATTGTTTACATTGATTCGATGATCCTGACTATGGTCCACTGTTTTTACAACATCGCAGACATTCAGTAGCCTTTCTCAATTGGTAATAATGGTTAATGTGATGAAATTCTTTTTTTTTTATATGCAAATGTTCATCTTCTTTTCATTTTTATTTGTTTATTTTAGACTTCAAGTGGCCAGTCAAAAAAGCAGGTCCAAGAACACCTTAAGCATGCATCCAATCCAACCAAAATTCTGCCATTGAAATCAGAAAGTCAGTCTGAAGAAAAAACATTTGCTGAGCTAAATACTTTCCAATGGAACACCTGGGAAAAGACATTACTTGGTAAGAATCATGATACGCACCTCTATTTTCCTGTATGTCTCATCGAATTTGTGAACTGGATTAGAAATAGTGACAAGGACAATGTCAAATAACAAAGTTTGGTGTTGTCAATCAATGGCTAAATTTGTTTACTTATCTCATCAAGCTATGGGTAAATAGCAGAACAGACCAGATTCTATAGCCTTGGATGGAAAATGGTCTACTGCAGAAAGAAATGGCAACCTACTGTGGGAAAAAATATGCCTTGTCAGTCATGTGTTGAAAGATACATGATCGCTTATGCGTGTATAACGCATGACACATAACTGACTGATTTCATCAAGGCTTGTGAATTTATAAACATACCAAAATCAAACAAGCACAAAAATCTAAATATCTGGGAAGCATTTTAATAGAGGATTGAAAGTGAGACACTGAAATCTGAAGGCACATTGGGATAGTGAAAGATGCTTTCCAGAAACTAAGCAGAGTACTAAGAAACAGGAAAACTTTGTTAGAAACAAAAGACTACTGAACTGTTATGTGGTATCAGTCATCCTATGTGGCAGTAAGCGCTGGACAATCTCCCCAGAGATGAAAAAGAGACTTGAAACAACAGAAATGTAGTTCTACAGAAGGATGCTGAGGATAC
The DNA here is from genome assembly GCA_964036315.1 of Acanthosepion esculentum. NCBI lineage: Eukaryota > Metazoa > Mollusca > Cephalopoda > Sepiida > Sepiidae > Acanthosepion > Acanthosepion esculentum. The sequence goes on along the minus strand of OZ038499.1, from coordinate 90,474,894 downwards.
CATGTACCGAATATGTGAGCAATGACAAAGTTTTAGAGAAAATGTAAACAAAAAGGACACTTATACCAGTGTTGACTCTGGGAGTCAGGCTCGTCGGGGTTAGCCTGGGTGGATCAACATTCAAATATATCGTTTCATTCTTGACTTCAGCTGGATACAAAATTAAATACTTTAACTCTGTGCCTCAAAATATTGACTGAAATAAATTTCATTGATATTGTTCATAATAAAGAAGAAAGAAAGAAAAAAAAGAAAGAAAGTCAAAAAAAGAACGAAATAAAATTAGCGTGCCCATTCGGGTTGCATAGGTCTTAGCCCTTATCTGAGCTAAAGACATACTTATTAGGCACTGTATTTTTTGCTTTAATTTTATAAATAATCTTTTAAAAATCTCTAATGACTTGTATACCCTGTATTTCAAAGAACCCGTTTTTATTTTTATTTTTTGTTTTCAAGTGTCAATTTTAAATAATTAATTCCGTACCGTATAGTGGAATGTATCTTTTGAGGAAGGGCAAATTAAATATAGCCATACCTAAAAATCAGTCATTGACTGGAGAGTTGGGGAGAGGAGTGTGATATATGATAACAGCCAGCCGTACATAAACATACAGAGAGATACATAAACACACTAACACACAAACATATATACAAACACACACTTGAGATACATACACATTTTTTTTTTAAAAAAGCAAACATATCTGATTTTGTCTTGACTCTTTTTTCTTACATGTTTGGAAAAAAATTTTAAATAAATTTTTATAGAATTATTACAATTAATTTTTTGATTTTCATGCATAGAGATTTAAAAAAAATGATATATTTTAGTTAGAGTAAAAGAATCATTTTAGTATCTAAGTTATACCAATAGTATGTTTTGTTAATGATTGTAATGAGCCCGACAAACATTGATGATCTAGAGTTGCCACTGACTTATACTTAGCATCAGGAAGAGATAGTTGAAATTTCTAGGACAAATAATGAGGAAAGACGGCTTGGAAAATCTGATACTCACAGGGCAGATTGAAGGAAAGAGGGATAGAGAAAAGAACACATAACATACTTAGTGAGTTTGAGGAAATGGATGGCAGAACAGGGTTTCGGAGGAATAAAATATTACGTGGATCAATTGGAGTAGTGATTTCTTTATAATATAATATATAAACAAAATGAATCTTCACTTAGAAATATTATAAAGAAATACACTACCCCAATTGACCCAAATAAAAAAATCAAATTACAAAATATTTAAAACAGCTAACCTTATCCTCAAAAATAACAAGACACCAGCAAAATCAAAATTACAATGAACAAACATTATCTATGAGTTCAAATGCCCCTTAAAAAACTGTGTTCTTGATCAAAGTGAATTCATAATTACATCAGTCACATGACTACATGCCTATCCAGATGCCTTTCATTACACCTATCTGACCACAGCTCCATTAGAATCCATTTAAACGCACACAAAAACTTACCAGACTCCATCTGAAACATACTAGCAGAAAATATAAACATAATAATCTGATCTAAATATAAAAAAAAGATTAAAAATAATGGAAGCCATTAATAATAAAAAAAGAAAAAGCCAACATTTAATAATATTAACTACGAACACGGTAGCACAATGAGTGACACTTTTCAAACAATTCGATCTACCCAATTTCACTCACAAGGCTTCAGTAAACCTGTTGCAATTGTTTTCTAGTACTTTTCAAAGGTACCACTGTCTGGGGTCGCATCTCCAAACTGATCACATCAAAAAATCACCTTCCTGACAAATCAACTATGGTGAGATTTGAAGCTTGGTCTCGTGATCAGAAATTGTACGTTCTAACCATCCAGCCACACTTCCATATAATATGTATATCCTTTTATATATATATATATGCATATACCCGATGCAATGAGAACAAAAATAATATATAAATTCTAATGTTCACAGCATTAATCCAAAAGAGGGCTCGATACTGATAGTAGAGCAATAATTATTTATTATAATTTTTTCATATAGACAAAAACAGTTTACTCACTACAAAGATGCAACTTCGTTTCAGTGCATTTCAATAGCACCTCGACTGGTGAGAACCAAAATTGGTTATGAACAATTCTACTTGTAAGCAGGCTGTATGTGAAACGTTACTTCCTTTTTTTCCATTTGTTTGAGAAAAAAAATATATATATATATAAAGCAAAAAGGTGACAGAATGAGACAGCAGTGCTTGTTGATAACAGTTTGGTGAAGAAGATATATATATATATAAGTAATTCTAATACATTTTCTTTGTTTAAAAAAAAAAGGAATATAGTCTATTAAAAATTAAAATTTTTTAGAATTGTAGTTAAATAAAACATATTCTAGCCTAAACAGCCCCAAAAAATCTTTAAGTATACAAATAGAAAAAATACCGTAAGAATTTTTGCCATTAAAAATAAATTTTTTTATAAAAAACCCAGACAACATGCATTTAGCGGATGTCAGAATTTGTTGAAAAATACATCCCTACCCATCCCTAAACATAACCCCACTTTCGAATGTAACTATTAACTGATACAACGAAAATTTAAAAATTGAACATGCTACCACCCCTTGTCTAGATGAGTGCATTTCTCTGTATCCTTGGAAACACTCAATTATGAATCTTTGCCATGCCTTTAAAACTGTAAATTTAAAAAAATAAGTTACTCCAAAATTCACTTGACGAGGAAATGGAACTAATGTCTTTAATTTAATAACAAAATTAAATTCGAAGCTTTTAGCTTCCATTTTTGAAACATGGTTATTACTGTGTAGTGAAAAAACATATTTTAAATCAGTTAATTTATAATATTAATGCTCTGTAAATTTACATTGAGCACTATTGTGTAAAAATAAAAATATCTATAAGAACACCGGATTATATATCTTACTGTTCTTTCTTTTTATTTATATATATATATATATATATATATAATGCCCCATTTATTTATTAAACAGTATATTTATTTATTTTCATCTACCAGCCTGAATATTTGAGAAATCTTATGAAAGAAGAATATGAGCTCTCTGTCAGGATTTGAATATGTGTCTCCTTGCACAGTGGAATCTGTTGTTATATCAAAAATGCTTTAGACCTTTTGGTCATGAAGTGTATCAATGATCAAGCAATGTTGAATACTGCCTTTAAACACAGGTCATTCCTGGATTCTTGAAATAACAATGTTTGCTCAGCCTTGTATCAGAATGTAAAAAAGTAATTTTTAATGAAGTGTTGGATTTTTATTTATTAATCTGAAAAATTTTATTAAATGTTATTTTTATTTTTAAATAACATTTACCATAATTCCCCATGTATAATACGCCTTCATCCATAATATGCACACCTAAAATTGTGCTGAAAGTGTAGGAAAATGCTTCTACTCTTGCATAATATGCACCCCTTGTTTGGTAATCAAAACCTAAAAATTGTACCTCTCCAATTTCATTACAGCCAATGTTTCCTACTCTCATTTAAGAAAATGGTTTTAAACATAGAATAATATTATTCTAATTTAGTTTTATGATAATTCTTATCTTATTTTGCAGCAATTTTTAAAAGATTTTTTGTAGCTGTGCATAATACTTACCCCTGATTTTGCCTATTATTTTTTATTAAAAAAATGCATATTATACATGGGGAATTATGGTATATAATATGGATTTAAATCCTGCTGGAGAGTGCATATAAGATTTCTTGAATATTCAGACTGGTAGATGAAAATAAATTTACTATTTAATAAATAAATGGAACATTTACTCAAATATGCATATTCAATAAAAAATAGAAATAATGTCCTGCTTCAGTAAGTACTTGTCTCCTCATGCTATCCTCTAACTTTACAAGAGCCAGATCAGGCTGAAAATGGAGTACTGTTGTAAAAATTTGGCGGGAACTGCCCACTTTCCAGTCTTTCCAAAAAGTGTTTCCAAGTCCTTGTGAGTGACAAACTATTCTCCACCTTCCAACCCCTCTCTCACAGTTGGGACGTGGCAAGGCTCTCACTGCTCTATTGCTATTTCCATGGAAAGTGCTTGGACAAACTACATTCCTTGGTTCTGTCAGTTCTAACTGACCCACCATGTCACTTACATTGTAGCAAACCACCCACATTCCCTCTGTATTCTATCAGTGAGAAGTAAGTTCCATTCAAATGGCTTCATCCCACGAACCACTGCTCTGTGGAAATGACACTCAAGAAGATGTTTTCCTGATCACTAGAATCTTAACCTGTTCAAGTCTAGGGTTAACCATTACCTTTTTCTCCTCACCATATAAACTGCCTCTTAATGTAACCCTCTGTCTTGAGTGACACCCAGGCCTTTTACAGTGTGAACCTTACTGTAAAAAAAAAATAGATGTTGTCAGTCAAGATTTTAATAGCCACATACAGGCATTTTTTTAATTAAGAAGAATTTAGAAATGCTGTTATATATTCATATGGTCAACTGAAAAATTATGTCAATTGCTTTATGTTTGAAGAGAATATTTTCACATGTAGAAATATTGTTTATATTGTTGTGTTGACAGATTTGACCATTTTATTTTGATTTCTTGATATATTTGTTGCTTGGGAGAGAAGTGATTCTGTTAGTTGCTAACAACATTTTGTTTGTTGTTTATAGATAGATTATTTCGATAAATTCATTTTGTTATTTTGAAACGCGTTGGCTAAATCTACAGTTTTCCTATTGTTTTTTTTTCCTTTATACATATTGTCTTTTTCTACAGGTTAATTCTGGGAAATTTTGCATATATATATATGTGTGTGTGTGTGTGTGTGTGTGTGTGTGTGTGTGTGTGATTAGAAAGAAGCAATAAAACATTAAATATGCATACCATGTTGGTCAAATTTAACAAAACTTGTGTATATATATATATATATATATGTATGTATGTATGTATGTATGTATATATATATGTATGTATATATATATATATGTATGTATATATATATATATGTATGTATGTATATATATATGTATGTATGTATATATATATGTATGTATGTATATATATATGTATGTATGTATATATATATATATGTATGTATATATATATATGTATATATATATATATATATATATATATATATATATATATATATATATATGTATGTATATATATATATATATATATATAATTATTTTCAGATAGAGTGTATCTGTAAAGGGACAAAATAAATAAAAAAACAAGTGGACAAAATGTGTCAGCTAAGAATATTTTTTCCTTGTGTCTTTTTATTCACACATATATATATATATATATATATATATATATATATATATATATATATATATATATATATATATATACATATATATATAATTTTCAGATAGAGTGTATCTGTAAAGGGACAAAATAGATAAAAAGACAAGTGGACAAAATGCGTCAGCTAAGAATATTTTTTCCTTGTGTTTTTTTATTCATATATATATATATATATATTATGTATGTATATATATGTATATTATTTTCAGATAGTGTATCTGTAAAGGGACAAAATAAATAAAAAGACAAGTGGACAAAATGCGTCAGCTAAGAATAATTTTTCCTTGTGTCTTTTTATTCACACATATATACACATACACACACACACACACACACCCACACACACAGATATATATATGGTAGCTACTTGCTAGTATTATTCAATTATTTGTAATTCATGCATTTGGTGTTATTTTGATGGTCTGTGAAAATTGTCGTAGCAGGTGTCTGGCATTATTGTGCAGTCTGTATATCTTACCTGTTAATTCTGAGTTTGTCCGTCTGGTTTTCAAGATATTCTATAACTTTTTTTTTTAATAAAGCTGAAGTGTTGTTTTGTTTCTTGTGGTGTTGATATTGGAGCAATTTTATGATATAAATTGGTCAGATTGTAGTAATACATTTACACTACGCTGAACTTTGTAAAAC